>CM027875.1:55388202-55782617 GCA_016097615.1 Eucalyptus dawsonii | reverse complement strand
GGGAGGGGGAGAGGAGAGAGGAGAGAAGGGGAAGAAACCGAGGGGATGGGGGTGATTGATGGGGGCGCAGGTGATGGGGACGCAGGGAGCAGGTGGTAGCGTAGGGAGAGAGAGAGAGAGAGAGAGAGAGAGAAAAAGGGGAAGAGATTGAGGGGGCTGGGGGTGATTGATGGGGGGCGCGGGGAGCAAGTGGGCGTAGGGGGAAGGTGAGGGGGAGAGAGAGTGGGGGCAGATCGCAGCAGAAATCGAAGGGGAGGATTTTGGGGGTGGTGGCGTGGGAAAAGAGGGGGAGAGAGAAACGAGGAGAGAGGATTTGAGAGGATTTGAGGGGGAATAATTTTTGTTAAAATAAAAAATATATTTTTAAATATGTACACGTATGAATATGTTTTTTAAATTTTTTTATGAATAAATAGTGTAAATTTATTATAAGTTCTTATTTATTTATTTGTGAATTTGAATTAAATTAATTAAAAATAAAAAAATTATTTAATATAAAACGTGTCGGAACGTGTCGGAATTCTCTACTTTTTAAGAAATGACGTATCGCGTGTCGTGTCGTGTCGTGTCGCGTGTCGCATGTCGCGTGTCCGTGCTACATAGTGTGTTGACACCTAAATTTTGGCGACCCGTTTAGTCATTTATTGCATAAAAATCAGAGATTAATTTTAATACCTAAAAAAAATATAATTGCATAAGATATGGTCATAGGGAGCATATTTCATTTAATTGCATATCTGTTGGGCCGGCGGTGAATGAATTTTGGTGAATGGCTTTAAACTTTGGATAAGTGAATAATTCCTCCGTGGTGATTGATATTACATTTACATGGGTGTCCTAAATTGTTAAAAGTTGATTATGAAATTTCCAGCACATTGGCACTGACATATTTGTGCATTTAAGGGAACGAATGCAAAGGAAGGACAACGTGTAAGCGGCCACCAATTCGTACATGGGGAAGCCCATCCACGTGAAGGAAAATTATGCACTTGGCCGTGATTCGTTGACCAATATTATTTTAAGAGGAAAGAATTTATGCATGATTCTCTGGACCGATTCACACAATATGGGCAAATCGGCAGAATATTTCAATATGAGCGTAATCCTTCAAGTATTCGCGGCGGCCGATTCTCGTGTTTGTAGGACGTGACTTGGGCTTAAAAGAAAAAAATATATTTGCGTAGCTAAAGGTACAAGTTCCGAAAGAAAAAAATCAAAGGAATATATTTCAATTCATCCACAATACGAAAGCAGATCACCTTCTCTTCATGGGGATCCCATGTAGTCTTGCATTTAAAAGGAAGAGCTCTCATGCAAGAAAAAGGGGTCGGCACCTCTATTCTAAAAGACGTTGAGAGATTTACACGTGAGAGAGAGAGAAAAGAGAAGGAACTCTCTCTGCCGAACCGAGGAGCCCCCACGTTGTGCGAGGCCCTTTGCCGCAGCGTCACACCCGAGCCGCCTGAGTTACCGTCGCTACACCGTCTTTGCTGCGTTCCCTCCTGCAGCAACGACAGACTCGCTGCTGTGACCTCTTTGCCTTTCCGACGAGCTGCTGATCTGGTGCCAACCTCCTACCGTCGTGACCAAGCCTCAACGAGCCCAGCTCAACCAAGACGTTGATGGAGCTACTGCCTTCCTCGCGCTCAACTATTGCTTGATTCGCTGTTGCCCCAACGGGATCGTAATTTCTCCTTGCCGCAATCACTCAGGCAGCCCTCGCGTCCCAGACAATCCATGATCTGCTGCTTTTGCTATACCACGAACCAGCACACCCCAGGGACGCTTGAACCACTGCAGCCTAGTTCGGAGTCGGCGAGGACTCCCGCAAGTTCCATCTAGCCTGGCGATGTCCTGAAGTGTTTTCTTCTGACTCACCGACAATCACCAAACAGGCTTTTGCGCTTTGTTCGTATTCATTCTTTGCAGGTTTCGTCGGAGTCCAAAGAGGCCAACATCTCCTGACCAGCATGAATACCACGTCATATGCTGTGGCCACCACTTGCAAGCCTGGAGTCCATAGTCAAAAGAGTCGCTAGAATTTTGATGAAATAAGTCTAAGTGGTGAATTGGTCTTCTGCAGGTATTGTCCAGAAGTGAAAATACAAAAGAAAAAATTGTCAAAGCTTCCTCTCTGCGGCGTCACCTCGACGTCTTCGACTTTAGACGAGCGGTCCACTATGATCCATCTTGGGCATCCTCGTTGCCGCCGGTCACCCGCCACACTGTGTTGCTCGCCACACGCCGTTGCTCACACCGTCGAACATTGCAAACCACCATCGGTCACCATTCGTGATCCATTACCCGGCGCTTGAATTTGAAAAGTTATTGTCACAATTAGAGTCGCTAGAATTTTGATGAAATAAGTCTAAGTGGTGAATTGGTCTTCTGCAGGTATTGTCCAGAAGTGAAAATACAAAAGAAAAAATTGTCAAAGCTTCCTCTCTGCGGCGTCACCTCGACGTCTTCGACTTTAGACGAGCGGTCCACTATGATCCATCTTGGGCATCCTCGTTGCCGCCGGTCACCCGCCACACTGTGTTGCTCGCCACACGCCGTTGCTCACACCGTCGAACATTGCAAACCACCATCGGTCACCATTCGTGATCCATTACCCGGCGCTTGAATTTGAAAAGTTATTGTCACAATTAGGTAATACTCCTTACTTGGTGCCATTGAATATTTTATTGCCTAATTTGTCTATCTGATATCCATTAAGCATATTTGAAAGATAGGCATATCTCCCAATTAAGATTTATTGCCCAATTCGCAACCGCGCCTAGGTTTTTTATTTCATCTATAAGGCTTTAGATGAAATAATTAATCAAGCGGGAATAAAATTGATATTTTGATCTTTAAGGCTTAAGATCAATTTATCAATTTTACTAGCGAAATATCATCCCTTAATCTGAATGGTGTGTGATATCTTTGATGATTTTGAATGGTTTATCTTGTCTTGATTGCTTTATTCATCTTGAGATATGTTTAAGTTAGAATATTGCATGCTTTAGGGTTATTTGCATACTTAGACTAAGCATTTTATTTATCATGAATTGGTGCTTGGCAGCCCCATGGGCGGTGATAGAGAGGACAACAAGGGAGGAGAAGAGGACGAAGAGGGCAGCAATGGCTGAGATTATCCGGCAGATTTAGGGTTTAGGGTTTTGAATTGGGGGAAAGACACCAAACGACATTTTTTGTGGTTTACATGCTAACTGTATTCTCCAGCAAGCCACATTAGGGTCAAAAATTAATAAAAAAAGTGCCACGTCGGATTTCCGGTCAATCTAATCGGAGTTAGCACTAAAATGATTGTTTTTCAAACTTTTTGGCATTTAAGTGATCCGACAGAAACTTTTGGCACCAAAGCGAGCGCCGTACACAACTTATGGCACTGATAGTGTACTTCTCCCGTTTTACTTTTAAGCTAAAGATCCTCTATGGCTAGTATTTTGGCTCCAGCTTTGGTTGAAGGTCAAAGCAACACCAGACCTCCTTACTTCGATGGAAATGAGTACAATGTCTAGAAGAACAAGATGAAGGAATTTCTCAGATGTAGAAATCCTTTGGAGTGGTATGTCGTAGAAAAAGGGATCAACCCTAAAGCAACATTAGCTTTAGACCGAGAAAAAGAAGTCATTGATATTGACGAAGCAACACGAGCTGAATTTACCAAGAGATAGACTGTTGACGCGAAAGCAATCTACTCTTTATACTATGCATTATCTCCTACTAAGTATAACTGAATTTCTTCTTGTGAAACGGCAAAAGAAGTTTGGGATAGATTACATGTTACCTACGAAGGAACTGACCGTGTGAAAGAAACCAAAATAAACATTTTGCTCGGATAATATGAAGCCTTCAAAATGAAGCCTAGAAAATCTATTACTAATATGTTCAGTCGCTTAACAGAGATTGCGAATGGCCTGGCATATCACGATCAACCAATCTTAGGACCAATGAAAGTCAACAAGCTGCTGCGTGGGCTTTTGAAAGACTGGAATCATGTAAAGATTTCAATTAGAGAAACCTAGAGGATCATGCCTCTATCAGTTGACGAACTAATAGGCACGCTTTAGTCGTACGAAGTGGAACAAATAAATGATCCTAAAGGTAAGAAGTCAATTGCTTTAAAGTCTAATATTGATTCTAATGATACAGATTCAGATGATGATATGGACAATGAAGAGTCTGTGCTTATAATCAAGAAATTCAGAAAGCTGAACAAAAGGGAAGAAGATTTTATTGGAATAAGTAGAGCACGCAAAATTTCCAGAAAAGACCAACTGAGGACAATGAAACTAGCAAAGATGTGATATGCTTCGAATGCAAGCAAATGGGGCATATTAGACCTAATTGTCCTCTGTTGAAGAAGAAGAAAGGAAAAACTGAGAAATACAAAAAGGCACTCAAAGTTGAAACTTGGAGTGACACCGAGTGTGAGGAAAGCGAAGAAGAATATGCCAGCGTATGTCTAATTTCTCATTCCGAATCAGACTCAGAATCAGAAACAGATTCAGATTCAGATTCAATCAAAGAAATTGAGATTAGTGATTTAAAAATTCCTGTCAAAGTTTCTAAATACACAGATGAACTTTGTCTCAGTCTCAAATCCTCCCTTAAAAGGATTTCTGAACTAAAAAGAGAAAATTCTAAGCTCAAGCAACATGAAGTTTCTTGGAAAGAAAATTTTGAAAGCCTGAAAACAAATTTTGATAATTTGAAAGAAAATTATGATTCTCTTTCAAAAAAAAAAAAAAAAAACTTTTTGAAAAGTGATATTTCAAATATAACAAAAAGATTTTCCAAAGGATTCGAAAAACTGGAGAAAATTCTTTCAGCTAAAATACTCTACTTTAACAAATCTGGTCCGGGTATGACTTCAAAAACTATTCCATTAATCGATTTTCCCAAAGTAAAAGAAAGAATTAAACAAAGTGTGACATCCTGAATTTCTCAACCTATTTTCTACTGAATTAATCAGGCATTTCGTTGATGCGTTTATAGGGCTATTCTCGGAGCCGATCACTCTTGAGATAACTAGGCTGTTTGGGTAAGTAATTAAGAAAATTTAAGGCAATAAACTTGAGAGTTCGATCAAGAATCGGCTTCTCGACCGTGCTCATCTTTAGAGGCCATTGCGGCACAGTTAAAAATCGAGTTAAGATCAGAGATAGGTCTGTTCAACTGAGATATATGACCGATCGTGGGTGACTCCACTAAATTGGAAAATTCTCATCGACTGACACTAATTTGATTTTACTATCGTTTTGGTACCCTGTGTCCGTGATTGAATCCTCGAGATTTTCATGATAATCGAGAGTCGTTATTGAGTCGAATGGGTTCATAGTGGTTCGAAGAAAATCGACCACGGGTTAAGTGCCTTAAAAAGTTCTGAAAACCACCCGGTAGTCTAGGTTACGCTAAAAACGCGCCAAGTGGAAATTAACCATCGATTCGAGTCCGATTTCAGAAATTAAAGGTTACGTCGTATGTCACAATAAATTCTAAGATCCATGACTCGTTTCCAAGATTTTTCAAAAACCAAGACTTTTTGGGAAAAAGTCGGTTATGGCCGTTTTCATCCAATCGAAGTTGCGGATTAATTTTGATGGTGAAATCGAGGAGTGTGGGGGATTCTTGGATAAAAAAATGATCAATTTGGTAATGGAAATATCAATTGATTTTGGGAGAGTTATTTGAGAGAAATTTAAGAGGGATTTTTGGATGCAATGGCAAGTGGGGACCAAGAAATCTAAGTTGATATTTTCTTGAATTTTCTACGAGCCAATTTAAAAAGAAATTGGGATTAGGATTTCTATTTAAGGAAATCCTTTTATTTTTGTGATATTCCCATTTCTTTTCCCTTGGTAGCCAAACACACTTTTTCCCTTTCTCCCTCTCTTTCTTTCTTTCTTTTTATCTTTCTCTCTCTCTCTCTCTCTCTCTCTCTCTTTTTCTTTTTCTTTCCTCGTGCGTGAACCCCAACCGATTGCTTCTGCTGGCTTCCACTTTACTTTTCTTCATTGACCAGTCAAACCCCTCATACTTATCCTTTCTTTCTTCTCTCTCATCTCTCCTTCTCTCTCTCTCGACTCTTCTTCCTCCTCATGGTTCAAGCAGAAGACAGAAACAGGGACAACACGCCCGGAACCGTAGAAGCTCGTCGTCGCCACCCACGCTCCGCCACCGCGTGCCGCTCGTGCTACGCCGTCTGCCGCTCCGCCCCTCGCCTCCGTCTCTCTCGCCCACCCCCTCAGCCAGCGTTGCCGTCCTTCTCCTCTCCTTCTCCCCCCCTCGTTTGTGCGAACCCGAAGACAAAGAAAGCGTGCGCAACCCACCGTCGTTTGAAGGTCAGAACCGCTCGCCGTCGCACCGGAGCTGCCGCGCCACTGCCCGCGCGACGCCGTGATCTCCGCCTGGCCGTGTGCGCCGCTTTCCTCTGCAACCCGACCCCTGCAACTTCCGTTCGGCCTCTGTTCAACCACCGCCGGACCGCCGCCCAGCTCCGATCGGCCACCGCGCGGCCTTCCCGGAGCTTCGCCCATCTTTCCCAACCTCTTGCCGCCCCCATCCCTCTCTATTTCTCTCTGTTTTGCAGCGAACCAGCAACCTGTCGTGTGGGTTTCCAGCCGGTTCGTGGTTGATTTCGGGCCGTTTCCGGGCCCTGAACCCGAGACCCGCTTTGGAGTTTGTTGTTCCTTGCGTCGCCCCCATCGGATTGATCCGATTTGCGCGCGATTTGGTGAGTAATCTCACTAATCCTTGCTTAGTGGACTAATTACACTTAAGGGTTGTTCAGTTTTAATTAATTATGGTTATGTGGTTAGATTAGTATGGATTAGTGTTTATTAATCAATTGTGATGCGAATTAGTTAAATTGATTGTGCAATTAACAAGTAGACGTGGTCTACTATTTATTGGAAGTATCTCGGGAATTTTCCGACCCCTAATCAGGCTTCAATTTGATGATTCGGGCCTAAGTGGAATTCTTGGCATTTAAATATTATTTTTCGGAATTAAATAAATTAATTATTTATTTTACGAAAATTCAATTGGGATGGCTAACGACCGGAATATTATGCTGATGATCGTGGCTAAGTCCGTTTATTTAATCGGACTTTATTTTAAGCTAAATTGAATTTTTAATATTAATTAATTTTTGAAATTAATTAAATAATTATTTATTTTCCGAAAATTCAACTGGGATGACCCGTGGACCGAAAATTATGCTGATGGCCGTGGTGAAGTTTGTTTATTCAAATGGGCCTTATTTTGAGCTAAACGGAATTTTTAATATTTAATAATTAATTTTCGAAATTAATTAATTAATTAATTATTTTTCGGAAATTAAGGCTGAGATAGCCAGCGACCCAAAATTTCGTACGGATTGTCATGGCACAGTTCGTTTATTTAATTGAGCTTTATTTTGCACTGAATTGAATTATTTGTGAAATTGAGAATTGTCCTTTAATGGAATAATCTTTGATTATTAATTGGGAAATAATTGGTTGTTGATTGAAAGGCACCAAAAGTGTTTTGGTGGGCTATAGAGAATGGTGGTAATTATGAGAAAGGAAATTATTATATTTTGGTTAAGGCCGACCGTGTCCCCACACACGGCTATTTTATCGAGAAGGATAAAAGATGGAATGGATTGAATGGTCGGATAGTATACTATATCATCCTACGGGCTCTGATATGTCAGCTTAGCGAGAGCAGTATACTGGTGTACTATATCAGCCTACGGGCGATATGTCAGCTTAGCGCGAGCAGTACACTTTCTCAGCTTAGTATGAGCATCGGGGGTATATTATATCAGCCTGCGGGTGATATGTCAGCTTAGCGAGAGCAGTATACCTTAACCCTATCAGCTTAGTGCGAGCTATACTATCTATATATCAGCTTAGAGTGAGCAGTCCTGGACTATGATCGGACTTATAGATAGTATTGAATGTGCCGACCAAGCATGGGTCGTGATAACATATAATCGACTAGGTCGATTGATCATTGCTTGATCTGATGTTGTGAATTGACTGATCGATTGGAAATGACCATGAGATGGTCCGATGGACTTGTAATCGACTAGGTCGATTGATCGATGATTCGATCTGAGTGTGACTTGATGTGATTCATTGCCTGGGTTGGATGTTGTGAATTGATTGACTGATGGGAATGACCGTGAGTGGTCTTGTTGGCTTGTAATCGACAAGGACAATTTGATCGATGCTTCGATCTGTGATGTGATTGCTGGGGTGTCTATTTGATCTGTGCTAACATGCAGGTGGGATCTGAGGCCAAGGTAAATCCTCTGACTCGTGCTGTGTTTAGGCAACCATGTGGTGTATTGGTTCCCTAATTGAGTCTTCGTGGGGTAGAACTCGCTGAGACGTAGTCTCATCCCGGTTGTGGGATATCATTTCAGGCCCTTAGAATGGCAGGACCTCCACCTCCTCGTCCTCGTATGCACTATGGTATCCCTGAGCATATTTTAGAGTTTGAGACCCATTTCCATGTCCACCCTCACCTAGAAGGATTAGTGTACGTATTAGTTCAGTCGACTATTTGGGTTAATGTGGGAGTGGAAGATCAGAGGCCCCACAAGTATCGGTCTTGGTATCGTGATTACCATGATGGACGCAGAGAAGGTCCTATTCCGGAAGAGGATGTCCTTTTTGACATGATGGAAAAGGCATTTGGAGAGGGAACAGCCGATCGAGTGGACGGATCGGTAGTGGACGTGAGGGACCCATAACAAGAGGCCGAGACTAGTGCTCCTATATATTCGACTGAAGAGGACAATGGGCATGAAGGTAACGGTGAGATGCCACAGCAAGAGGTGGGAGGACTGGAAGAGGACAAAGACTGGGGAGCAGCTGAGGAGATGCCTGAAGATGAGTCGGCGTCTGAAGCTGAGGACGAAGCTGAAGAAGAGGATGATGATTTGGAAGAGAATGATGTGAGTGAAGAGGAGTCAGAGGAGGATCAGGATGACCCTGAGTATGACCCAGATGAGGATTGAGATCCCATCTCTTTGTGAAGCCTTTGTATATGTGTAGATAGAGTGAGACTTCGAAGTTTTGTGAATAGTTTGTGAAGTGCCTTGCCTAATGCCATGTATAAAAGTTTGGTTGTAGATTTCAATATGAAAAATATAGCCTGCTTTTCTATCCCATTGTTTTATTGTCTGGGGATTTATAAATGGCTTCCGCATGTGCTTAATAAATGAAAGGGTCGGCGATACATTGTCCTGGGATATCGCATTCTAAAATCGACCAAGTAGAAGGATGTGTGCGTGCCCGAGGATCGGGGCGTGACACAAAGACCTACAAAAACATTTTACAAAAATCATTTTCAAAAAGTTTTTGTAAAACCTGTTAGCCGAAGTGCACTCAGATGTTCAAAGTGTAATGGCTTAGAACATCTCGAGAAAAAATGTCCTAAGGTTTGGAGACTAGATAAGAAGGACTGGGCTAAGAATGTTTTTAATACTAACCCTAATGGACCTAAGAAAGTCTGGGTACCAAAAAAAAGTTTGAATTTTTCTTATGATCACAAGTCACTATCAAAAGGAACATCAAATGGTATTTGGGTAGTGGCTGCTTGAGACATATGACAGGAGACTCAAGTTGCTTTATAAAGCTTATTAGACTAAATGGAGGAAAGGTATCTTTTGGAGGAAACATCAAAGAAAAAAATTGTAGGATGTGGAACCGTGAAGATTGGTAATCTAACTATCAATAACATTTCTTTGGTGGAAGGATTGAACTACAATTTGCTGAGCATAAGTCAGCTTTGTGATACTGGCTTCATAATTAACTTCTAGGAATGCACTTGTTCTAGAATGAATCAAGACTTCTCTCAGTCTTTCATTGGGCGAAGACATGGCAACATTTACTTTCTGGATATAAACCCAAAAAGTTCTCAGTGTTTGATTTTCATTCAAGATGAAGCAAGTATCAAGCATCGGAAGCTTGATCATGTTAACTTAAAGCAAATTGCCAAGATTTCTTCTAAGAAACTTGTTTGAGGACTTCCTAATCTGGCTTACTAGAAGGATAAGTTGTGCACTCCCTATGTTTTGGGAAAACAAGTCAAAAGTTCCTTTAAACCCGTGAATCAAGTCTCTACCAATTGAGCTCCATAGCTTCTTCATATGGACCTTTTTGGTCCAACCAAAACTCAAAATATTGCTTAGTAATCGTACATGATTACTCTCGCTTCACTTGGGTCTACTTTCTGGCAAGTGAATCTGAAACATTCTCCTATTTTTTGAAATTTGCCTAGAAGGTTCAGAATGAAAATGGGTATGCTATTTCAAGCATACGAACTGACCATGGAGGTGAGTTTGAGAATCAAGACTTTGCTAAGTTCTGTGATGAATTTGGTTTTTAGCATATTTTCTCTTCTCCATACACTCCATAACAAAATGGGGTAGTGGAAAGGAATAATAGATCCTTACAAGAGATGGCCAGAGCTGTGACGTCCCAATAGTGTCACATACTAAGCACAAGCAGAAATTATACGGATTATCATCTTACAAGACTTATTGATTACAATTGTTGGACTATAGTGTCCACCTATAATTGGTTAGCATGTATAACATGGACGTTTTAAAATTTAAAGCTTTATATCACAAGGTCGCCTTGCAATAGTCCTGTCATTTAATGTTAGACAATCCAACTAAGATCATATGTAAAGATCATGAGAAGCTTCATTTACTTTCCTTTTTAAAAGCGTTCGGGCTTACAAAAATTGACCTGGATTACTTACATATTCCTCATTTATGTACAACATACTTACATGTTCAAAACAAAGGTGTAAGCAAATAGCCAGGGAAAAGGGTGAAGGTTCCTAACTTCACTACCCCACACTAGCCCACGTCCATATAAAAAAAAAAAAAACACACACACACACACACACACACACACACACACACACATACACACACAAAAGACGTCTTCTCCAGCTTCTACACGATTTGGGCGTGTAAGCACCTCCCGTCCCGGCTCCAGGTCCTCGAGCATCAAAATGAAGGGGCCCAAACAACTCTCCTTCGTGGTTTATGAACCACGCAACAAATCTCATCGGAATCCAATCTACCCTGCTGTCGTCCATCCACAGCATAGCCTCATACTTCATATAGGTCAGCTTGATATTAGAATCATACACATCATGGAAAGAAACATCAATACACACTATCACCCCGTAACATGCAATCGGTGGTACATCCATACTAACGATCTGGAAAAAAAGAAGAAGGAATGAGCGATGCCTAGTAAAAAAATAATAAGACTCTAACCTAGACAATCCACAGCTGCCAAAGCAAGAAAACATAATCAAATAGCTTAAGATACTAAGACAGGAATGTCACAAGTATAACTAAATGAATACTGAAACATCACATGAATGATCACTCCATACCAAACATGCTCAATGCACATGTACACCTCATGC
Source organism: Eucalyptus dawsonii (assembly GCA_016097615.1). Taxonomy (NCBI): domain Eukaryota; kingdom Viridiplantae; phylum Streptophyta; class Magnoliopsida; order Myrtales; family Myrtaceae; genus Eucalyptus; species Eucalyptus dawsonii. Next base: position 55,771,160 of record CM027875.1, on the reverse strand, counting down.
TCTAAATCTGTACCAAAATGAAATGCAACAGTAGCAGGCGAAACTCACATGCCAAGTGGAATTTATATTTTAGTGTGTACATCAAGTCCACCCTCAATCAGTTTACCCACCGGAATGCCGCCGGCCCGATCGAGTCACTTCCGGAATCCCACATCCAGACTTCCACAATATTGCTATCATGGGCATCTCACTCCGAGGCATCCCGATATCACACAACCGAGGCATCCCAAGATGACACAGCATGGGGCATCTCACTCCAAGGCATCTCGGTATCCCACAACCGAGGCATCCCTGATCACACAAGGGCATCTCATTTCGAGGCATCTCGGCATCTCACTCAACCGAGGCATCCAAGATCACACAGCATGGGCATCCCACTCCCCGGGGCATCATTGGCATCTCGGTACGATGGAAATCTCTTACTCATTTGAAGCACACATTCCACACATCACACCTTTGATTAAAATCACATCACAACATGCACAAGACCTCAAGAGTACACAATTACATCAAGTAGGACTCATGTTCATACAACACTTCATTCATGTCGCACTCCTTGGTCACACATTCCACAATTGGTGACCACACAATGACCACACTTCAAATGATGGAAGGGGCATGCTCATGTACTGACTAACCACTACCATGAGATCATTAGACTCCATATATGTCATGAAAGTTAGGTACAAGAGACACGACAACCATTGCACATTCTCGGATCAAAACATGATATAAGCTAATATGAGCAGTTCCAAACATAGAAACAGAAAGTGCATCAAATCTTATCGGAATGTTATGAAATTTTAGTATGTTATAGAAGAGACATAATTTAACATTTTCCGTGAAGAAACCTAAGCTTATATTTGTCACGCCCCGATCCTCAGGCACGCACACATCCATCTGACTTGGTCGATTTTATAATGCGATATCCCAGGACAATGTATCGCCGACCCTTTTATTTTTAAGCACATGCGGAAGCAGTTAAAATCCCCAGACAACAAAACGATGGGATAGAAAAGCAGGGCCATATTTTTCATATTGAAATTTATAACCAAACTTTTATACAAACCACAATTCACTTCATAACTATTCACATCAAAACGGAGATTTCAAAAGAAGACAGAAACTTAGACGAACTGGGCCGTACTCAAGGCCTCTCTCAGGATTGTCTTCTTCTTCCAAAAATCTTTCTCCTTAAGATTCACCTCCGAGTTCTCCTTCTCGGATTCCTCCTCCTCAGATCTTCAGCGGGGTCCTGAAATGGTTTTCCCCAAACTGGGATGAGACTACGTCTCAGCGAGTTCTACCCCACTAAGCCCTTTTTAGTAAACTACTATACTAAAGGCTGCCTAAACACGCACATGACAGAGGACTTACCTTGGCCTCTGATCCCACCTGCAAGTCAGTACAATTCACAATAAACATCCATTCACTTCAAACAAATCGAACTAGTCGATTACATGTCATACGAATCAATCCCCACTGTGGGATATTTAAAAGCTAGGCCACGTGCATTCTCCAGGTTGACATTCCAAGTCTCCGAGTTCACGTGCCTCGAACCTCGGGCCCACGTGCATTCTCTCAGGCGACCTTTTCGCCAAAGTGATGCATCAAGTCACCGGGCCCACGTGGCCTTTTAGATGCCAGCCTCTGTCACCGAGCCACGTGCATTCTCTTAGGTGCATCTCACCAAAGCGATACATCAATTCGCCGAGCCCACGTGCCCTTTTAGATGCCAGCCTCTGTCACCGAGCCACGTGCATTCTCTAGGACGACATACCGAGTCTCCGAGCCACGTGCATTCTCTCAGGCGACCTTTTTGCCAAGGTGACATATTCAACCACTGAACTCACGTGCATTCTCCAGTGACATTCCAATTCACCGGGCCCACGTGTCCTCTTTCCAGTGGTCACCAATCTACTTTCAACACCAATAACCAATGCCCAACGATTTCTCAATCAAATAATTAAATCAACTCAACAAAGCATTAAAATGCTGAATAACATACTTGGCCATTTACCAATCAACAATTCAATCACAATCAATTCCAATCAATTTAGGGTAAATCCCTAAAATATCACAATTTAATTAATTCCATACAACGTAGAGCTCAAATAAATAAACGGACTGCGCCATGACAATCAGCACGAGATTTCGGCCGTCGGCCATCAACATCTTAATTTCTGAAAAATAAATAAATAAATAATTAATTAATTTCGAAAATTAATTATTAATTACTAAAAATTCAATTTAGCTCAAATTACAGCCCGATTAAATAAACGGACTTTGCCATGGTCATCAGCATAATTTTCCGGTTCCAGGCCATCTCAGTTAAATTTTCGGAAAATAAATAATTATTTAATTTAATTCCGAAAATTAATATTTAAATACTAAAAAATCCACTTAGGCCCGAAAAAGCCTAATTGGAGCCCACTAAGGGTTGGGAAAAATCCCGAGGCACTTCCAATAATTAGTAGACCACGTCTACTTGCTAATTACACATTCAATTTATTTAATTCGCATCACAATTGGCTAATAATTGCTAATTTAATCTAATCTAACAACCTAAACATAATTAATTAAATATAAACCAACCTTAAGCATAAATTAGCCACTAATCCTGGATTAGTGAGGTTACTCACCAAATCGCGCGCAAATCGGATCAATCCGACGGCGGCGACGCGAGGAACGATTGTTCCCAAAGCGACTCGCGGATCTGGGGTCGGGAAATGGCCCAAAACGAGCCCGAAAGTGCTGAAACCCACTCCGTGGGTCTTGCTGGTCGCGGCTGAACGGAGCAGCTCCGGCGGCTAGGGCGGCGGGGGAAGGCCAGCGGAGGGCGAGGGGGTCGCGGGGGTGGTCCGACGAGGTTGGGCGGTGGCCGGAGGTGGCCGGAGGTGGGCTGGTCGGTGCGGAACAGAGAAGAAACAGAGCTGGGCCAAGCTGGATCGCGCGGCCTGGGCGTGCGCGAACGGCGGCGGGCGCACGGGCGTGGCCGGCGGTGCGGCGGTGGGACGAGCGGCGAGTGGCTGAGGGGCGAGCTGCAGCTTCTGGTTTGCTCGAGCGTGAAGAAAGAAGGAGAAGAAAGGAGCTGGTTCGGTCGAGCGTGCGGAGGAAGAAGAAGAAAAAGAAAGAGAGAGAGAGAGAGAGGAGAGAGAAGAGAGAAGGATATGCATTGACCGGTCAAAGAAAGAGAGAGAGAGGGAATGGGCGGTGGGGAATCGCACGAGGGGGGGGGAGAGGAGAGAGAAAGAAAAGAGAGAAAAAAGAAAGAAAAGAAAAGAGAGGGAGAGAGAGGAAAAAGAGAAAAGAAAAGAGAAGGGAGAGAGAGAGAAAAAGAAAAATAAATAATCATACTTTTCTCATTTGATTTTCTTTTCTTTTCCCTTTCTAATTTCTTTTGATCTTCAAATTTCTTCCGATAATTTCTTTATTGAAATTTCAGACTCGTCAATAAATTGACGAGCGATGAGACAGATCCTAAAAATAAGAATTATGATACGCTTAAAATTCGATTCCCGAAATCGAGTTCAATTTTGTGGTTAAAAATCGATCAGACGTGATTTTAGCTCAATCCAACCAATTAGGTAGCTTTTAGGGATTTTACGGCCGCTACATCCCTTAACGGCTTCACCCAATAGGTTAGTTAACTCGTGAGTGATCAGCTCGAGAAAAAGGCCATAGGCACGCCGACGAAATGCCCATTTCCCTTTATCGAAACGGGGTCGAATTTCAGGATGTCACAATATCTCAATGTATAAAGAGCAGTAATTTGCTGTCTTCTATCCTAAAATTCTGCCGCAACTTTCCAGATTGAGTACCTACAGAAGAAGGATCATTTCACTACTCAAAAATTGACCGTTTATTCTCAAATTTTTATATGTTATTCCTAAAAATGTGTCCTACAACTTTGATGAAGGGTTTAAGGTCCAATTCTATCTAGAGAATTACAGAAAATTCGTAGAACTACCTAAGGTTTTGCTGTCTTCTGCAAAACAGCTTACTGTTTCAAAGAGAAAAGCTCTCGCCAATACATTTTCGCATGAATCTCACTATAACTAGAGGTCGAAATCTAAATTAGTTAGTTTCTCTTAAGTAAAAATTTTCTTTCCTTTAACTACATCTTTGAAATCCCAAACAATGCATAACTAAAGGGTTTTCCATCTCTGTTTTTCCAAAACAGAATGTTTCAAACCATTATACTCATCTACAATTCAACTAAACCATTCAGCTCCTCTACAATTTCTCTTTTAGTACCCGACACTTCTCCAACAACATCGAAGAGTAACCTCAGCAATTCTTCGCCTACATACAGCCATCCACAGCTCGATTCAAGACAAATACTCGCATCTTGACTCATCCACAACAACAAGCAACACCTTTCTTCACACGGCAGTTACCTTTCCACTTATTCGACCACTTCAGCTTGCTCACACTAAATTTTTAAACCATCCAAAGCCTTAACATGACATGCAAGGACTCACAGCTTCAATCTAGAGCTCACTAGCCTACTTCAACACAAAACAACATCATCACCCTAATCCTCCACCGTTCAGCTAGTTCCGTGAGTTCCTTTGACAAAATAGTGGATAACTTCTAGCTCAGGAACTTATCATTTCCTTACCGGTTGCTTGTCTTCATTGGTGGCTCGAAGCTCTTCCAAGAATCTGCCCTTAAACTCACACAAGAAGAAGCAAAAATAGCTGGGGCTGCTAGGCTTCGCTTCTGCTCAAGCCGCGCAAGAGAGAGAAGAAAAAGAGAGGGTTTTCGGTCTGTTTTGGAGAGAGAGAGGGGTGGCGTGAATTATGAGGGAGATGAAGCTATAGGTGTAATCTCAAGGAGAAGTAATCATTAGCAAGACTAATGATTATGAATCTTCCGCAGCTTCGGTTTCGGGGGAGAAGAAAACCGAGGGAGAAGAGAGAGATATGTCGTGGCTTCCAAGCACGCTTCGTTCCTCACGATTGACATCTAGCGTTTGAAATAAATTTATTTCTAATCTATGTTGTTAGTCGGTTTATTAGTTTTTAATGTCTTTTACTTAGTTTTGTTCCGAATCCACAAAATTTTGATATCCTTGTAACTATATGAATCTATGAGTTCGCATGAATTGAAATGACACGTTAACATCTCGGCACTAATCTATGAACAAGAATTTATCGTGAGAAATACTAAAGTTAGTCGTCGACATTAGCATTACAATCACTTATAAGTCTTTAATAAAATTTCTAATTAAATCTTCATAACGGTAATCTACAAAGTTAATCGGAAATTAAAGCGCTTGGGCCTAATTACCCGTCTCTGGCCCACCGGGCTCATCCTACGACATTCACGGCCCACTAGACTTAATTTACTATTCTAATGAACCCGACTCTTGGCCCGCTCCAAGCCAAGCCCAAGTCCATAACCTATCCTTCGACTGATCGAGCCCATCTCGATAACTCGTGTGGCCCGCTAACTACTTAAGCCCACACATTCCCCACGGCCCATCGGGCTTGTCTTTTGACCCGTTTTAAAATAATCCAAGCCCTTAACAATCCGATTACACTAATAGGGTCGATAAAATTTTAGGATGTCACAACTCTCCCCTACTTAAAAAATTTCGTCCTCGAAATTTGAAATCTCACCTCACTCATTTGAAGAGTTGAGGATACTTATGTCTGATTTCTTCTTCACTTTCCCAAGTTGCTTCCTCTAGAGTCATGGTATAACCATAAAACTTTAACCAAAGGTATGGTCTTGTTCCTTAACACTTGTTCTCTTCGATCCAAAATTTGTACAAGCTCTTCCACATATCTTATCCTTTCGTCTATTTTGAGCACCTCAAAGTCTAGCACATGAGTTGGATCCGGTTCATATTTCCTTAACATAGACACATGAAAAACATCATGTATATTGGATAGCTTTGGTGGAAAGGCTATTCGATATGCCAATTCCCCAATCCTTTCTAGCACTTCAAAAGGTCCCATAAACCTTGGACTCAATTTTCCTTTCTTTCCAAACCTTGACACATTCTTCATAGGTGACACCTTTAGAAATACATGATCACCTACATTGAATTCTAGAGGCCTACGGTGTTTGTCTGCATAGCTCTTTTGCCAACATTGAGCTGTCCTGAGTCGTTCTTGTATTGTCTTTATAGCTTCTAAAGTAATTTGAACTAATTATGGCCACATTAACTTTTGTTCTCCAACTTCATTCCTGCAAATAGGAGTTCTGCAATTTCTACCATATAAAGCTTCGAATGGAGCCATACCAATGCTTTGTTGGAAGCTATTATTGCAAGCAAATTCCACTAGGTGCAATTTCTCATCCCAATTTCCTTTGAAATCAATGACGCAGGCTCGTAGCATGTCTTCCAATGTTTGTATAGTCCTCTTCGATTGTCCGTCCGTTTAGGGATGAAAGGAAGTACTATATTGGAGCTTGGTCCCTAAGGCAACTTGAAGACTCTTCCAAAAATTCGATGTGAATCGCAGGTCTCAATCTGATGTTATGGTTATAGGGACACCATGTAGCCCTACTATCTGCCTAACATGCAATGTGGCATACTTCTCTAACAAATAGTCTATCCTTACAACTAAAAAGTGAGCTGATTTCATTAACCCGTCTACTATTACCTTGATTGAGTCATGCCCACTTGAAGTCCTTGGTAACCCTTGTACAAAGTCCTTGGTTACATGTTCCCATTTCCATTTTGGAATCTCTAATGGTTTTAACATTCCTGCAAGTGTTCAATGTTCAGCTTTTACCTGTTGACACATTAAGCATCTTGCGACGTATTTAGCAATATCAATCTTCATCCCATTCCACAAAAAATATTGACAAAGATTCCTATACATCTTTGTACTTCCTAGGTGGATGCTATAACTACTACGATGAACTTCGGTTATAATTTCCCTCTTTATCTCATCGTTATTAGGTACATAAAGACGCCCATGGAATTTAACTATTCCATCATCCAAAACTTGGAAATCCGGCCTCTTTCCTTTTAAAGCTTCATCTCGAAGTTTCAACACTTCAGGGTCTGACTGTTGTACAGTCTTAATTTGCTGTATAACTTTAGGTTCAATTCTGAGCGTAGCTATTATACCAGCAGACTCACTCACCTCCACTTTGAACTCAGAATTGGAAACCACTTCTAGTAAGTTCCATTCCTTGACCATCATATTAGTTATTTTCATTGCCGAATTCCGACTAAGTGCATCCGCCACTTTGTTGGCTTTTCCTAGGTGATACAAAATTTCACAGTCATAGTCCTTAAGCAATTCCATCCATCTCCTTTGCCTCATATTCAATTCCTTTTGGGAGAATAGGTACTTTAAACTCTTCTGGTCTGTATAAATCTCAAACCTTTCTCATTATAGATAATGCCTCCAAATCTTTAAAGCAAAAATAATGGCAGCCAATTCTAAGTCTTGAGTAGGGTAATTCAATTCATATGGTTTCAGTTGTCTCGATGCATATGCAATAACTTTCCCATGTTGCATTAGAACACAACCCAATCCCTTATGGGATGCATTGCTATACACCACAAAACCTCTAGATCCTAAGGGTATTGTCAACACTAGCGTCGTCGTCAACCTCTTTTTGAGTTCTTGGAAACTTTGCTCACATTCCTCTGACCATTCAAAATTTGAATTCTTCCGAGTCACCTGCGTTAATGGTCCTGCAATTTGAGAGAATCCTTCTACAAATCTTCGATAATATCTAGCCAAACCTAACAAACTTCATACTTTTGTCACCGTCGAAGGTCTGGGCCAATTTATCACAACCTCGACTTGAACTGGGTCTACCGATATCCCTTCACCGATCACCACATGTCCTAGAAAAGTCACTCGATCCAACCAAAATTTGCATTTACTAAATTTGGCATAAAGCTGGTGTTCTCTAAGGGTTTACAGCATAATCCTTAAGTGCTCTTCATGATCACCTCGTGCTTTTGAATATACCGATATATCATCTATAAAGACTATCACAAACTGTTCCAAAAAATGTTTAAAAATTTTGTTCATAAGGTCCATAAAAGCTGCTGGGGCATTTGTTAGTCTAAATGGCATAACCAAGCATTCATAGTGTCCATATCTAGTTCGAAAAGCTGTTTTAGGAATATTCTCCTTCCTTACCTATAATTGGTGATATCCTGACCTTAGGTCAATTTTCAAGAAAACTTACGCTCCCTCCAACTGATCAAATAGATCATCAATCCTTGGTAATTGATACTTATTTTTAATTGTCACTTGATTCAATTGCCTATGATCAATACAAAGGCGTAGTGATCCATCTTTCTTTCTAACAAATAACACTGGTGCACCCCATGGTGATACACTTGGTCTAATGAATCCTTTGTCAAGTAGTTCTTGTAACTGTACCTTCAATTTCTTCAATTATGTTAACGCCATCCTATATGGAGCTTTCGATATGGGTTCTGTACAAGGTGTCAATTCAATGGTAAACTCAACTTCTCACTCTGGAGGCGATCTTGGCAATTCCTTAGAGAACACATCAGAAAATTCTTGAACTATAGAAATATCTTCAAGTCGTACCTCCTTCTTGGCTTGCTCACTCGTACATGCTAAATATCCTTGGCAACCATTTCTAAGAAGTTGATGGGCTTCTAGGGGTGAGCAGCGATCTAGGGTCGACCCTGGACCGACCCTGGACCGGCCCAACCCTGCCGGTCTTGGTCCGGTTCCCAAGGGGACTGGGTCGATCCTTGGTTTTGAAATTCCAAGACCAATAATGTGCGGGTTGGTCCTCGATCCTAAGAGTTTTGAGTCGGTCCAACCTTGGACCAACCCTGTATATTATATTATATTATTTATAATTCTTTTTTTTTTTGTAAAATATTATTTATAATTCTTTTATATATTCAAACTTAAGTAAAATGTCTGTTATATTATATTATATTGAGATGTTCTATCAATAGTAAACTTTTGTTGAGTATTAATTATGTATCGTTTGTTTTGTTTTCAGGTGTTTAGAAGTTCAAGTGAATTAACAAGATGTGAAGTTATATATTCATGGTTTATATTAAGTATTTTGAACTTTTTATGGTTTAATTGTATTTTACTAATGAATTTCAGCTGCACTTTGCTTTTCAATTTATGTCAAATGGTAGAAGTTTTTGAAGAGTAGAGTAGTACTGCAATTGCTACGGTGATTTGCTAGTCAAGTAGTGTGAAGCTCAATTTTTGGTTGAGTGGACTTTACATGATCAAATGCAAGAAAATGTTTTTTCATATGGTGTTATGAATATTAAAGATAGATGATTACAAGAACTTTCCATTTTGTCCCATATCTCGATGAGCGGTTAGCAGGTACGAAATTTCTAATATTGTGTCATCTTAAATTTGCTAAATATGTATTGGTATTTATAGTTTAGTTGCATAGTACCGTACGGTCGATAGATGTGTAATTTGAATTTGTAGGTTTGCTTTTTTAGGGAGTATAAAAAGTAAGACGAAAAAAATTATCGATCGGTCTCGGGTTAATCCTGGAACCGGACTGAACCCATTGGGTCGGTTTGGTCCTTAGTCCCAGGCTCAATGGTGTCGGTCCTCAGTCCTAAAAATTAAGGACCAATATTGTATGGGTTGGTCCTAGGGTTAGGGGGTGGCCCAGACCAATCCGGACCATGCTCACTCAATGGGCTTCTAGCGTAGTAATAAGAGGCACATAAGGGGTTGTCCTTCCCCCGTAAAATTCAAAACTTGGTCTATCCGATGGATCGAATCGAATCATTTTTCTATAACAATCCACATTGGCTAGTTGTCTATGTAGCCAATCCATTTCCAGAATTACATCGAAATCATACATAACTAACACCACCAAATCAACTAATAAATTTTGTCCACCTATAAGAATTTACTATCCCTACACATCGAGGTAGATAAAAAAAAAAAAAAAATCCTTTAACGGAGTAGAAACGCTAAGGGGTACCTCTAACGATTTTGGTTCCATCCTATTCAATCGTACAAACTGAGCATATATAAAGGAATGGGTCGCTCCTGTATCGAATAAAGCATAAGCATTTTGATTGGATAGGGAAATGATATATGTAATGACTGTTTGAGACCCTTCAGCCTCGTCCCGAGTAACCGCATAAATCCTTCCTTGAACTGGCGATTGTTGGTTATTTCTTGGTGGTAGCAGCCTACCCAAAGCCTGTTGTGGTTGTGACTGCTGCATCCTTCTCTGAGGGCATTCTCTAACGTAATGTCCTGGTTGCCTGCAACCAAAGCAGTCTTTGCCTCTGGGCATGGTCCAAATCCATGTGACCTACCGCATTGGCAACACTCATTGTTTCTGTACTACGGCCGTCCCGTTGGTTGATTATTCCATACCTTTCTAGCAATTCCGGCTTTATTCTTCTTGTTTTGCACAAATGGTCGCTTTCCAATTTGGTGAGACCTTTTGTCATAGCGAAAGTTAGATGGGAGCCCTCGAGATTGTGGCCTTACCTAATATACTAACTGTGACACCCCGAACCCTTCGCAGGTCGTCACCAGCGCCGGTGTTACACTTAATTTCCTTTTCCTCTTTCTATCTTGTACTTAATACAAGAGTCATTAATCACAGGCATATATATATATATATTTTTTTTTTTTTTAATAGCGGTCCCAGTGCGACTCATAATAGCGGAAGCAAATTAAACATCTCCATCTCTCCCCTTACTAACCATGATACCAATACACACCAGCTACACATCAGGATTTTATATATGAACATCGACACTTTATTTACATATTCTTTTAAGATGGGACTCCTCATTTCTCGGGTCGATACAAGACAAGAAAAGCGAGGACTCTGCCATGTCCTGCCTAAAATCTCAAAAAGAAACTATCAACCCTCTACATCAAGCGCACAACCCCCATCAAAAGTGTCAATTATCTACATCAAAAGGCTCGGCTCCTACTCATCGCGTGTGAGTCTCACACCCAACCCGGTGCATCAGGCGGTGGCGGCGGCAACATCCCTCTTATAGCACCATCTCGACGGACGTGAACAGAAATGAACTCCTGTATGATAGGGCCCCCAGCCAGGCCTATATCGTACATCACTAGACATCGCACTCGGATGAAAGTCAGTCCGGGAACAGAGGGACAATCTATCTCCGCACACTCGACCTCTACATCAGACGGTAGACCATAAAACGTACCACGCGTGACGGCAGGTAGCGGCATACTTGCTAATCTGAAATGTTATCCCCAAAAGGGGTGAGTACAACCACTCAGCAGATAGGGAAATCCAATAACATTCCAATGCATCATGCATATCATCACACATTGCAAGCATCACTTACCTTGTAATCATGCGTATCATGCATCATCACATCATACATATCATATATATATCATCATCATCATGGCGTATCATATAATCATTATCACCGTCATGGCATATCATATAATCACATCACACATCACCCTCATGCATTATCATGCATATACTATCATAAGTGATCATCATACCACATCACATGCCATCATCATCATGCATCATCATGCATATATTATCATAGGTGATCATCACATCACATCACATGCCATCATCATCATGCATCATCATGCATATATTGTCATATCATGGGTGATCATCACATCATATCACATGCCATCATCATCATGCATCATCATGCATATATTATCATAGGTGATCATCATATCACATCATCATGCATCATCATCATGCATATGTTATCATAGGTGATCATCATATCACATCACATGCCATCATCATCATGCATCATCATGCATATGTTATCATAGGTGATCATCATATCACATCACATGCCATCATCATCATGCATCATCATGCATATATTATCATAGGTGATCATCATATCACCCATTTCTCAAATCATCAATCTCATCATCAACCCTTCGGGCAGAAACCTCTGACAGGGTACCATTATCAATCCTTCGGGCAGAAACCTCCGACAGGATTCCATGATCAATTTCATCATCACCCTTCGGGCAGAAACCTCCGACAGGGTTCCCGGCCAACTCAGCCATCCCATGGCCACCGGGCTTCCGGCCCCTCCACATTCCGGGCATCTCGCATCTCAACTAGCATCACGAGGCATTCCCTTCGGGCAGAAACCTCTGACAGGGCTTCCGGCCTTTACCCTTCTAGCCAGGCATCCCGCACCCAAATCCTTGTGTCGCGAGGCATTTCCGGGCATGTATCCGAGATACAACCGGACTTCCGGCCCCCCACATTCCGGGCATCCTGAAACTCCCAGGGAATCTCTGGAATTACGCCACCAGGCCACCAGATAACATCCTCCACCACAACCTCATTCTCATCCACATTTATCTTTTATCTCAATTTAACATGGCAATTTGGCATGGCATCAAACATATCACACTTGCATTTCAATTCACATGTCATGCACATGTCATAGCTTAATCACATAAGTATTTCAATTCACATGTCATGCACATGTCATAGCTTAATCACATAAGCATTTCAATTCACGTGTCATGCACATGTCATAGCTTAATCACATAAGCATTTCAACTTAATGCATGTACAAAGACCTCATCACACAAGTGCCACACAAATGGAATTGAATCCATGGCCAAATAAAAATCTATTTTATTTTATTATTATTTTATTATTTCATTATTTTATTATTATTTTATTATATTTATTTATTCTCATAAATAAATATTTAATATCCATGATTTTCCCAGAATCATCATATTCAAATAATAACTAATAGGATCACAATTTTATATAAAATTCGTGGCCAAATTGAATTTCTCATAATTTCACAATTTCCTCCAAAAACATCCTAAAATTCTCGGATTTAAACCCACTGCACAGTTTCCGAATAAATTCAATTAAAATATCCATTCGGTCTCCACAAATTACTAAACTTTACAGGGTGATAACCAACACATTTTCGCACCTCTTTCATTAATAACTTTAAGCCAAATTCCTTTTATATTAATTTCCATATCCCTACGAAGCTTCTGGAATCACTACCGCGACGTCCAGAACACACTTCTCCGAATTTCTTAGTTTTCACCCATCAATTCTCTTTCGTTTCTTCTGAAATTTTAGTATGTTATGTATCAAGGTGTTCTTTACAAGTTTCATGAAGATATATAGGCCAAATAACCAGATTATGGTCACCATTTTAGTCCATGAAGTCTCGGGTGTCTCGGTACACCTCACCAGAATCAATCATCTCCAAGATCTAGACGATTTACTATGCTACACTCATTCATTTCTCTTCAAATTTTAGTATGTTGTAGATTAATGTGTTTCCTACAACTTTCAATAAGACAACAAAGTGAGATCTCCAACAGAAATCAACATGCAACCAAGAAATCAACAAGAGGTCAGTGAAAATTTCGCAGATCTAAAGTCTCCGTACAATAGAACTTTTGACCCCTCAAATCTCCATCGTTTTCTACGAATTTTTATTATGTTATAGTACAAGACGTTAGCTTCAACTTTCATGAAGACACCGAAGCCAAATTTGAACCCAAAACACCCATGAAAACTCGAACAAGCTACTGACTCCAACAAACCGAACAAGAACAGTCACACGGTTTGTAAATAATCAACTCTTACCTCGGCCTTTCGCACAAATCACACCTAAAACCGAACATGCAAACACCACAACAAACATGCAAGAGAAGTTATGGACTCCAATTGCCTCCAAGATGAACAAACAGCGATGAACGGCGGTGTACGGCGGTCGGACTAGGCGGACGTACGGCGGACGGGCGGCGACAACTCTCGGCTCCACCTCCTCTCTCTCGGTCCCTCCTCTCTCTTTCTCTCGAAATCTCTCTCTCCCTCTCACTTCTCTCGACCGAATGGAGCTAGAGGAACCGGCCACTCCTCTTCTCTCTCTCTTTTTATATCCCATCATTTGGAATGATTGATCCACCTAATGACCAACCAATGCATGTTCTTCCTTTGGCCACTTGTAATTTTTGTTTTTGAATTAATTGGGCTTGGGCTTAGGCCCAACCGGCCACTCACTTTGGGCTGGTCGACAGCCACCTATTGGGCCCTAATGGGCCGACTAACTTGGCCCACCAAGCTTTAGGCTAATGGGCCCAAGGCCCATTTCGAAAATAACCCTATTTTCTCTTCTTTTTTTTTTTTGAATTCCTTTTTATAAATATTTCTAAATTCAAATTTCATCTTGGCCAAAGTCTTGGGATACTTTGTTTATTCAGATTTAAATCTACATGGCCAATTATTAATCTATAAATTTAAATACACAAATCATCAAATTAAAAGACAAATTGGCTAAAACATAAGCCATGGAAATTCTACCACCTAATTAAAGACATTTAACACACCTTAAGGCTTGGCTTTGAATTTCCGGGATGCCACACTAACGTCTGTTCCCTTGACATCAAATCCCTTTCTACCAGTCGTGCATGTTCATACAACTCATCATAATCCTTCAAGTTTAAAGAACCAACCGTCCTCTTTATACCAGGCCTTAACCCATTCAAGAATCTCTTAGCCCTATCTTCCGAATACTCTACCAATCTAGGAGCAAACCTAGAGAGTTTAGCAAATTTCGCCTTGTATTGGTCCATTGTCAAGTTATTCTGATTTAACTGCATAAATTCCATCACCTTTTTATCCCTTGCACAGGCTGAAAAATACTTACTGTAGAAGGCTCCCACAAATCCAATCCAAGTCACCTCCAAACCTTCGGGGAATATTGTCCTTTTTGTCGCTCTCCACCAATGATCAGCATTTCCTTGAAGTTGATACTCTACTAGAGACACCTTTTCTGTATCAGTGCAATTCAACAGCGCAAATATCTTTTCCATCTAATCTACCCACAACTCTGCTTCTATGGGATCTCCCAATCCAACAAATCTAGATGGTTTTAATTTCAGAAATTGCTCTTCTAAACCTTGCATTTTGCGTTCACCTCCTACTTGTTGTTGGGCTTGCCTTTCCAACAGGGCTCCTACATTAGCAAGTGCTTCCAAAATTACTTCCACACGGGGATCCGCCCTTGAGGAAGACCCACTTGCCACCGTTCCTCGTCCATTTCTACTCATCCTGACGGCCTTTTGCCTATCAAATAATTGAGCTATTTTCACCTTCAATGGTAGTTTGGTAAATCTTTTCAATCCAATATCTTATCAACAAGCGGTGTACTCAAATAATGTCAGTTATCATTATGTGTTGATAGATTATCGGAGCAATTTATATAGTAACTTTGACAAATCAATAACTCTAAAGATAATAGTAAGAGTAATCAAATGACAATGCTAAATTCCCAAAAGAGTTAGTAACTTGAACAAGTTGATAAGTTGTGTAATTGAATGTTATTAAATTATTAGAATAATTGGCAATTTCGATACAATCAAGCAAACATTCGTACCAATTAAAATAAAAGTCGGTAATATCCAATAAGAGTTAGCAAGTGCATCTTAATAACTTTAACAAATAAATGTTGGTAAGTTATTGGAGTAGGAGAGTCGACAATTTCAAACAATCAAATAACATTGTTATAATGACTCAAATAAGAGTTGACAATTTCTTACAACAATTAGTAAATATAACACGTCAGTAACCTCCGTAAATAAAAGTTGGTAAAAAATTATTAAAAATGGTGAAATTTTTTAAAAAGAAGTCAAGTAAATAGTTGGTAATTTAGAAGTCGGTAAAGCTAAAATTAGCTAGTAACTTACCCCTTAAAAAGTTGGTAAATTAGACATATCAAGAGTTGTAATATCCAATAAGAGTTAGTAACTTTAATAAATAAATGTGGCTAACTCAATTAAACAATACAATCGATGCCGGTAAGTGGACTCAAATAGGAGCCTGTAATTTTCCATTAAAGTTAGTGACGGGTAAGTACGCCCTTGCAAGCCCAACTCAATTGCTCTGCCGCACGTTATTAAAAAAAATACGACAGGAACAAAGGAAAAAGAAAAAAGGTAGATGAAAACTAGAAAAAGTAGGGCCCAATCCCCACTGCAACAATTAGCAATGAGCAAAAGAGAGGGTTGGATCACCACCTTGTCCCCGTGCGGGGCCCCCAACCCCCACGGGACACGTCAACATTGTTCCTTCCCTCTTGATAAAAAAATAATATGTATACATATATATGTTTTTTTTTTTTAATCTTCTAAACTTTTCACCCCTCATCTTTGACATCTGGCTCCCTATTCCCAGAACTCCCACCTTCAATGACTTTCGTAATGAATCTTCATGCCTACAGATCAATATCTAAAGCTTCACTGAACCAGGAACGTTCAAAACCTTTGCTCAAAAGTACTCCTATACCACTGTCACTCATTCCCGCTCTTCACCAAATGACCATCTCCAACCATCAGCTAACCATTGCGTCGGCCATTGCATCCTTAGAATGTAGGGAACAAAAACAGGGATACGATTGGATAAAGCAACTGAATACTCGAGCTTAAAAATTAACCCTCGAACCAGGTTTTGAGTGGCTCCTCATCGATGACCATCATTGATGGCAGCAAGAAGGCTTGGTGCTACGATGAGCACTCGCAACCAGCGATTGGAACCTTTACAACTGTCTATGAACGGAACAACGACCGGCGAGGGAACCTTCAGACGAGATCTAGGCTCTTCGGTTTTCACAATGGGGAAGGCAAGGAGCAATAGTTAAGCAGGAAAGGGCGGCTCGGGAACAGTGAGGACAAGCAGCTTGGCAACTAATGGCGTTGAGAGGAGTGATGGCGAGGCTCATCGAAGTGATGGTGTGGGTTTCAATCGTCGGAATGGGCAGCGGCGACTATTGCTCCAACTCCTCGAGAGAATGAATTCTAAGATCAATGGATATAGCTTGCGGTGACGAGGATGAGGTCAGATGACGATGGGGCGACAGTGAAGGTGTATACACAGCGCTCATGAAGAGTCAATCCTCCTTATTTTTCTCTCTTTTCCCTCTTTGTTTTTTTAACTTGTGGCGCCTCCCTCTTGAACATAAAAAGAAGCCAAAAAAAAAGAAAAAAAAAAAAAGAAAAAGGACCCCTTCCAAGATGAGAAAAGAATAGATTTTATTCTCCAACGGAATTTTGTGTGATTGCGCCATGTGACCTGATCTTGAAAGGTGTGAGCTCAAATTCCATGATAACAAATATGGTGCTCTAACTGGTTGATCGATTCTTGAGATTGATATTTCTTCGATTGGATTGAAGATACTTAATAAACAATATTTTATTCTTCATATCGTACATGTTATTTCTAATTTGCAGTTAAGTTTCAAACTTGAAATCTTATTTCAAAGTCCAACAGCTTTAGTATGGGTTTATAGAAGACTTTCAAGATCATCAAATGATTGGGGGCTTGATGTTTCTTGAACTTCTCCCAACTTTGACTATGCATCCTTGGAATGGCAAAGGATGCTTGCATCTTATCATCCCACATTTCCCTAATTATTTTTTATAGAAGCTTTGTAGAGGTGAAACTGTCCGTTAACTTAAGAGGTTTCCAAAATACTGAAAGTCTAGCCAACTTGTTTGATATAATGGCCGACGAATGAGACGGTTGTATTTTAAGTTAGTATCACACTTGACACCTGTATGCAAGTCTACTAGAGTCATTATCCAAAGAGAGTTCTTTGTGATTCAGGTTTTGATCTTCATGTTAAAGTGGAAGCAATTCGATGCTTGCCTTCTAAAGTTTGTTGGGTTGATAAAGAACTTAGAGATTCTACCTATGGGAAGCCTGTCAAGTCAAAGGTCTTGGAATCAAAGTTTTGCAAGACTGAGAACTTATTCCTATTGGTGGAGGATTGTTGGCTGGGTCGGCCTCTGTGGGGTTCAGCTAACATAACATGAAAGAAAAAGAAAAGGGCCAAAAAGTCAAAAGGAAAAAGAAGGAGAGGAGCTGTTCGTGAAGTGAAGAGTGTAGAAACGGGTGTTTGGGGGGGAGCGGGTGGAGAGGGAGTTTCCCAAGAATACAGGAGAAAAAGAAAAAGGAGGAAGACCAAGATAGATTGTTCCCCAAGAAACACACGAGAAGAAAGGGAAAGCGACTTTCCAAGTCCCGGGTCGAAGGCCAAACGTTCTCAAAATTAGCTCAATTTTCAGTTTGTTATCTGTTAAATCGAGACTACTAGTTGATCAGTTTCACTCATTAAAAATCTTCTAAATTCTCTCTCGTTTTTTCCAATCACGATTAAGGTTTCTTGCTCTATTTGTATTAATCCATCTCTGTAATCTATTGCAATGTAGATGTTACTATTCCTGGTGATTAGTGAAAGTTTTTAAGCAATCTATGATTTTTTCCCGCATTGAGTTTTCAATGTAAAAATCTTAATATTATTTGTTGCATTGTTTCTTTAACATTTCAGCATTATCTCTACTTATTTTGAGGTTTTTTGTTGGAAAACACTGCTGCTTGTTGCCAAGGTTAAGTCCATTTTGGTCAATTTAGTTTTGGGAAGAAATTGCTCATGGATTGGGTTAGTCCTTAGTGAATCATTACCCAATTCTCCCCAATAACATCGTTGTTGGAACTAAAGTAGAAAATGTTTCTAGTGTGAAAAACAAGGTCACTAGAGCCCAATTGATGTGCATTTGAGATTGTGCTTCTATTGGGATATTGAAGCTTGATTGATGTTGGTTTAGCTTTGTAACAAAGATTTAGCTCTAACAAAAGGAAATAAAGACACAAATAGTTTATGAACTTTAGTCAAAGGTGCAATGTCATCCATAAATTTTTCGTTAGTTTAATGTTCAATCTAATCCCTAAGATATATAAAGAAAGTTTGATATCGTCCTTTCATTAATCAATTTGATAACAAGAGCTCAATTTGATAACAAATGTATGATAAATGTGGCTACTATGGTTATAAGTAAACGCAACACTCTGGTAACCCGGCCCATTTCAAAATCACATATTTATGATGAATGAGCCCGGACAACAAGTTCCATTAAGGATATGGCATGATTCGACCCAGCTCAGCCAGCCCTCAATCAAATGAGTCCACCTTTACTCCTGTAATCTTGTTTCTGTCTCTTATTTACTCTCCTGCCCATTCCTCTTCTACAATTTTCTCCGCATGATTTCAAACTCTAGTGGACTTTCTTACTCTCTCTCTCTCTCTCTCTCTCTCTCTCTCTCTCTCTCTCTCTCTCTCTCACTTTTCCATTCTTTGTGTCACTCTTCAGCTCTATCCTCTCCTAACTAGCATCAAGCCTTCCTCTCAGTCTCTCGAGCTCTGTCCTTCACAAGCTCTCTTTTAGCTCACATTTTCCATCGATGCTTCTGTACACTCCTCGCGATTTGTTGCAGCCTTAGCATTGCGTTTTTTGGGTGCTTGCAAAGCTTTTTAGCTATGGAGGTTGATGAAGGACTGCAGCGCAAGTTTCTGTTTCAGCTTCAATTCAATAAACCGATGGTTTCTTCAAAGTTCATCACAAGTTAAAATATAACTTTCATTTTGGTTATAAAAAAATATTCAAATGGTGCTTGTTTTGATTGGCTTCTCTTGGTGATAACAATTGCAGCACTAATTCTCCTGGCCTTTATTGTAATCCTCTTTAGTTTTCATTTTTATGAGAGTGCTGCTATTTCGACTAACAAAAAGAATCACAATGAGGCTTCAACTATTTTAACCTTCTATTGGAGAAATCTGTCTAGAATATTTTGAAACTGACAAAACGTTTCTATCAGTCTAGTCTGGATATTTGCAGACCTACAGTTTAAAGTCTGAAGACTTTATGATCACCAGACTCAAGACTCAAGACTTAAGACTCAAGACTATTCTCACTGACAGTCTTTCTAATCCAGTGACGAAGGAAATCCAGAGCCGAACTATATGGTTGAGGATTTGATCCTATCCTCTGGAGAAGATCCCTTGGTTGGATAAAAATAACGGATTCTTTTATTCGTACCTAGATCGATTGAAGATCCAATGGTCGACGAAATATTCTTGGAATGTTCTATTCTTGGAAACCAAGATCCTGATTGTATGGGCGAACATGATTGATGGGCTATCGTCAGGTTCCTTAAATAGCTCGAATGATCTTCCTAATTGATTCTGTCCAACGGGTAGATTGGAGGAATTCCTTTGGTAAGTGCCAACGGCTATGATGGCATAAAAGAGTATAAAAGGAAGACGTTCTAGTTGTTTTTAGTAACGTGATTGATAGAGAAATTCCAGAGTCTGAAGCACCTTGATTATTAGTCGATACAGTTTGAGCGAAATTGTATACACAGAGAGTGTTTATACTTGGTGATACCTTGAGCGAGTGTGGTAGATCATCTACACCTAGAAAACAAGGAAGTTCAACATTGTAACATCTCTTTGTTCATAGTGGAATCCAGCTAATAAGCTGTTAGTGCAGAAGAGTGGACGTAGGCTTGAATCAAGCCGAACCACTATAAACCTCGTGTTCAATTCTCTCTTTCCTTTACTCAGTCTTACGATTGATTATTAATTGTTGCAAATCCTTCAACTGTCTAAGTATTGTGCGATCATCAAGAAAATTTTTTATATACCTATTCACCCCCCTCTAGGTACTCGTACTAGCTATATCAATTGGTATCAGAGCTCGTGTTCTTACTTTATTTGAAGTGTTTTACTTCAAAGTAAAAGATCCATGGCTAGTATGCTAGCACCAGGGCTGGTGGAAGGGCAAAGCAATACCAGACCACCCTACTTTGATGGAAAGGATTACAACATCTGGAAGAACAAGATGAAAGCTTTCCTACGGTCAAAGGATCCTCTGGAATGGGACGTTGTGGAAAGAGGAATCACTCGTACTGCTGCATCAGTATCTGAAAGAGGGAAAGAAACTATTGATACCAGCGGAATGTCTCAAGAAGAGATAAATAAGAGACAAGCACTCGATGCAAAAGCAATTTACTCTTTATATTGTACTTTGTCACCAACTGAATATAACAGAATATCTTCTTGTGTTACAGCAAAAGAAGTCTGGGACAGATTACATATCACCTATGAAGGGACAGCACCTCGAGTGAAGGAGACCAGAATTAACATTCTCCTTGGTCAATATGAAGCCTTCAAAATGAAACCAGGAGAATCTATAACTCGACATGTTTAGCCGTTTACGATATTGTCAATGGTCTTGAGAATCAAGGATAGAAAATTTCTGATCCCATGAAGGTGAACAAGCTACTTGCGTGGACTCTCCAAGGATTGGAATCATATAAAGACTTCAATAAGAGAGACCCAAAGAATTATGCCATTATCTCAGACGAGCCGATTGGAACTCTTCGTCTTACGAAGTGGAACGAATTAATGAAGACGAAGATCCAAGAGGTAAGAAATCCATTGCGTTAAAATCTAATAATGATTCGATGATACGATTCTCCAAGAAGATCTGACGATGAGGAGCTTGCTCTTATGATAAGAAGATTCAGAAAGCTAAATAGAAAAGGAAGAAGGTTTAACTCAAAGAAACAAAGTTTTGAAACAACAAACCAAGTTTGTTGATAATGAGGAACCAAACAAAGATGTAGTCTGCTTCGAATGTAAGAAAAATGGGCACATCAGACCCAACTGTCCTCTTCTGAAGAAGAAGAGAGGAAAAGCTGAAAAGTCACGAAAAACTCTCAAAACCGAAACCTGGAGCGATACAGAGTGTGAAGAAAGTGATGAGGAATATGCCAACCTGTGTCTGATGGCACAATCAGACTCAGACTCTGGATCATACTCAAACAGTGAATTTGAGGTAAGTGATTTTAAAATCCCTGTCAAAGTCTCTAAATACATTGATGAACTGTGTTTTAGTCTTAAGACTTCTCTCAAAAAAATTTCCGAACTTAAAAAGGAAAACTCAGCTCTAAAACAAAAGGGAAACATTTTAGAAGAAAGAGTGAAAAGTTTAGACTTGAATGTTTCTACTCTTAAAGAGAATGAAGATAATCTTTCAAAAGAAAATGCTCTCTTAAAAACTGACTTATCAAATATTTCAAAGAAATTTTCAATAGAATCTGAAAAACTTGAAAAAGTTCTTTCAGTTCAAAGACCTTACTTCAATAAGTCTGGTCTAGGTATGACAGCAGAAACAATTCCCTTGATTGATTTTCCGAAAGTAAAAGAAAGAATTAAGAAAAGACCGTCGAGAGAAGCTTACAAAAATCATTTCAAGAAAGTTTTTGTAAAGTCTGTTGGACAAAATGCTCTAAGGTGTTCAAAGTGTAACAGTCAGGATCACTTTGAAAAAGAGTGTCCTATGGTCTGGAAGCCTGTTAATAGAGTATGGCCTAATAATGCTTATCCTACTAATGCCAAAGGACCCAAGAAAATTTGGGTACCAAAGAAAGCTTGAGACTCTCTTTTGAATGCAGGTCTCTGTAAAAAAGAAGGTAAAGTGGTATCTTGACAGCGGATGTTCAAGACACATGACATGAGACTCAAATTGCTTCGTAAAGCTTATTCAAGTAAATGGTGGAAAGTTTCATTTGGAGGAAACAACAAAGGAAGCATTGTGAGATTTGAAACTGTGAAAATTAGAAATCTCACAATAAGCAATGTCTCTCTAGTGGAAGGACTCAACTACAATCTTCTCAGCATTAGCCAATTGTGTGATACTGGTTTCAAGATCTCCTTTCAAGAAGGCATATGTTCTGAATTAGTAAAGACTCGACTCGCTTTCATGGGTCGAAGGCATGGAAATATCTACCTCCTTGATGTAAAACCAAATGAAACACAATGCCTAATCTCAATTCAAGATGAAGCGGTCTTATGGCACAGAAAGCTTGGCCATGTCAACATGAAGCAATTAGCCAAAATCTCATCAAAGAAGCTTGTTCGAGGTCTACCTAAATTGCCATACCAAAAGTCTGATTCATGCACTCCATGTATTCTGGGAAAGCAGGTAAGAAATTCATTTAAGCCAATAAATCATGTCTCTACTAATCATGTACTACAGTTGCTACATATGGATCTCTTCGGACCAACAAGAACCTAGAGCATTGGAGGTAAGAAATATTGTCTAGTGATTATGGATGATTACTCTCGCTTTACCTGGGTATATTTTCTTGCAAGTAAGTCAGAAACCTTTTCGTACTTTGAAAAATTTGCTAAAAAGGTTCAAAATGAAAAAGGATGTGCTATCTCAAGTATAAGAACAGATCATGGAAGCGAATTTGAAAATCAAGATTTTACAAAATTGAATACTAACCATACAAGACAAGGCCCGACACAACCATTTAAGCATCATCTGAGAGATTAGAAATGGTTTTTTGCATTTATTATCAACATCACCATCCTTCCAGTATAAGCACATCAATTGCAGTTGTCCAGCATGAAAATATGAATCTAATTATCTTGCAAAAGCTTTACTGATCTAACATTTGAGAAGTGATTCGATCTAAAAAAATAGATCTTTTTTAAAAGGATTTTTCTTTGTATGCATCGTAACTGATGAAATCGTAGGATCAATAAAATCCCGCTGAATTGATTATTCAATTTCCAAATGAATCTAATAAAATTAGACTTGAAATGTCTATATTCAGAGATTTATACTTAAATATCTATATCTATAGATTTTAGGTAAAAGAGAAAAAGGCATCAGTTCCGATATCAGAGATGATATAAGATTTTACAGTGATACTGGCTCAATACTTCTTCGACGTTTCGGTCTTACCAAAACCATTTTTTCTATTGAGTATTGGTATGTCATATATTATTTGTGGAAAGTCAAGGATTTCACAATCCTATCATTTAGATGCCATCATCAATCCAAATTAGGATCTCAATCTTAACAGCATTTGATATCTAATGAAATAACTAAATACAATTTTCTCCTGTCCCATACTATAAATATCCAGCCCAAGGAAAACATTAACATCTAAACTACCCCAAAATGTGGATACTGTCACAGGAACAAGTCAGCCCAGAGAAAATCTCACTTTTGCTCACACTAGAAGAATGTACAACTGTCTACTATGGCTTCCAGCAGGTAAAACACAGCAAAACGAGCAAGATGCTTTGGACTGGGCCTTTCAATCTTTCCCATGCTTGGTAACATATGCCTGCAAGTAACACAAGTAAATGTTTGACTTCAGCGTTAAGCATGTCTGCCCTTTCATTCCTTTTTGCAGTAAATACATCTCCAAAATCAAGTTATTTACCTCAACCAGCCTTGTGAGTTTATACTGTGAATACGAAAGAAAATGCTTTATTGACTCCGGGTTAGGCGGAATTTGCTGTGGCTGTAAGGTGGTAAGAACCTTGTCGACTGCTTTTTAACAATCAAATTATGTGCGTCCTTGCTGAGACAACCCCTTGCCAAGCTGGTTTCAATAGTTCCTTTACATAATCTATAAGGGCAACTCGAAAATGTCTCAATGCCTTCGACTCGTGGTTCACATCTGCAGCCTTCTTCTGCGTGACATCCATCTCAATATCTTGTCTAACTTTGTCTTTTGTGGCCTGCTACATCACTTCCGTGCAGAACCAAGATCCATACTACTTCCACTAATGTGGGAACTATCCTTGGCATGATCTGACAGCTGGTCATTCTCTTTGGACATCTCATTTTCAGTTTGGCTGTCAACAACTGAATTCTCTGCCGTCTCAACCGCAGATCCATTAACATCTTTTCCATGCAAGTAGCTGCCCTTGCCTAAACCATGCTCATTGAATCTATGATCTGAAGATACTGAATAACTGTTGTTTCCCGTTCTTCAACTAGGTTTCTTTTGAATCGCTATGGACCTGCTGCTCTGCTGTATTAAGAACGGATGCTCCCTGACTAGAGAACAACCTGAAAGACTCATCTCTTGTTTTATGTTGCTCGATGCTATCATGGAAAGGGTCACATTTACTCCCTGGAGATGATGTATTCGTCGGAGTAATGAGGTAAGACGGTCGAAAAGGTTCGGATGGCTCCCAATCATAAGAAGAAAATGTCCTCCTATTTCCAAACCGCGGCCGTGAATCTGCAGATATGTTTGCTCTAGATAAATTTCCTGAATAAGAACCAGCTAGATCGGATGAACTTCCCAAGAGAGAAGAAGATCCAAGGCCAGCATAGTCAACATCAAGAATACTCTGAGCAGGGAGAGGATTGGAGAATTCAGAGAAAGAACTTAAGATCCTTGAAGAACCTGACAGCCATAAGGAGTGTTGAGAAGGCAATATTGCAGTAGTCAAAGGATATTTGACACTTGAATTAAGAGCAGGGCTTGTGATAGGTGAAGAATTGCCAAAAAATTTGCCCTGGTTGGTAACTTGGTCTTCTGTTATGGAAGCATGAGAAGTGGGTTGCTTATTTTGGCCTAGGTTAAAAGATCGTATTGAACCACTTGAGGAGGTAGCCAATAACCCCTCATTGAACCAGAACCACCACTACTAAGCTTTGAAGCATGCATTCTGTAATCATCAGCACTCCAACTCCTTTCCTGGAAATCTCTACCATTGTCCACATCTGCAGACATATGTCCATCATGATGCTTGCATGGAGGCAATTGATGGGAATCAGTTGGAGCACTAAACAATAAATCTTCAACACCAAGGGGTCTGGAAATAGCTATTGGATTGATTTGGTGCATGCTTTCATTTTCTCTAGCCACCTGCGACTGAATCTGTTCCAAAGAAGAACCATAACATAATGCAGAATTATTGGCAACTGAAGAAGCAAGCTGCTTTGGCAAGCCAGGTGATTTCAATTTCTCAAAATCATCTTTTCGTCCTGACACAAGATATGAAGCTCGTAAAGAACATGAGGTGCAGGGTAAAATATTTACATCTACAAACTAAAAACATCATACCTTCATCATGCACAGCTTCCTCTATGCAGCTTGAGCCAGTACCATGTCTGCGCACCAGCTCAGGAGTACTATTGACATTATCTTTGACGTGCAGAAACCTACATGAACTCCCTTTGATGCACCATCCCTTTGCAAAAAAGGAACAGATGATTGCCGCTCGTTTATTTCGTTCCGGCAACTCCAGTCCTGGAGACAA
Organism: Eucalyptus dawsonii; assembly: GCA_016097615.1. NCBI lineage: Eukaryota > Viridiplantae > Streptophyta > Magnoliopsida > Myrtales > Myrtaceae > Eucalyptus > Eucalyptus dawsonii. The sequence goes on along the minus strand of CM027875.1, from coordinate 55,745,236 downwards.
ACTTCTCAGCCTTGCACCGGAAGTGGTCAACCTAGGACACCCACAATCAACAGAGATTCATTCAAAATATAACATGAGAAGGTAATGGAGTTTTAGTGGAAAAAAAGACAATTAGCTCGCAACTCCAAGAGTTTCTTCTTCCTCTATCTGCTAAATTTCCAAGGTACGAATGGCCAACACTGCCATACCTTGATGACAACGGCATGCCATCCCCGGGCTGCAAGTCCACTTGCTTATCCTTCTCTGAACAAGAAGCAGCATAAATATCAGGAACAGTTAGGCGTTTATTTGGAAGTGAGTCCCAACATAGTTGGTTCAAAATGAGTGGTAGATAGCTCAACACTTCCAGCAAATCATTAATTGAAACACACAACTATCACAATATTTCAGAAGAAAACATGTTGGCAGCTAAACTGAAGCTTCTAGGTAATATGTTTCTTTGGAAAGACAGCATACGGTTTGACTAGCAAACCAAAGCCATAAGTTGTTCAAAATCACAGAGAATGGAGAGGATCCAAATGTACATAATTGGCTAAAGCCTCAGTGTCCTCCATGAAGAATCATGTTGCGCCCATGTTAAAAACAGTAAATATTAACTAGGAAAGAACCAAATAATCCATAAAACCATAAAAATTTTACTTCTACCATATTTCAGGAGGAAACATAAAAATTCAGAAAGAGTAGTTTTTGTTTTATTACAGTGAGAACTATTTAGGAAGGATGATATCGATGGAATCAAAGACATATTGATTATGCTATGTTGAAACTAACATTGCATAAACTTGCTTCATACGACTAATTTACTTTGCTAGATAGAATCGGTCAAGTGATCATTTTGCTTTAATTATGATCTAGTCAGTCATGTCCAGCCGCTTTCCATTATAAAACACCTCAAAATCAGATTTACATGCTTAAAATGCTAAGAACATGATTTTGTCGTTTCTCTTCCATAATCGGGAATTTTCATCCATTGTGGCTGACCGAGGTGGATTTCCCCGAGGTAAAGCACTGAATTTTCTTTGAGACATACTTAAAACCGAAAAAAGGGTCTATAGGCGGATCGACCGCAAATCAAGAGCATTAACCCAAATCAGATCATCTCATTTCAAGACAACATTGCGCTCAAAATCCTGTTCTATACACGGACAACACGTCGAACGAAGACCTAATTCACGAAGGGCACCACAAAAATCCAGACAAATTCACTACTCCGAGTCAACCGGAGGCGCGCAAAATTCAAGTCGAAATGCCGTTCGATCGCTCACAACGCCGTCAATTTTCCACCATCACCGAACAGGACATGGTAAAGTTACCCTGGAGCTAGAATTCCCACACGACTCAAAGTCTCGAACTTCCGCAAGCACGCGCCTTTACAGGGGGAAAAAGGGAACCGCACAGTCGTTCAGATACTTGCGCCCGAAGCAAAGCACGCAGAGCAGAGCACGATCGAACAATCTCAGCACCAAAACAACGGAAGCGATAATGCAGAACAATCCCCCGCGACGATCGTACAGCGGGCCGGCAATCGAGTTCGAGGCACTCACCAGTTCGCCCCGCACCCTCCTCCCATCCTCCTCCTCGTCCTCCCCCTCGCGCTTCCTCCGCTCCTCCTCCTCCGCCGCCTTCCTCGTCCTCCTCGTCCTCGTCCTCGTCCTCCTCCTCGTCCTCGATCATCTCCGCCTCCTCGTCCGCGATCATCTCCCGATCGCGGCCGGCGTCGCCGCCCTCCTCCTCCTCCGAGACGTCCTCCCACTCGTCGTCGTCGCTGTCGTCGTCGGCGACGGGGCCGGAGGATACGGCGGCGGTTGCGGCGGTTGCGGTGGCATTGTCGCGGCGAGCACGGGAAGGAATTTTCCGAGGCTTTGCTGGCGTGCAGTTTTTCTGCTGCTGCTGCTGCTGCTGCTGCTGCTGCAGAGAAGGAGACTTGGGGCGGGGTGGTCGCGTTGACGCGACGGGTCTTGGTCGTCGCCGCGTGTGTTTTTTACTCTTCTCTTCCTAGGTGAAAACCGAAAGGGTCGTTTATTTTTGTACTCTTCAGGTTTTCCACCCCGAGATTTCGGGCAATTTAGGGAAAAGGGGACGAATGGGGAAAAATCAGGATGTCTTTTGGTTTGTATGGCAATGTCATTAAATTCTTAACCCTGTGTTTTGAAAATTGGGGAGTAATTTGAAATCAATTTTGATCGGTACTGTTCAGATTCGCGATTGATCGATATAATTGTGGCTTCAACAGATAATAACGATTTCCTATTGTGAAGTCGGTAGATTTGATGGTGCATCGGTGGTCCTTTTTTGCTGTAAAATTTATGTGATGGCGATATGACTTTTTATAGCATGCTATAGTGTCCTATTTCGAGTAAAGATAAATGCAGTGATGTGTATTGAGATTAGTTTATTAAAGTACAGCCAAATTTCGATAAAGAAGAGGAGAAGGGTATCGTCCCATGATGGCACTAACACTGCCAATGCATGATTGGGACTGGCCAGGACAGGCAACGTTCGCCTGCGATGGCCATGGGGTACAAGGATCACTACCATCATTGACAACGAAAGGTTATCAAAGACCTTTGCTATCAACTAGATATGGAGAAAATTATTGAGAAAATTCATAAATTTCTTATATGAATATCAATTCAATTTCAATTTTTTTTATTTGACTAATTTAATTCTAAAACTTTTGGCAAATTACTAAGTAATCCTTTAAAATTTAAAACAAACGGCGGTGGTGACATCAACGTCAATAATGGAGAAAGGAAAATGAAAAAAGATTAAACATAAGAATGAAAAATTATAAATTATTATCCACGACGTGATAAATCACGCGTAAAGCGATTAAAAGCGGGCCAAGTGATCGAATTCAATCCCTCCCCCTCCTCTTGTCGCTTCCTCCACTCTTCCTCCACCTCGATCATCTTCGCCTCCTCATCCGCGATCATCTCCTGATCGCGGCCCGCCTCACCACCCTCCTCCTCCGACGAGACGTCCTCCCACTCCTCCTCGTCGTTCTCGACGGCGGCGGCATTGTCACGGCAAGCACGAGAGGGAATTTTCCGAGCACTTGCTGGTGTGCAGTTTTCTGCTGCTGCTGCTGCAGAGAAGGGCGAGGGGGTGAGCGATCTTTGGTCGCGTTGACGCGACAGGTCTTGGTCGTCGCTCCGTGTTTTTTACTTCGCGCTCGCGCCCCTTTCCTCGGGGGGATTCTCTCTTCTGGGTGAAAACCGAAAAGGTCGTTTTATTTTATACCCTCACGTTTTCCACCCCAATATTTCGAGCAAATTGGGGAAAGGGGACAAACGGGGAAAAATCACAACGTCTTCCTTGCATAGCAGAGTCATTAAATCCCTAACCCTAGGTTTTGAAAATTGGGGGAGTGTAATTTCGACCGTCCATTTTAACTCGTTACGTCATTGATCAGCCTGTTCAAATTTATTATGGATTGATATGATGGCAAAAGTTGCTCAACGGTAATAACGATTTATTATTGTGAAGTGGATAGATTTAAATGCGTCTTGGGTGGTAAGCCTTCTGTTATGAAATTTACGTACGGCGATATGACTTTTTATAGTATGGAAAGTTGTCCTATCTTGAGTTAGATGGACACCGTGATGTGTATTGAGATTAATCGATTAAAGTACAGCGAATTTTTTTATAAAGAAGAAGAGGATATCGTCCCATGATGGCACCGACATTGCCGATGCATGATTTAGGATTGGCAACCTTTGCCTGCATGGCAGATGAGGATCACTACCATCACCAACGACGAAGGAGTATCAAAGACCTTGGCTATCTACCAAATCTAGAAAAATTATTGAGAAAATTCATAAATTTATTATATGGATATTAATTCAATTTTAAAATTTTTTATTTGGCTAATTTAATTCTAAATTTTTTGACAAATTGCCAATGTAATCCTTCCAATTAATTTCGACAAGCAATTGGTGACATAAGCTTGGTTCAATGGAGGAAAACAGGAAAAAAAAAAAGAAAAGGAAAAAAAAAGTAAAAAAAATGTAAATATAAATGCGTTTTACGAGCGTGATCACGCCGCACGTAAGATGGCCAAATGTCGATACGCCAATAATTATCGCCAACATTAATATTGCCAGCCAATATTAATAAAAATGAATGACTATATTAACAAATCGTTAAAAGTTTTAGACTAAATTGGCCAAATTAAAAATTTTAGTATTGAATTGCCATCCATACATTTTGATTTTTTGTTTATAATTATCTTATAGTGTAACATGGCAAGACGATGGATGTCCCAGTTTGTCCTAACTACCCTGAAAATCAAAATGGATGAATTTGGCACGACATTCCTTTCTCGTGCTCGCTCTAACCTACCTACATTCGATTAATTTATTAGTAGTGGATAATATGATTTTTTTTAGCCCCAGTACTAAGATAAACCTGTCTGTCTTTTACCCATTTTAATAAAGTCTCCAATTCTCGGACAGAGTCATGCCATCCTCCCCTGTGGGGCTTTCTCTTGTTTTTCTTTCTATCCCTTACTAATATAATAGGAACTTACTCTTGATACTTAGAATATTTAAAAAGTTTAAATAATTAGATCAATGAGCGATTTAGTACTTAAAATATTTTATTGTTAATTAATGTAGTTTATCACAATTGCGTTGTCATACAACCTTCTCAACTGCCAAGAGCATGCAATTGTTGACCGTCAATATCTATAGTCAACTCTTCTTTGCGTTTGTTCGGGGGAAAAAAATTTGATGATCAAGTTGAGCACTTCCCTCTCGAAGAACGATAGGCTACCAATGGACCTAATAATTTGGCAGGTTTGGAAGGTTCGGGTTCATGTCACTAGAGTTCAGATTAATACAAGCCTGCCTTAATTTAAATTTATGTAGTAGGGGTGTCAAAAATTGATCCTAAAATGAAATTTTGTGCATTTTCGTTGGATAGTGAAAGGTTCGAATAGTTTCGGTTCTGATTGTTGAACCAAACCAAATTGAAAATATCCCTAATTGGTCTAGTTATGCAACTCTTCGTGGTGTTAATTTAGTTTCGTAATCTCCTACAAGAGTTAGTAAATGTAGAGAGATACTAATTAAGGCAAGTATGAATTAATAACACAATAGAAAAGTTAATAAACTATATAAAAAAATCAATTTAACATTGCTAAGCGAATCAAAGGAGAATCGGTGATCCAAAAATAATTGATAATTTAATGTAGGAAAAATTGATAAATCACTCTAATTTATGTTGGTAATCTCGTATAAGAATGATAAAATCCAATTGTAAGCAAGTCATATAAATAAGGGATGGTAAGTTAGCACAAAAATTTCTAATTCGCAAATTATACAGGGAAATTCATAATTTCATAAAAGTGTTGGTGAGCCACCAACAATTTACATGAGAAAAAAGTCAGAGGTAATTTTTTTATCAACAGTTTTTTGACATTTACTAATACTTATGGAAATTTACTTGCGCTGAAAAGGAAATTATAGTTTGAGGCACATAATAATAGAATTCAACTATAGGTCGAATGTTACGTTGCATCCCCTCCTAGTAAAATTAACACAACCTTCCACGAAAATCAAATGTTGGTAATTTTTTTTTTTTGGTCGAAAGAAGGCAATATATTAGTTAAAACGAACATTACAACCTGCTTGAAAGGTATCAAAGGCTATAATGTCTAACAAGGGAGAACGGGGGAAAAAGCCCACGAAGGCATCAAAAGACCATTGTTATGGGCCTTAGTAGCCCAATCCGCAGCGGCATTGGCATCTCTTTGGCAGAACCTAACGCATGACTGAGCGAGACGAGGGAGCAGGGCAGCAGCTTCGGCGAGCAGGGGACAAACCTCCCATGGCGGCATTTGAGGATCATTCACTGCTTCAACCATGACAAGGCAGTCGGACTCGATGATAAGGGGATCAGAGGTCTTGTTGGCATGGATCAAATGATGAAGGGCGAAACATAGAGCCTGAACCTCCACCTGCAAAGCCGAAGATGGAGGTACCGTCTTCGTGAATCCTTCGATGATATGGCCATTCTGATCACGACAAAGGTAGGCAACTGATCCGTGGTCACTTCCTGGCTTGAAAGCCCCATCAATATTTATCTTCAGAACACCGGGATCAAGGGGCCGCCATAAGCTATCCAGATCTGGACGATTGCGATCAGCAGGAACAGGAGAAATTGCAGCTGTGCGGGTCTGGTTACGTGCTTCAGCAACGTGAGAACGATTTGCAAATCAAGGATTTTCATGTTTTGTTCATGCGCATGATTGACTCTTGAAACCTAGGAAGCAACTTTTAGAACCGCTGGATCATGATTATGTTTACCAACTACAAGATTCTCACGTCCATTCTCGATGTAGGCTTTCATATGATTTTGATTGTGACACTTTGTATTTTAATTTTTATATAATCTAAAAAAAAATGATTGCATGCTTCGTGTATATGAAAAAACAAAAAGAGACAAGTAAAATTCAGCATGTACATAAAAAAAACTAAAGTCCAAGGTTTAAATATGAAGATAGGATGATGAGATCATAGGAACTCGAGTTTTGCTCAGTGATTTCAAATTTGCGCCACCATGCTCGCTAAACTACATCACGACCCACGCCGCGAGACTCCACGACAAGGGCGATGGAAAAGGGATATAGAAATTAGAAAACAAAACAAAAGGAAGTTTGTCATTTATTTAAAATTGAGCTGACGCTAATAATTGAGCAAATAGAATTCGAACATTGAATTGAATATCGAGCAAAAATTCGGATAATTGCGATGCTATTAGCTCATTTAGATATCACAAATGGAATTGCTGTTTCTCTTGAATTTAAGGGTTTCGTGGTTCTTTCGTCTAATCAAGTTACATTGAGCCTATTGCATAATTATGAATGATCACAAAAAATTGACAAGAATTTTAATGAACTTAAAAAAAAAAAAAAAAGTTTGAGGTTAGATGAAGTAACAAATGAGTTCATAATAAGTGACTAGTCAGCTCATTTTATGTTTATCAAGAAAGTATTCTTTATATATATTAATATGATTTGGGAGAAAATAGTAACCGGGAGATGTGGACACTTGGAAGATTTTTTCAGCAACCTTCTTCTTTCGTTTTGGAATTTTTGAGTTGGTAATTTAGTGGGAACCACGACCACATGAGTGCTAATGTCTAAATAAATATATTATGTAAATTTGGAAAATGTTAGATGAACTATGAAATTTAACTAAAACTTATATTTTGAATCAGATATCGAGATAAGGGGACGCATGAATTGAATGAACAACTTTTTTGGACGCTCCATAGGAAATTGCCACATGATTTAGTAATAAACCTTTTAGTGAGATTATCACTCGTGGTGGCGGCGTAGTGGTTGGGCGCTGTTTCCTTTCGCGAGAGGTCCAGAATTTGAATCCCTGCGTGGTCTGCCTCCTTGGAAAGGAACACGACCTCCAGGTTTACTCCAAACGAAGACCCTATTCCCTCCAAGGTTTACTCCAAACGAAGGCGCGTACGGAGATTCCGGATCACCAAAAAAAAAAACCTTTTAGTGAGATTTCTTTGTATATGTAGCACTACTCGAAAGAAATCGCTAATTCGTTACTAGCAATGCTAACCAATAACTTAGTAGATGACTTTATATAGCACAAGTCTGTCGCAACCATCCAAAGGCAAAGCCACAAATAGACAACGGATTATTAGGAGAGCGCGGACAGATGCTTCTTACGTTGTGCACAAGCTCAACTAAGCATCGCAACTGGGTTTCTCACATTTTATTTTGTGATTATCATGCTAGAATTGTCACTAACCTATTTTAGGCTAGTTAAGACCTTGGTAAGATGCGAGAGGTTGTCTTATTTCTGCCAACAAAAGAATTTAATTAACAACAAAGCCTGAAAATATAACCATTTCAAATGGAATTGAACATATACAAAGTATGTTGGAAATTAATTAATGACGCGAATCTGAAAACTACAACTAAACAATACACCAAATGTAATCGACATGACGCGAGTCTAGAAACTATGACTACTCTTTAGGAATTTAAGGATGACATATTTATTTTTGTATGCACGAGGGTCTTCAGTAGTCGAACACCAGTATTTATGGAGTTCATGTCATGATTGTTTGGGTATAGTTGTCTTGCAATTATAGCCATGTCTCCACATCTCCGAGGATCTTGTGCTCATGCTCTCACAATACCATGATCTCGTCTTCAAGGAGTTGCTACTTTAAAATCGTATTTTGATCTTTTGTGTGCACGTGTGTTGCTTCATCCATTCTCATTACATGATTTCCTGAACTTCGCTACTTCTTCCACTAGTGGTGTCAAATTTGAAATTCCATAACTGCATCCCAATGCCTTCTAGGGACCTGTTTGGTAACGTGTTAAACAGTGCTTGATTATGATTTTTTTGTTTTCAAAATTAGTTTTGACGAGAATCGCATTTGGTAAAATTTTTTTGCTCACCGATAACAGTTGAGAAGAGAATTGAGAATAAAAAAAAAAATGATTCTTCATCCAAGAATAAAAAAAGAATTAAAACAATGAAACTCTCATTCTTCTCTTCGTCATCCCGCGATTGCCGTCCGCCATGCTTCGCATCAAATCCGCCGCCCGCCCACCGCCGTCGTCCGCCACCAATCGCCGGTCCGGCGGCTCATGAGGCTCGCCGTGCCGGGCGGTCCCGAAGCTCCCCAACCTCGCTTGGTGGCCGAAGGCGAGGCTCGCCAAGGTGGCGAGGCTTGCCCAGCTTGGCCGGTGAGCCTCGACCGATGAGGGCCGACCTCGTCGAGGGCCAAGAACGCTTCCGGTGATAGTCATCGATGTACATCAATATTAATACCATTCTTACAGCCATCGATAATTACTCCTGTGTTTAGTGACAACTTGTATTCTAGTCACGTGCCTATCTATATTAACAACATACTCAATTTTTGGTGCAAATACTCTTTCTCTCTCTCTCTAAGCTCGAGCTCAAGGGCTCAACATCTCCGATGACACCTCCGTGTCTTCTCTCTGTGGCGGCTTGGTCACTTATGAAGGTCGCCGACCTCAAACCTACTGTTTAGAGCGTGATGCGAAGGAACAGCTGTTGGCCGATAATGGTGATGGAATTCATAAGTCCCATGGACAATCTGGGTGAGATAAAGAGAGAAACGGGAATCCATGGTGTCTGAGAGATGGTACAACAATTTTTGACCCGCATGATCTGAAGATTATATGGGTTCGGGCTACAATTAATGATCTTTTGCTAACTTCGTTTTTCAACGAGTCATGTCGAACTATTTATGTTAGATTAATGTCATGTCAAATTTTTTGGTAAAGAGAGATTCCAAAATCATTATTAAAATTTATCGCATTTAAATGATTGCTTGAAAAGTTATGATATCGAAATAAGTAAAAAAAATGATCACGTTTCTGGCGTCATTTTCTCTAAATATAAGTATAACATCCAAATGAAAGGATAAGAGAGAGAGAGGCCACCAAATTTCTTGAAGTGGCCGAAACAATCTTGAAATTGAAAATGACAAAACAACAAACGTCCACCAAAACACGACGGCTCTAATTAATGGCATTAACTGCGACATGCATGAAAGCAACGTGCAATAAACAAATATTTCTGGAGGGACCTAAGTCCGATTTTTCAAAAATATGCAAGAAGGATCTTTGGGCAGCGACTTAAGTGTCAACAAATCCTATTTTATGATTTTCCCATATGGCGATTTTGAAAAATCTCCTGGTTTTCCGATTATGCCTTCTATTACTCTAAGTTCTTTCTGTTTTTCTTTTGGTGAATAAGGGAAAATAGCTTTGGTATCTTTTGGAGACCTACTGAAATTAATATTTTTTTTTATAAGTTCCTCTCTTTTTGAGTTTTTTTAAAGTTTTGAGTTGATAAATGCGTCTGTCTTTCTTCACTAATGATTTATATTCTAATATTATAAATCTCCCTCCAACCATATGCTGCTAAAAATCATAATTTGAGTACTACTGGTGAAACACGGCCAAGTTTTTAATGGTTTCTACTAACTTCATTTTTCCTCATGACAAAGAAAATCATTTCCTCAATCGACGATGTACATTTGTAGTTTCTCCCTAAAACACAATTCGTGCGATGAGAGTGCGTGGTTGTAAAAATACTTTCTACTTTCAAAATGGGAAAAAGTATTAGAGGTCCTTGAACTTTTCCCATACTGATCAAACAAAAAAAGTACTAATTTTTTTTTAAATATATTATATTGATACTAATTCGGATATAAATATTTCATTGAATTAAGTTAGTCCTAATTCTTTTTTCATATTGATACTTGATCTTCAGATCTATCCGGCCAATATAAATAGGAAAAATCATTGATGTGGATGTCAGCGTCCTACACATACGTTATCGGATGTAGGCGTGGATATTTTAAAATTATATTTTGAATTTTTGTCTTTTTCTTTTTCTTTTTCTTCATTTTGTCCAACCCTTGCTGACCTTGGGTGAGGTAGCCCTTGCCTAGATCTAGCAAGGGCCTTTGCAACCCAACCGGCCAAAATGAAGGAAAAAAATTAAAGAAAATAAAAATATACAATCAAAATATTATTCGAAATGTCTTGGTTAGTATTAGCTATAGACGTAGGATAATTAATCTCCGTGTCAGCAATTTTCAATCTAAACTAACTGAAGTGAAATGGGGCTTTCGTGTAACTTTAGGTCAGCTTTTTTTTTTTTCATAGAAGGATCAATTCAAAAAAAAACATGTACTTTAAACACCAAAATGCCTAACAAAATATTTCAATGACCTCATTATAACAATTTGGGAAACTAGAGAGATTGTTTGTCCCTTTCCCCTTTATATATATATATATATATGCTTAGAAAGTTTATTACTGATTTTTCATCATGAGAATCAAGATCAAGATATCGACACACGGATTTTTTTCGGGTACAAATCACACTTATTCATCCTTCTTTATATGGCCCATTCTTTTCCTATGCTAAGTTGCCACTTATTCGTCCTTATTCGTCCTTCTTTATATGGCCCATTCTTTTCCCATAAAAAATTACTGTGTGCTAAGTTGCCATTAAATTTATAACATACCAAATACTCCGGAATTCATTTTCTTCTCTACTTTTACAACATATTCTAAACATTGACATGAGTTTGATTCTAGCATATTTTTCAACGTCTTTCCCAAAAAGAAAAATCCCATCTTTTTTCATAAGCCTAACTCAAGTTGCCCTCCATCATTCTCATGATTAGTTTTTCTTTTCATTTGGTTTGTCATGATGTAGCCACACTCCATCTACTAAACCAGTGACCAAGTTGACCACTCTCACTGACCATAGTGAGCTGGTTAACCGTAAACTATAAACTACTCTTGTAAGGAAACCGACCGTTCACGGTTCACGGGCGACCCCAAAGTCCAAAGCATAAAGCACATTCTCTCTCTCACTCGCTCTTTCACTCACTCTCTCTCTTTCTCTCTCTCGAAGATCGAGATGGAATGTGCGTGACATTGTCGTGACTCGTGAGCATCGATCAGCACCACTTCCCAGCGAGGCAGGCGCAACACGGGTGGGCGGGCGGCGATGTCGTCGAGGCACCAAATTCGCCTCCTCCTCCTCCTCTCGTCGCTCCTCACTCTCCTGCTGTCTCTCTCCACTTCGTCCGCTCGGCGCGGTGAGCTCTCTCGCTTTTGCAAATTCTTTCTAGGGTGATTGAGGAGGTTTCGAGAGCGAGGGTGAGGAGTGGGATGGGAGCTCAATTCTAGTGGGTGCCTGTGCTTAGCTTGAGTGCTGCCTTGGGTTTTGCCTTTTTGTTTGGTTTTTTTTTTTGGTTATTTGTGATGTTTAGGAGCTTAACCCGGGATGATTTGTTCGGTTTTGAATTCTGGGTAGTTGTCGGTTTCGCTCGAGGATTCGCGTCGGTTTAGTTTGAATGGTCGTGGGCAGTTCGGTTGCGGTGATTTGGCTGCCTTAGCTGAGCTGAAGAATGAGAGGAGTTGCAGTTGGATGTGCGAGGTTGCTGAGAGTGGAAACGCGCACGGGAACTCCGGAAACTCGATTGTCTGTTTTGTATTTTGACAGTGACATGCCTGCTTTCCTAATTTTAACTATTAGTGAGCAGCTGCAAGACACTGGGATTCCTAAATCTGAGATTAAGAGCTCCGGTGAAGCATTGGCTTTGCTGCAAAATATCCTGTTAGGTGTTCATGTAAGGTGTGGTTGCAAAAGAAGATCCTGTGTGTGGATAACTAAAAGATGAAGGAGCAGTCAATATATCCAATTGGCTCATAACTTAATGCCTCAATATTTTTTAGTGAATTGGATCTAACCATGTATTATAGGGATAAATAATAAGTGATTTTATGAGTAGATAAATCCAAAAAATATTAGGAAATAAAAACAAGCAGACAAAAGTAAAATGTCACAAGACTAGATGGTATCAGAGCAAGACGACCAAGACCAACTGTGGATGATTATGGGCTTGGACAGACATTCACTCTTGTGTCCTTCCAACACTAGATATTTGATTTTCTCCTTTGTTCCCAAATTATCTTGATCTTGATTTCAAAGCAGATATCATTTCTGTCTTAGTTCACTCAAGGCAGTGAGAATCTTAATGGCATCCTGATAAACTAGGTAGCAATACCAAAAACAGTCACGGATACATGCTGGTATTTAGATATTGGTTAGGAAAAGATGTTAACAACGATACACAGTCACTGGAATGATAGAGCAGAGATGTGAGATGTTCACTTATTCCTTTTTATAATTAAGCATTTGTGCTTTGTAAGGGAAAACCATTTCTCTTACCTGTCTTCTCTGACTCTTTCCCATCCAATTGTTTGAATCAACATCTAAGCTGTATTCTTTTGCTGCAGCACCTTTTGCTATGCGCATAAGCTGTGGAGCTCGTCAAAATGTCCATACTCTACCAACCAATACACTTTGGTACAAAGATTTTGCTTATACTGGAGGAATACCGTTTAATGCAACGCGTACAAGTATCATCAGCCCTCCGCTTAAGACAATTCGTTATTTTCCTCTCTCTGAAGGTCCTGAAAACTGCTACATATTTAATAGAGTGCCAAAGGGACGCTACTCAGTGAGGATTTTCTTTGGTTTGGTTGCACATCCCAACTTTGATGAAGAACCCCTATTTGACATTTCAATTGAAGGAACTTTGATTTCTTCTCTGAAACCGGGTTGGATCAGCCATGATGAGCGAGCATTTGCTGAAGGCATTGTGTTTCTTACAGATGGTTCTGCCTCTTTATGCTTCCATAGCACTGGTCATGGAGATCCTGCTATTCTCTCCATTGAAATTCTTCAAGTAGATGAGAATGCATATAAGTATGGATCTGACCAGGGCCACGGAATAATCCTTAAAACATCCGCAAGACTAACCTGCGGTACTGGGAAACCAAAATTTGATGAGGATTACAGTGGTGATCATTGGGGTGGGGACAGATTTTGGAAGCCAATTTCAACTTATAGCATAGGCTCTGACAAAGAGATATCTACTGAAAGCAGCATCAAACAGGCCTCCATTGCGCCAAACTTTTATCCGGAAGCACTTTATCAGTCAGCGCTTGTTGGAACTGAAAATCAACCAGAGTTGGAGTACATTATGGATGTGGATCCTAACAGGAACTATTCAGTCTGGTTACATTTTGCAGAGATTGATTCTAGCGTTAGAGGTGTAGGGCAGCGAGTGTTTGATATCCTGATAAATGGCGACTCTGTATTTGAAGATGTGGACATCATTAAAATGAGTGGGGATCGATACATTGCTCTGGTACTAAACACAACTGTGGCTGTGAATGGTAGGACCTTGACGGTAACCGTGCAACCTAAAAAGGGAAAAGCTATCATCAATGCTGTGGAGATCTTTGAAATTATCACAGCTGAGTCTAAAACTTTAGCAGATGAAGGTGCGCAAAGACTTTGCCAATGTAGATTACAGGCTTATAGATATTGCTACGTAGATATGTAGGTACATGTCTTTCTGGCCAATTTCATTTATGCAGGTTAATTGTTATGTTTCCCTGCAAGCCATCCAGTTAGTCATAGCTTAAAGTATCATATTCTAATATGATTCTAGCAATATTAGTCTCTGAAGATAAAATGCATAGCAATTTGTTGCTTGTTTGGCAATCTGGTGCATTAGGCATCGAAGCCATCTGCACAAAAGTCTGTCTCTACTTGTAGCAGGATTCATTTTATTTTGTTGGCCATACATATAATCAGAAAAGGAGATAGTGGAGGAAAGAACATAAGTCTTTTCATGTTGATTTGTGGCCTATGTGCAGGATTGATAGCATGAAATTTATTATGAAGCAAGGAGTTACAAGAACAACCTCTCAAACATGAATTTCTAATTATGGCCATCTCTCATTGTTTTATCTTGTTATCACCAGGAGAAACCTTAGCGCTTGATTGAATTATGCATTAATAAGGTCCAGTCAGTGCTATGCCTTATGTCCTTAGCTCCACTTCAATCTGTACTTGTGGCCCTAAGGGGACTTTTTTCTTAAATTCCTGCTATGTCTCTGCTTTCAAAATCTGTACTGGGTGTCTGGCTACTATTTAAAGCAGTTGCTTCTTGTCTGAAGAAAAAACTGAAGGGTTCTTCTGGCTCTTAGATACAATTTGAATGAAATAAATATCAGATGGTGGGGGGGAGCTAAATGGGACGACTTGGGAAGGATGGGACAACTTAAAGAGGCCAACTTGAATGGGAAAAAAAGTACTTTCAAATGGAATAGGCCATTAATATAACATTGTTATATCTACCACTAACAATGTTTCATATCCTTTTTACTAAGATAAAGAAAGCTTGATGTAGTCAGTGGAATTTTTCTGTGGAAGTGCAACAATGCGAGCCCCAATCTTTTGAGAGATAGACTTACCTTTATTCTGAACAAGCTCTTCCCTGCCTGCACTTCCTTTTGACGGGGTTAAAGAAATGTAACTTGAGCCTCCGTTGTAATCTAAAATATGCATTTTTGTAGTAGTTGTTTGAACCACAGTTTAATATTTGTAGTGTACACTTTAAGAAAACAAAAACTATTGTCTATGTATAGTCAAGTTGGATGAATCCATATATCTTGACTTTGACTTATTTAACATAGTTTACAATGTTACTCTAATAAGTAGAGATGAATTTGGCAAGAAGAGCTTCAGATGATGTTCTTGGGAGCTTGGGATGAAATAATTTTAGAATAGTTTTTCCATGGACCAGGGAGTTATTGCATCCACAACCTGTCTCTAGTAATGGATAGGAAATCAGGATGTGCCCTTTGTTAAATTGTTTTTTCAGCTTAAAGGTTTTTCTTTTTAAGTTTGTTTAGCAATTTTTACGGCTTTAAAGTGCCAGTTAAAGAAAGCCACACATATGTAGAAATTCAAGCACGGTCGAATCAGGGGAAACATCAGATACTCGTATTGTGCTTTGTTTGAGCTGTTTTATTGTGTCACTCAAAAGTTTGAGCTAGCTTGTGGATGAATTCCAGTACAGAAACTTCAGAACTGGTTTCTTGATGAATTCTGATGGAATCTCAGTTTTGTAGTTTTCCAAGCTTTTAACTCTAGTTTTTGTTGATTATATATTATTTTCAACTTAGAATATATTTTAGCTGATGTTAACTTAATCATCCTTCTGCATACTAGTTAGGGCTTTACGGACACTAAAGACTTCACTAGCACTCCCCCGTCGATTTGGGTGGAATGGTGACCCATGTATCCCTCAACAACATCCATGGAGTGGAGCTGATTGCCAATTTAATCAGACAACAGGCAAATGGGTCATTGATGGACTGTAATGCTCTAATCATTTTTTCCCCTTTGCATGCAAAAATTACTCCTGCTGCAGCTGTACTTTAGTTTTTGCACAATAATAATTGCATTTGATGTTCGAACAGTCTGACTTAGTTTCATAAAATGTCTATTAAAAAGCTTAGTGAGTCATGAATTTATCCAAATCTGTAAGTCGGAGAGGCTTTCAGTTAATACTCATAGTCCCTATGAATGGTGACAAGGACATTGTGTTCACGGTTATTCCCTTTGAACAGTAATGCTATATTTCAATTTATCTGAATCCCGTTAATGGATGTGCACAAAGAATTCATGTGGAATTCCAAACATTTTTAACTGATCAGCACTCAGATAGTGGCCTTGCTTTCATTTAAATGTGATGATGTGGCCATTGTCATGCCAGGGCTAAAAAAGCTTCAACCTTCAAATCTTATAACTTCTTGCTGACTGTTCAGTGAAGTCCACAAGTTTACTACAGGTTTCTTCGCTGGTGTCTGTGGATATGTTGCCTTCTTGTATCTTCCCTCTATCTTGGGATGAATCATGTCCCCATCCTGGCTATAAATGTTCTCCTCAGTTCACACCTTCCCTTGCCAACCCTTTGATCTTCTCCAGGCCCCTCATTGTCCTCAGTCACTGTTACTGTAGCAAGAATTTTATGTCACTTTGGAAGTGGTGAACAACTTCACTGTCTTGCCATTTCATATTCTGGCTGTTGACTATAGTAACTCAAAAAATGTGTTAGTGTAATCACATTCTCTTTATGATTCGCCTATCATATAGTGGGGTACTTTATCCCCTTCCATCTAATTGATTGCAAAATCATAGTCATTTCCATCTCCTTCAAAAACTGTCTTTGTAAATCCTGGACTAGGGTTTGCAGACAATCAAGTCATAAGCTTGACTTTAAGAAGGTTAATGGGACTCTCATGGGAGCTAGCTCTCTGAAAATCGTCAGATACTTTATAAGGCAAAGTGCACAGCATTTAGGATTTCTATAGGCGATGGAGGATGTTGAATTGCCATTTTCCTTGTTATGGTGAAAAGTGAGTATAAACTTCAACCTTTGGAAATGCTCATACATGCAATCCATCTGTTTTGAGGAAAAAGGGGACCACAAGTCAGTCTCCCTTCAGTTTACTATTTGATGGGCAGTGACACTCTGTGGGATACTAATGAAAAAAAGATAAGTGAATGAGGGAGGATTTGGAGTATAATGAAGGATAATTTTAAGAGAATTGAGCCTTGTCCAACACATTATGCAAAATTTCTTTTGGGATAAGTTCATCTACACCAGAAGCATTTTAATTGTTTTTTCAGATTTTTCAGAGGGCTTTCATGCTTCAATATGGTAAAACTAATTTAAGGTTGGAAAACCCTATGTCTAGTTTCGTATGAGTCAAATTTCAAGCAATTTGGAGTCTTCTAGGGGAAGTTCTGCCCCAATACCAACAGCTGGTCAGGAAATCCGAGAATGAGTCTTTTAGGATTTCTCTGTGTTTATTCATTCTATGCATCGTATTCGTTTCTAGAGTCATTTGAGTCGGGTCATTAATCTTATTTGTATATTGTCTAGGGATTAGTGGTCTTTCTCTTGGTAAAATAAGGCTAGTGTCTTGGAATTTGCCTATACTTGGAAGGTTGTTCCAAGCAGTGTCTATATAAACCCCTCTAAGGTCTTGATGAATTGTTGGAATTGAACTCTTGGATTAGAGTTTAACCTCAACTCTGCATCTCTTTGGTGAGCATCTAGTTTAGCTTATGGCCTGCCCCATGTGGATTCCTTCAGTGCTGAGCATTTTCTCGTTGCACTAATGTTACATTATAAATCTCTGACCCTTCCAGTACAGAGTCACTTGGAAAGTTAGTGATTGTGGATATAAGCTCTAATTGTGTAATTATCCACTTTCATGTAGTTAGATGATTTTTCTTCTACTGTACAGCAATGGCCATGAGATTAGTATAACCGTGATGCAATTGTTGATTCACCTCCTGCATTTTCAGTGGTCTTGACAACCAGGGTCTTAGGGGATTCTTGCCAAAAGAGATATCTAAACTGACTCATCTGCAAAGCATGTAAGTTTTGACAAACTGTCTTTAAGAGTTCCTTTTTCAGCATATTCAGCAGCTAGATTGTGTTGTAAATAACTTAATTCTTTTCTTTTTACGGTCATTTCTTTTTCTTTTCTTCCAATCAGAAACTTGAGCGGAAACAGCATTCGGGGGCATATACCATCCTCTCTAGGGACCATATCTGGCTTGCAAAAGCTGTAAGTAATAAGTGCTATCATGTTTGCCTTGTATATACTTCTGAATGTTCTTCTGAAGGACACAGACAATTCCAGAGTCCTTGTGTACATTTCTTGTGCAACTAATTCTTCCCAAGCCATAGGCACTTATCCTTATATTTGCTTTGCACCATTTTATTTAATCCAAAATGAGAAAAAATGATACCTCTCGACCATTCAGTTGCTGTGCCACTTACTACAATATCTGTGTCTCTTAGATCTTCACGTATGCTCTTCTTTGGTGCTGCGATAAGTTTGCTTTGGTCCAAATTGGTCAATTTGCTTTTTAACCATGTGGGAAGATATAACACTTATTTCTGCTAGTGAAGCTCATTACCCGCAATGCCAACCTTGTCCAGATAAGTTTTAAGAGACTGCAGATACAATTTTGAGTCTTTGAAAACGCTGAGAGCCCTAATTTCCTTCTTCTCTTTTATTTTATCTTTTCCTTGGGTATGTGTAGGGGTAGTGGGGGCTTATCACATTGTAATACAACTTATATGTTGAGTCAAATATTTTTCAGGCTAGGAAATTTGTTCTCCTTAAAGTGAGCTCATTTGGTCCTTAACCACTTGATCAACGTCAAGAGTGTGACCAAGTGCATCTAAGTGTTGTCAACCAAAGGAGCCACTAATATAATGTTTAGGACACCGCAATACATAGATTAAGAAGGTGACTCTGCCTTGTCATGCTTCTTAAGAAGGTGACTCTGCCTTGTCATGCTTCTTTATCCTTGATGTTCTTGGGCCTCATGTAGCACTAATATTTTGTATTTCTTATAGATTAATTGTGGATTTGGTGAATTCATTAATTAATCGATTTGATAGAAAAAGAAATTCATGATCTGTCATCTTTTGATTGACACTCCTCACAGTCAATGCTGAAATCACGGGTAGTGAGTTTATTTCTTTAACTTTTGATGGAGAAACACCATCTTTTTCCCGATCTATTGATTTGTAATCCATCCATGGTAGTATATTATCCTAGTATTCTATAGTGTTTTATTGCATTGATCCATATGCAAAACAGTAGTAATCACAGTTTGAAGACTCTTAGGAAGTCAAATTCCTGGAAAACTCGCGATATTTTATACTCAACAACAATGGCAAGCCAAGCGCAGTGTACTAACAAATTTAACTAAGAATAGTTCAAAGTAATTCTTGGAAATCATTGCAATAGATATTATCTATATGTGCATAATTGAACACTCTGTATGTGTGATTGCAAAGTCTCAAATAAAATGTCATTAGCCTTCTGAGGTTGAACAAATAGCGAAAATGCAGGTCCACTCAATTGATGTCACTTCAATAGCCCAAGATTATTTAAATGGCTATTTTGTGAAATGCATCAATGGACGTCCAACTGGCATTTCTTGATAGTGAAGTATATTGAGATTTAGTACGTATGTTAAGGCCCAAAAAGAGGAAAGTCTAGATGATTGCCATGGAAGGACTGCTCTTCCAAAACAATACATTAGCTCAACCACTTTTTGCTAAACTCCCCACTATTGAGTTTTCCAATATGACTATATTATTCAGAGGATATTGTCCACATTGTTAAAGACCCTGCCAGAATAGTTGGGAAATCAACATCCAACATCTGTTGCCATGTCTAACTACTGGGTTTGTTAGTATGGCCTCTTCAATATATCCATTTGAAAGTTGATAATTTAAGCAGTAGAATGATTTATATTAGTTATTGAATGGTTTGGAAAAGCACGACAAACTCATTTAGGCACACATGGCGTTACCAAGGAAGCTGAAATATGTGTTGGTGCCATCAAATTTACAATGAGATAATCAATTGCTAAGTTATGCACTGGAATTTGTCTTATGTAGTGGACTGTGCAACATCCATGCAATTCTTGTCTGGAAAGTTTACTGAGAAAGGAATGTAAAGAACAAAGGATCCTGTGACTTGATCAGTCTTTACAAATGATGACTTTGATGATGAGACACTTTAAAGTTCACAGATTGTAAAAGACATGCCTATGGAATTTTGTTCTATCTGGTAAAATGAAGGAACTAGTCAACAAAACACTCAAACTGGTCCTAATAGTAAAGATCCATGGTCTTGGACTATGAAGGCAGTAACACAATATGCAAAATAATGGATAACCATTTTTTCACCCCAAAATTGCTGGTGGATATATTTAAATCATTTCTCCTTGTTCTACAAGGTGTGGCTGTTTTGTATGAATGATTTTCTCTGACAAATCACTTCAAAATTTGCAAATTTGACTTTTGGACTGTATTTCTAATCTATGGGCATATAGTCTCAAAGGTTCTTACTTCCCATATCTTTTATGATGAGTGGTCTTTACCCTTTTGTTTTAGGATCATAGTTATGTTTTGGGTGTAATGCTAAGAGATCCTATTTCTAATCTATGGGCATATAGTCTCAAAGGTTCTTACTTCCCATATCTTTTATGATGAGTGGTCTTTACCCTTTTGTTTTAGGATCATAGTTATGTTTTGGGTGTAATGCTAAGAGATCCTGCTTCATTGCAGGGACCTCTCTTACAATTTTCTCAATGGATCAATTCCTGAGAGCCTGGGGCAGTTGACATCGTTAAGAAGACTGTAAGATCATTTAAACATTTGAACACTATGAATTTGAGTATACAACAAGACAAGGGTTTTAATTGACATCTGCATCTCACAGGAATCTCAATGGAAACAAATTATCTGGAACAGTCCCAGCAGCTTTAGGGGGGAGGCTTCTGCATAGGGCCAGTTTCAAGTATGTAATGAATGGCACTGCTCAGAGTTTGCAGGAGGTTCCGAATATCTCTTGCTTTTGTTAATCGCAATGTTATAACCTGTTTCGTGATGGATGCATGCAGCTTTACAGATAATGCTGGCCTTTGCGGTATACCTGGACTTCCTGCATGCGGGCCTCATCTTACGGCTGGTGGCAAGGTTGGAATTGCCGTGGGCGCCCTGCTGGCATTGTTTCTTCTTGTCATGTTGTTGATAATCTGTTGGAAAAGGCGGCAAAATATTATTCGTGCACAGCAGATTGCAGGTAACACCATTGCAAAGCCATATTAATCTAACAACTGAACCCATTTCTATTCTAACTCAGCATGTCATATGGCATAGTCTTTTCACATGGAAAGGAAATTTTGGGATGAAGAAGAAACTTTTTTAGTACCTCCTCTTCATGATAGTGAGTTGAGTAGAAAACAGCAAAACATCACATTGACCTACCAATTTAGAGAGTTATCAACTCATAATCGCTAAATTTCTGTAATTTGCACAGCAAGAGAAGCTCCCTACGCGAAAGCAAGAACCCAGTTTACTCGCGACATCCAATTGTCCAGACACAATAGCGGCCTAGGCCAAGCCCGGCTTGCTGCTGAGAACGGGCCTAGCTTGCTCTCATGACACGACCAACATCTCTTATCAGGTTTTCCCCTTTCCGGCTTCTTTCGAAATGCCTTACAAATGTCATAGAAAGATCGAATGTCTTCGTCGCTGTTGATATCGTGTTGTAATGAACTGACTGTATATTATTACCGCTGTCTCTGTAACTTAACATACTTTCGAAAGCAGGGTTCCAAAGGTGTTCAGTAATTCAAGGGTTAAGTCATAAGGATTTGGCACAGTTCATTTAGGATTTCCTTTAAGTTATTGCGCGTGACATGTATGCATGTAATACTAGAAACGAGATATAATTGAACTGCTTGCCAGACCTTGAAATCTAGCAGTACTTGCTGAAGGATTCTAGGCCTGCATACTCATGCTACTTTTAGTTATATTCTTGATTAGGATACAGACCTGACGCCTAGATACAAATATAAAAAAAATATATTGTATCCAACATTTATGTCGTGATCCTCTAACCAGAATATACCCGGATTAGTTCGGATTAGATTCCTTGACGAGACCATCCTTGTCCGAAGGAGTGGAGAAGTCAAGGGAAGAGAGCTGCGTCGATGGCGATCATCGGAATCTGAGGATAGCGACCATAACACGATGGTCGGTAGCCAGATTCGAGGACCATCGGCATGGCGGTGGTCTAGACGGTCGCCACTCGGGTCAAAAGGGTAGCAATCGCCATGTTGTGGTCGCCGCGGTCGTGCTCTTCACAATCCTAGACATCTTTCTAGGGTTCTTCTAAAAAAGAGCTATCGAATGTTGCTTTCGAACCTTTTTCAATCGAGGCACGCTAAACACTCTATAGGATGGTTACGGTTACGTACTTTTCTCGAGTCATTTTCCAAGAAAAAGATTGACATTACAATAAATTTCGAGAATATTTCCTATCATATCCTCTCCTATATATAAATATGCTCTACAAACACTGACAGGAATTTAAGAAGGATAGCTGAGACTATTGACAATCTGGACAGCTATATATATCCACCAAAGATTGGTATTAATGACGTCATAAACTTTCCTTTTATGTCGTGCTTTCAGCGCGCGTGAGCAATTCTTGGGGGAAAGGCTACTACCATCATGGGTTTTTTTTTCCTGCCATAACTGTAGGCTTTTATTTCATTGCTTTCCGTGCTTTTGCCCATTTCTCCGTATTTACTATGCTTGATGGCAACTGCACGAAATAATGCGATGGCCAGGCATTATTTGATGGCCCCCTGCCCATTTATGCGTCCGAGTAACATTTTTTTTTTATCATATCTAATTGTAAATATAGTAATTTAATTTGATTAAAGACGTTACTCTTTAGCACACTATATATATATATATATATAGCATGTGAATTTCATAGACAAGCGATATAAGATATTTTAACACCGCCTCTTATATGTAACGAAAACATGTATATTGAAGAAAAGTCGAGCCGAGTTGCTTGTTTTCATTTAAGCTTCAAAACAATGATGAGTCTTTGACCTATTTCTCTTCGATTAGTGTAATTGAATCTTCCGAGGTTAAGATGCAGATGAATTGGTCGGATTAGGGAATTTCGCGCGTCAAACCCCAAACTTAATAATCGAGCTATCGGCATTCCGAGCCGCCAGATCCAAGATCTACTCGCCGGGCGACATGCCCATCCGTTCGACACGCTCGACATTCGAAGACATTTCCAAGACAGACATAGAAATTGCTCTTAAAAAATTTGCAAAAGGGGGGTAGGCACCAATCATGCTCACAAATCAGACATTGCCCTAGGGCTCCTCTATTTTCCCCCAATTCGAGTCTCCAAGAAAGTCAAAAGAAGGAAAAATGAAAAGGAAACGAATAAGATATTCCTTTCACGTGAACATCAACGTTGGAGGAAAAGGAGGGGGTCTGCCTGCCGTCCTCCCCCTCCCCACCACCCCCCACCGTCTCGCTTTCTCCTTTACGCCCGCTCAGCTCATCCACCACCACACTCCACCAGAGAAAAGAAGTCAGAACCAATCTGTACCATCTCTTCCCCCTCCCTCCCTCCCTCCTCCTTTATGGAAAATGCCACAAAATGCCCCATACCAATCATGACGCATCTACCCCAAACCTCTTTTTTTTTTTGTTTAATGATCCAGAGAACTTCGTAAGCCAATAGCATGCGAGCAAACCTCAAACCTTGGGAGAGCGACGGCAGGTCCCACCACCACAGTACTCTAAATAAGAATCTCTAACGATACTTTTGGAATTCGAATTCCTCTCCTTCGTGAGGAGGAGAGAGCCCCAAGCCAGCTGCGCTATTGCGGGCGGTGATTACCCAAACTTACTTCTATAATACCAAAAACTCCAAATTTATACCCATACGGCATCTTTACCTCAAGCTTTTTTCTTTTTGTAACATCAAAAATCTCGAACTTTTTTCCGTGATGCCAAAATATAAGTTTGGAGTTTTTTTTTTTGTGGGTCATTTAGATTTTTTTATCTTTTACCCTTTATATCTTTTTGCCTTTCTCTCTTTCTTCCGCTCGTGGACCACTTCTCTCTCTCTCTCTCTCTCTGTTGCCTTTTTCTGGTTCTGATCAAACTCAGTCAAACACGCCAGCCTTTTAATTTTCCCTTGACCCCCTCTCAGCTCTGCGATGCGGCCAAGGGAGTATGGATCAATGCCTGTCTTTGCCTTTGTTTGCACACCTCAGTTCAGTTCCAGTCTGCAGATTGTTCTTTAATGTGCGCGTGAATGCAAGCATGCCAAGAATCTAAATTTGTGTTTTTTTCCTTTCATTCTCTCTCTCTCTCTCTTGAGAAAAAGATGGCTTAATTAGGATGATCGATTCGAATGAATACGATTATGATGACGTGATTGTGAAAGAGCGCCACACGTCGATGTTTTCAATTGAACCTGCCTTCGTTTTAGAGTTTAATCCATCGAGACATGAGTCAATTAGGATACAAAGCACTCCATGTCACGGTACACGTCTCTGATGTGGGACATATTTAGCCTATACCCTCACGCGTGTACTTTAACAAATCTCATGTGAATCGCTCATGTACTCCCTCGAATCCCAATATCCTTTTGTACTAATATTATCTCAGCTCGAGAATCTTCACCTTGGCCCTGGCCACCGACATCTAGTCTTTGGACTTTATCGGATCGTCTTACCCCGGGCAAGCTTGGTGGAAAATCGAGCCACACCATCCGTCATCTCAATCAAGGAGTTTCGTACAAGATTTTCTTTCTTTGAGATATTTGCCAAACACAAATCCACATTGAGAGCTAGCTACCAGTTTCACTCGGCTCCAATATTCCACATTGCATCAATGTAGCATGGGCTCAAATTCATTATACGTCAAATTAGACTTGCATTCACTAAAAACTTTGAGCTAATGAATTATGGGTTAATTCGGATACATTGAATACTCTACATTTTATAATATTCCTGACGTGGCGCCTCACCCAATATCAATCCCTTATACACCTTTATAAAATCATATTTACTTATAATATTATCCTGCCTAAATAAAAGAATTATCCCTAATCTACGAAGCTTCAATGCGTGATTAATAATTTAATATCGAATCGACCACGCAGCTCCCGGGGAACGTTTTGCATCCGTGACTTGTTTTCGAAACCCAGGCCGGACATCGAACCGTTTTGACTAATCGGTTCTCGAGCCAGCAAATGAATTTGAGTCAGGATTGATTGATGTGGTCGTATACTTCATTTAAGAAATCATGGAAAATTGAAGGGAAAAAAAGTTCAACGCAAATCCCAAAATTTTAGAAAACCCGGTATTCAATGGTGCTCTCATTTCCCAATAAAATATTATTATTGGTACAAGTCAAGGGTAGAAGGTTATCTAGGTGTCATCATAGGTTCAGTATCTGTTAAATCGAATGTAACGTTGTACGGACAAGTCATATTGAAAAAAAATCTCCAACGCGGCCATAATTTTGGGGTTAATCCAACGGAAAAATCTAGATTAAAACTCCTAATTGATATATTTGTGATACATTTATTCTTTATTAATTTTCGTTAGATTTTTCTATTAAATTATTAAGTTGGAAGACACATGATAGTTAATGGATATAACAATTTGGAGTTTTTTCTTTCATTTGTCATAATGATTTAAGATTTTTCATGATATTAATTTAATTAACGAAAAGTGACAAATGATAAATTTATTATAAATATATTAACATTAAGCTTTTTTTTGTGGTCAAAATTTTAATTTGGCATAAAGTTATCACAAATGTATTAATTTAGAGATTTTTTGTGATAAAAAATTAATTTTAAATAAATATTTCATATTTGTACTGATTTAGAGTTTTTTATAATCTTTACCTTAATGCATAAGAAGAATTGGATACCAATTGACTAACAAAAGAAAAAAAAAATACATACCAAGGAATAAATTTAGGTTTTAAGGTTTGGTTGTAGATGAATCGAGTTCCATCCTCTCTCTTCAATTTGCTTTACTTGCATGTGAAGGATGCTACTCCATGATTTGGAGTGTATTATTATTCAATCATTATAGTGAAGTGGGCATTGGCCAGAATAGTAATTATTTGGATCATAAATTTTTCAATTTGGACCTTACTCTTTAGATGAATAATCTAAAGGGTTAACAATAGAACAACCAACCTTCAAAAGGTTGCTCGAGCAATAAGCATTTTCGTCCACCTCACTCGAGGTATATATTCAAATAACCATACTCGCGCCTCCTTTCAGGGTCGTCTCAAGAGCACTAACCCATATATTTCTTGTAATTACCATATGTGTGCAAGATAGAGAGATCGTCGTATCCAATAAAAATTATTTAGGCCTCATATCCCGTCGATGGAGAGAAACTATTTAAACAAACCTAATTTTAATAGGATCTACTGGGTTTGATTAGATTTTCACCCAAATAAGTTTGGTGTTTGGATTGAATTCGATAAATGTCATGTTATTGATCTAACTAGCTAGTTCAACAATAATTTGAAAATATTTGTAAATTTTCATAAGGATCAATAGAGATGCTAGCCATTAAATCGAACCAAACCGCTCACGCCTTTATTAAGCTGTGCTGAAATAAATAAATAAAATGTTTAAAAAAGAAGAAAGCCAGTAATGAGTGATTAGAGGGAAGAGAGAGAGAGAAAAAAACTCAATTCAAGATGAAAAGGAAAGAAAAATGCAAAAACCAAAATAATAAGTGGGGGGGAAAAAGAGAGGGAATAAAATAAAATAAGAAAGGGAGGCAGGAGTTGAAGCTGTCTCCTGCGGGCGAGACACCCGGCGTGGGGCCCGCTCCACCTGGGGGGAGGTAAACCTCTGCAGTCAATATTTCCCCATTTTCCCACGAAACTTTTTTATTTCTCCATTAAAATAAATCATGAAAAAGGCAAAAAGCAACCTCCAGCCAATCCCAACTCGACACGCCTCTGTCCCACCACCTGCAATTTCAGTCCCTTCTTCCAGTCAGCAATCACCCCCGCCCACTCTCAGATTCCCCCCCCCCCCGCCTTTCTCTTTATTTTAATGATTCACTTTATTATTATTAAATTAAAAACATTTTGATTTTTTTTTGTGAGTAAAAAAATTTTGATTGAAAATATTCAAATTTTGTGTTCTCTTATTGCCCCGTGCGGATTTAAAAAAACTTACCACATATCTTATTTCCTTCAGAGTTAATATCATAAAAACTTCGAAATTATATAATACGTTCATAAAAAAATTATTTTACATTAATTTCTGTTAATTGAACTAGTATCATAAAAAACTTATGGAGTTATGACAAGTGAAAAGTAAAATTCTAAATCAATGTATTTGTCAACTGTCTACATATAATCTATTTTAGCAACTTAACTATAAAATTTAATAGAAATTAATGTAATGAAAATTTATTATCATTGTATCAATTTGAGGTTTATCAGTTTAGGGTTTTTGCTTTACTTTATTAAAATAAGTTAGCATTTTCGCCAAAAGAAAAACATAATTCCAAAATTACCCTCCTTACATTTTTAAATAGCCAAAAAAAGGCAATTGCCCAATATCAATGATAACGACATAGATATTCTAATATAAGAGTGAGTTACAGTGTCCAATTTTATATAGATCTGAGCTGACAATCGATGCAGTGAACACGAGTCAATCATAGTGTACAGAGACCACCTGTATGATCAAATTGACGTGTAACGAACGGATTTTTAATTGTGGGTAATTTAATATTAGTAAATATACGTATGCAATAGCCAAAAAAGAAATTATACTCAGCTCCGGATATTAATTATCGAGGCATCACCTGTCTCAACATTGTTATTTATTTTATTATTTTTATTAATTATTATTAATTTTTTGGGGGGTTTTTGATGGAGAAAATATAAAGTGAAAAAAAAAAGGAAGGTCTGGGAAAGGAGCTGGGCGCCGCTCACCAGCGCCGTACCAACGCTGAAAGCGGGAGGAGAGGGCCGGGGGGGGGGGGATAGGGCTGACGTCATCCCTCCGGTGCGCGGGGCGTGGAGCAGTCACATGACCTCCTCCGCCCTCACGTCTAATCAGGCGGCGGCTTCCACGTGCGCTGCTCTGTCCGCATCGCGGCCGTTCGTTTCCCGCGCCGTGCTGCTGCTGCTAGATGCGTGGATCGGACGGCGGATCGGCGCGTTCGTGGCTTCGAAAATTGCAGTCCGACAGCAAAACGAGAAAAATAAAAATAAAAAGGGGTGGGTGCGGGGGGCAAAAGAGAATTCACCTCTGGTTACTCTGGTTTTTGGTACTACCGTTTTGAAACGTTCCACCGATTATTATTATTATTATTATTATTATTATCTTATCTTTGGCTAATTTTAATTTTGATTTCTCAATTTTTCCTTGAGAGCAAATTTATATTTTGCAAATAACGTCCTACATCATGGTTACGGCACAATGTAATCAACCAATCATCCTTGTGACTAAAGGTAAGCATGGCCTTAAAAAAGAATCATCAGCTAAAAACTTATTCTAATAAATTAAAATAAAAAATCTCCTATTGATTTCATGGATTCACCTGAAAATTAGATTATCGATATGGTCCAATTCCTGAGTAAGTCCATAGAACTAGTCTCGGCACTACAATATGTAACAAAAATCATACGGCGGAATTACGTCATCAAAGATACTCCCAATTAGAGCTAATAAACCAATGGTATCAATATGTGGGGAAGTGTGTAAGTAATAGAGCACACTCACAAAAAACTTGTTATAAACGGAAAAAAATAAAAACTAATCAATAGCCCAAAAATATAGGATCTTTGATTTTTTTAAATTAAAAATTATATCTGGTTGAGCACAATTGGGCAATTCCATACTTAGAACCAAGAATGGAATTGACACCAACCTATTCCAATAAATTGGAACTAGGGTCTAAGAACCAACAATTCTTGGGCGATCTAATCCAATTCCAAGTGGTTCCTTTGGATACCCTTATTTGTTGCATATGGTGAGTCTTCTTGTACTCAACATCATGCGTATATAAATCTAGCTTATGATTGGTTAGTCATATCATATGTCATTAGCATATAATATACTCATTGAGGTGGGATAGGGTGGGGCCAAGTTAGCTATAAGTAAGGGTAAGCAATGCAAAACCAACCGAACTAGAAACAGCCTAGACCCGATGGACCGAACATGCCAATTAGGTTCAGTTCTCAGGAATGCTAGTCTGGTCCTTGATTCCTAATAATAGAATTGGTCTCGTCTCTTGGCTATTCAATTCTTGATTCTATCGGATGGCTCGAGAATTGAATCGACCCGATCGCCAATCTCAATTTTGGGATAAAGGTGAATCGAATCGGGAATCGATCGCCCGTGGCTATGAGTTGCCGGAGCGCGGTGGAAATGGCGAGCGGAACGGGATTCCGGGGTGGCATGCTTTTTGAGGATGTTTCGCGCGATGAAACGAGGCTGATTTGCCGTCCCCGGCCGACGATTACGGGTGTGCGGAACTGCGCACGTGGGCCCCACCCCCCGGCCCCCTTCCTCCCCTCCCTTTTATACGCCCCCACTCTCTCCCCTCTTTTCCCTCCCTACTATTTTCTCCTCCCTCCCTTCCCCTCTCTCTCTCTCTCTCTCTCTCTCTACCCATCGATCGCTGCCGTAGTTCTACCTCCGCCGCCGCCGCCGCCGCCGCCGCGCCGCCGCCGTCATGTCGCCGCCGTCGCCGTCGTCGGCGCCCCGGGAGGGCCACTACAGGGGCGTCCGGAAGAGGCCGTGGGGGCGCTACGCGGCGGAGATACGCGACCCCTGGAAGAAGACCCGGGTCTGGCTCGGCACCTTCGACACCCCGGAGGAGGCCGCCCTCGCCTACGACGGCGCCGCCCGCAGCCTCCGCGGCACCAAGGCCAAGACCAACTTCCCGGCTCCTCCCGCCCCGCCTCCCCCTCCGGCCTCCTCCGCCGCCGCCGCCGCCGCCTCCGCCCTCTCCCTCGACCTCAACCTCCCCTCCGACCACTTCCCCCACCACCACCCCCGGTGGCCCCCGCCTCGCCCCACCACCACCACCACCACCACCACCACCAACACCCCCACCCCCGGCGGTTCGTCTTCAACGATCTCCTCCCCACCGCGGTCCTGAGCTGCGGCGACGGCGTCAAGCGCGAGGTCACGGTGGTCGGCGGCGGCGGAGCTGGAGGCGTAGGAGTCCCGGTGATCGCGGCCGAAGGCCCCGTCGGAGCGTCGTTCCTGGGGATGCCCACGCGCGGACTGCCCATCGACCTCAACGAGCCGCCTCCCCTGTGGCTGTGACGTCACTATCATGTCCCCCCCTTCCCCCTCCATTTTTCCTTACTCTCATCCTTCTGTAGAGAGCGAAAGAGACAGAGGGGGAGAGAGAGAGATAGAGAGATAGAGAGGATGGGCCAAAAAAGAAAATTCGGATGAAATGAAGCCCTTTTCTGTAAATACATGTTCTCCCTTTTTTTGGAGGTCTCTCTTTCTCTTCCACGTGGAGAAACGATCGGCGATTTGATTTTTCTTCCTTACTCGCTCCGCTCCGCTACGCTTCGCTTTGCTTACTCAGCCGGAAATCATCTCGCCGCCCCGTCCGGGCGGCGGCCGGCCGGCCGGTCGATCGGCGACGCCGGCCGCCGCTCCCAGCAAGCGTGTGCGCTCTTTTTTATAAAATTAAAATTAATATTTATGAAAAAAAAAGAGTTTTTTCAGCGTATGGATAGATAGACAGATGGACAGACAGATCTATGGATCCGGCTTCCATGTTTTCCATTTTTTTATTATTATTTATTCCGGCAGTTCGTGTGGATGGATGTGGGCAGCGCGTGGGGGCCACGCTCGGGCGCAGCGCGTCGTCGCACGTTCCGCGTGATTCGATCTAGTATTTTGATTTAATTCCTCGGCGTGACGTCATCGGGCCGGGGGCCGGGGGTGGGCGTGACGCGATGGGAGATAAAAGCGGCTTTTATTCAATTTAATTTAATGTAATTCCATTTGTTAATTTAATTAATTAATTGAAAAAAAAATGGAAAATTGGGAAAGATGGGGGAAGGGGCGCGTTTTGTCAAGGAAATGGGGCGCCGCTGCTCGTGCTGCCGGCTCCGGGTCGCTGTCTCGCGCTCCGCTTTTTTCCGCTTTGGAATCCCGGGGCACCGGTTTTCACGTTCGGCCCCCCCTCGAATTTATTGCCACCCACCAAATTTTTTTTAATAAAAAAATGTTAAAAATTTAAGAATTTATGAAAAATCTTTTTGTAGGCGATCTAAATTCGAAATTTTTATTTTTAATTTGAGGGCTCTAGTCATTCGCCACCGTCAAATTAAGGGTGGACAAGACTGATTGCGAGCGACTTCTAATTTTATTTTCTTTTGGACTTTTTGCTCGAATGTTTAATTAAATCCGAGAGCTTCTTTCTTTGGTTGACTTAGTCGTCGCGCCATTAGCCTCTTCTTATTGTCCTATATTAACTTTCTAGCCTAAAAGCATCTAGAAAATGATTGATGTGGCAATTCATGTCGTCACTAACTCAACACCGCTTATGGGAAATCAAAAAAATGGCAGAAGAGATAGTCCTTTGACGATGGGGATTTGATTGAATATTTGATAGGGGTTTAATGGATTGCTGATGCCTCTATCCAACAAAATGGTTTTGATGAGTTCGGTCACTTCTCGATTGTGTTGGCGGGAATCAAAAGATTGGGACAAGAATGACCTCTCCACTTTTAAAGAAAACCCATGAGAAATCAAGCCGAGTTGAGTTGAATCAAATCGAATCGAGTCAGGCCGCCCCAATTCGACCCAGCAAGTCCTGAGGGAAGATCTCTATCTTTTGGTCAATCTTTCTTCACTTTCTATGATCCTCTCTTCCTCCAATAATCTTTCCAAACTCTGATCACTGATTAAATAACAATAATAATTGCCTCCTCTAATCACTTGAGACGTGTTCAAACTACCCGCCACAAGCAACAAAGGAGGATCTTGTCCTTTCGCATGACCCAATCTCAGTCCAGTCTAGGCCATCACCCAATCAAAAAATAAATAAATAAAAATAATGTCGGAATATCCCCGCTAATTATTGATTAACGCCAGCCGGTCATGGTATGTTGGACGGCAGTGGGAACGGAGAAAGGTGGGTCATTTTTTATTCCGTCAATTCCTTTCTTAATCTCTCGTAAATAAAATTTATTAAAAAATTTGGGGGAAAACGCCCCCTTTTTTTTTTTTTTTTTTCTTTTTTAACTTTTGGCGAGCAAGCGATTTAGTTAAAGAAAGGGACATTGATGGAGATTGTTAGCACAAACCCTATCAAGGCGTAGACGAGTTGTCACCTTTTGGGTCAACAAGCCTCCCTTTTGGGCCTTCAATAATGTGGGGTGGCCCCTCTTTCTTTTTTCCGTGGACGGCTCGCTTTTTCCACATTTTTTTAAATGTCGCCCAAAAGAATTATCAAATCTAGTGCCTTAATTTCGATCGAATTCCGTGTTTGTCCCCTGAAATATATGATCCTCCCCGGGCATAGGCAAGAGTAAACTCACACCCGTCGATTGTCATGCATGATCCAACTCAATAATTTAATGAAAAAATTTAATGAAAATTAACAGAAGGTCAATTCAAGGTTTTAGTGATAAAAAATTAATTTTAGATAAATTCATCACAAATATATCAGTTTGGAATTTTTTAAGGTTTTAATTCTATAAAACAAAGACTCGTCTTACTATTCTATTTCTTTATCTCCACCAAATTTTCTGGATTGGTTTTATGGGAATTGATAATTTCATCTTATCCCTCTCTTTTTTTTTGGTCGAAATCTCTTGCTAAATGTTCGATTTAAAAATTTTGAATCTATTCTACCTTAGAGACGAAGTTACCAAAAAAATATAAAATTGACTAACGCAAAATCAGCTATTACTTTATGGAGAGGGGGGGAAATTCTAGAACAGAACGGAATGGAACGCCGGATGAGCGGGGGCTGGGGCCCACGGGATTATAATGCCGTGGTCCCATTTATCATTATTTAATTCCGATATCTCTTCGCGCAAAAAACAAAAATCGAATATCTCGCTTTTATTTAATTATTTATTGAACTAATTTATTTAATGCCCTTGAAATATGTCGGAGCATTGTACCGAGCGATAATAATAATAATAATAATAAAAATGGAAAATTGAGAAAAAGACGCTGCATACGCCGAATAATAAAATGAAAGAAAATAAATAAATAAATAAATAGAAGAGAAAGAGAGAGAAGTGCACACGTAGCCGCCCACTTTCCCGCGATCGCGTACCAGATTCTTCGCCCCGCGTCAGCGGGAAGACCGAGAGACGATCAGGGTCGTCCATCAGAAGACGCGGCAGCGGCTGAAATCAGACGGCCGTCAATTCCCGCGGGGTCACCGCCCACCGTTGATTTTGACCCCGTCGCTCGCTTTCCCTTGGGGACCCCACCGCTCGCCCGCCCGCTCCCTCCTTCTCCCTTTGACTCGTCCACCATGCTTTGCTTTCCACATCTAAAATGGATTTGGAAAGAGATTTTTTCCTTTAAAAAATAAAATGTTAGTATCACCAAAAACCCTTTTAATAAAAAAATCACAAAAACGCTAAATTAGTATACTTGCTCAAAACTAATTTTTTAACTCTTAAAAATCTTAAAGTGATGTATAAGTGATAAATTTATTTCAAACTAATTTATTAATCATTAAAGCCTTGAAATCAGTTTATACAAGAACTTTTTCCTTGGCTCATTCCTTGTGTAATCTTCCTATTTATTGAACGTGGTTTTGCAATGATAAATTTATTGATAACCAAAAATCTCAAATTAATACATCCATAACAAAATTATTTCAAACTAATTTATTGATTGCCAAAAATCTTAAATTGATTCACTAATGACAAATTGCTAAATAACAATTGGATGATACGTTAGAGGTATATTGGTTTAAGATTTTACTCTTTATTTATCATGGATGTATCGATTTTGTGATTATTCATCACATTAATTTAAATTAATGAAAATTAACATGGAATAAATTTGTCATCGATATATTAATTTGGGATTTCGTGAATTTTAAATGTATAATCGAATTTATTGAGGCGATGATTTTTTTCTCAGTGGGGGTTTTTTTATGACGTGACAACGGCGTCCATGAGTGATAGAGAGAGAGAGAGAGAGAGGGGGGAGTGGGGGAGAAGCAAGGTGCAGCCAAAGCTTTTTCGTCCTCTCCTTCTCTGGTCCTATAAAAACATCCGAATCCCGCCGCGAAAAGTCGCGAAGGCGCCGCGACACGGCCCGCCGAGGCCCCCGCTGTCCACGTGTCGGGAGCACAGCGGCGCACGGTCCCCCCCCACCGGCGGGCCCCCACCCCCCGCACGACCGAATCTGTCGGCAGCAGAGGCGTCACGGCGCTCTAACGCCCCACAAAACACGGACACGTAATTCTCCCCCCCAAAAAAAAAAAAAAGAGGGGCCCGCCTCCTTCCTTTGTCTGCTCCTCTTGTCGTTTTCGGAAGAAGGTAAGGGCGGTGGCCCCCCCCCCCCGGGGGCACGCGGAACCCCGTCCTACCGGCGGTGACCCAGCAGTTCTCCTCCCCCCCCCCCGTCCTCCTCCGACTGCACTTCCTCACGCGCCCACGCGCGCGCGTGGAGCCGCGCGAAGCTCCGCGGCCGTCCCTGTCGTCCCGCGTCGACATCATGACCCATCATTCATTCGGATCATGGACTGAACTCATGCCGTCATGCATGGGCATGACATGAAAAATATGGCCCCTCATGGGGATGCCCCCCGTCGGTCGTCATCAATCGCCATCGTCCCGCGCGGCGGTCGCAACGCAATCGCGGCCGTCCGTTTCGCGGGCGCCGCCGCCGGGTCATCGACGGCGACGGGCTCGATGACGGATGCCGTTCGGGGCCCACCGGAAGTTTGACCCGCTCTTGACCCTTCCTAAAGTGCGCTCCATTCGTTATTATTATCATCATTAAAAATAATTCCCGTTATATATAATTTAGGATAGGGACTCCAATACAAAATTTCGAGTTAATATCGGGGTTAATATATAAAACGAAAAGTTCTCCACGTCTCGCTGATTTTCTAAACTTGCCGAAAGGCGTGAGTTGTTGTGAGGGATTATAATTGAATTATCTATGTTTCGGTTTGCTCAAATATCGTCAACAATGACGAATTCACGATCGTTGAATTCAGTCCTTGTACTTTTGATTTACGGACGATTGGAAGAAAGGGACAAGAACTCGGCTCATTGGTCTTAGCCTTCGAGTCCCGCCTGATATGCCGATTTCTCGGGACAGTTCGATTATATCCGCAATCCGTCAAATGTCAAACTGCGAACAAGTATCGAAAATATATCGATGTCTCTACGTCTCGCTTTGATATTCTATACTTTTCGAGTAAATTATTTATGTTTTGGTTCGCTTGAAGATCATCGATGGCGACTGTTGATCGAATGGTGTTGATCAAAAACACCAGACCCGATGATAGCCGGAGTCACGCTGCAGTCCTTATACTTGATTCACGGACAATTGAAAAACCAAAGAGAGGAACAAGAACTCAGTTTATGTGACGTGTGGATTATTACTTGGGAGAGTTCAAATATAAATGCAAACCGTATAAGATCGAACGGTGGATAGCAATTGAAGGGATATTATCGGTGTCGTCACGATATACTTGAAATGCATAAAAAAAGCTAATTGGGAAAATCATACCCCAATTGCAACTTGTACAAAATAAAGGCAGCATCTATCATCGAATCCCGAGTACCATATAAATTGCATTATTAACGATCGTTTTAGGGACACTCGATAAACATACTTTAGAAGAAAATTTTCAATATTCAAAACATCAATTGCGCCTATTATTAAAGTCACCGTATTTGGAAAATTATAAAAACACTGCTTATTATTATTTGTTTAAACTCCATTTTTTTTAGCTCCTTAAAAAGTGCTATCCAGGCTCTTATTATCACCAAATTCTTCGTATATAATAGATGAGCTTTTAACCCAACTATCGGTGATACCTTAAAAATTTGCGTGTGCATATATTTACATTGACTAAAGAAAATTCCTTGCATGCACCTTCGATTCCGAGAAGAATAACATATTCGGAATTTCGTACGAATTTGAATTATAAAAATTCGCCTGGCAAGGTGTTCCGCACCGATTATTACAAGAAAATCATTAATTAATGATTTATATATCACGTCTGCAAAAAAAAAAAATCATTTTAATACACCAAATTGATATCGACTGTTCTGTCCAGCCGTTCGCATTTAATTTAATTATAAAAAAATTGGAGGGCACTAAATTAAAAAATAAAATAAAATAGTTGGTCGGATCTTATCGATTATATGCGTGGAGAGGCCGCCTCTAGGAGAGCGGCCGTGTTGCTTCTGACGTTTCCCAACTTTATTTTTATTTTTTTAATTTGTACGCCAGAAAAAAGGAGATTTTTCATTTATTTATTATCGATTTAACGACAAATTAAATTAATAAAAAAACAGGGAAATTGCGGCTTCTCAATGATTAAGGAGGCATTCACATTCCCGTCGCCTTCCATGGCTCACGTCCTCCCATCTAGAAAAAGGCAAACGTACTCGATTCATAGTCAATCAATAGGGCCAAAAAAAGAAGAAGGGGAACATGGGTAATTCGAAAGGTTATGTCTAGAAGATTTTGGCATGGGACCAAATATTTTTGAGTAGGACCGGGCCGTCGTACTCTAGTGAAAACGGAGCTTTAACCGACTGATTGCCGTCTAAATGAATTGTTTGGGAGCATATATTAATTGGAATGAGGATTTTCACAGATTCGATTTGGGAACCGGACAAAACCTCGATCAATTTTAGATTGGTTCGTACTTTGATTGCTTTGATTCTACGATAAAAGGGTTCAAGAATCGACTTTGTTCGGTTCGATTCCCATTTGGGTCGAATCTACTTGAGTTGAACCGATTTTGAATTAGTTTACAATCGACATGGATCTCTTATATTTAAAACACTTTTCACCCTTTTTGGTCTCATATATATATTTTTTTATGATGGAAAATTCTGACATGATGAGTACAAATAAATATGCTTAATTCACAAGATTTCTTTTTTTTTTTAAAAGGGTTGGCCGATTCTTGGGTCAGCCCAAGAGTTGGCCAGTTCGGCTTCAAGCTGGCTCTAGGATCAATCGATTTAGTCCTCAATTCAAAAAAGCAAGGAACTGACTCTAATATAATAGGTTTTAGATTTCTAGTTTGGAATCCATCACCCTTATAAAAATTATGTGTGATCGCAAAGACCCCATCACTTGAGACATTTTTTTTTTTTCACTTTTTGGGTCTTATATTTATTTTTTATGGAATATTCTTGCATCATATGTACAAATAAATATGCTCAATTACTGGAAAAAGACAAAAAGGTAATCGATTCGTGAATCTATCCTTTTCATGGTCAATTGATTCGGTTCTCAATTTCAAAAACAGAGAATATGGTGGGTTTTATATCATTGGTCTAGAATCGATCGCATCTTTAAATTACTTGTGATCTCGAAGGTCATTTAACTTGAAAGAAGATTTGAAATCAATGTAGCATGAATGGCTAATTGTGGTTAGAAATATGAGAAGAATTTGATGATTAATGGGAAAAAAAGGAGAGTTTTTCTTTATGCCCATTTTATTTTTTTTTTTATTTTTATTTTTAAGCTTGAAAGAGTATTAGAAAGACTTGGAGTAAAAGGGTGGCGTGCAAACAGCGGGCGCAACCAAGTCCACCAAACCACCTAAAAGACATGGTTCTCCAAAGTCTACGCATCAATTACATGCGCCCTACCAACTCCCAAAAAAAAAAAAAATAATAATAATAATAATAATAATTAACAAATTCAACATGCAGATGGCAAAAAGAGAATTTTCCATTTCCAATTATATCAATAATAGTCATTATTAAAATAAGAAAGCGAAATCTGCTCCACGGGTTCGCCGACCAAGGACCGGGGGCCCCACCAAAAGCGGCCGCCGCGCTTCCCCACTTCCACTTCCTCCGCCGTGGGCCCCACTCTTGTCTCTCTCCTTTTGCGCCCCCCCCCCCCACGCGCCTTGGAAAAAAAGAAATTAATAAATTAAACCCCCGCCCCTCTTTTATGGTAGAAAA
Organism: Eucalyptus dawsonii; assembly: GCA_016097615.1. Classification (NCBI taxonomy): domain Eukaryota; kingdom Viridiplantae; phylum Streptophyta; class Magnoliopsida; order Myrtales; family Myrtaceae; genus Eucalyptus; species Eucalyptus dawsonii. The sequence goes on along the minus strand of CM027875.1, from coordinate 55,707,208 downwards.
ATGTTTTTCTTTTTTTTTTCCCCTCGACGGCTAAGTCTTAGCAATTACAACTGGCAAAATAGCCCCTTCGTTTCGCATATAAGAAATTAGATTTAATAAGATCAAATTTAGAAATTGGTACCTGCTCCTTGGGCGTCCATTTTTTTTTTGCGGAAAAAATGAATGGTTTAGAAAATATTTCGTGAATATATTAATTTTTGATTTTTCCTAATATTTACCCAATAAATTTTCACACCACTATGTGTCATCTAGGTAAGCCAATTAAACTATAAAATTTGACAAAACCTGATTATGGGTAAATTTGCTACCGATGTATCAACTTGAAATTTTTTGTTGTAAAAAAAAGTTAGTTTGATTTTATAAGTAGATTAAAAGATTAGTTTTCGGATAAATTTGTTTTAATACATACAAATTTAGGATTTTTACAAATTTCTGATTTTTTTTTTGGTAAGGCAAATTTCTGATTTTTAGTGGTGAGAAAATTAATTTTTTTTAATTTTAAATTTATTACGGATCTTTCGTTAGAAGCTACAAGTCAACTATATAACTTGATACTGTGAATTTTAACGTAAAAAGTGCAAGTCTTACACAACTGAATGAAGATAAAAAAAATAAAAATGTAGTAGAAGAAAACCCCGCACTCCTCCATTACGTTCACATTTCCAAGTATCCAATTCGTACATGAAACGTGGAGTTCTCCCGTGCAAACAAATATAGTTTAGGTCCATATCTGAGCCTTTTAAGAAAAGATATATATATATATATATATTTAATACAAATTGAACATTAAAAAAATAATTGCGCGACCCATCCCGCAGTGGACAAGTTGGTTCGCACCTTGACCCTCAGCCGAAAGAGTAGAATTTTGAAACTTCTTGCCTCCATTGCGTGACTTACCTACGATACCACGAGAGGTGGGTCCTTAGGTTTGCGTCATTTGCGTCATGGCCATACGGTTCCGAGTCATAAAAATAAAAAAAAAAAATAAAATAATTGCGCATGCATACAAGCTGAGTCATCTATTAACCCAAAACCAATAATTTTTCATCTACATTTTCATGAAATGACTTGTTTTCATTTTTTTCTCTACATATCTAAAACCTCTCAACTTCACGCATGTTAAGAGTGATTGGCTCTCGGATTGGTCTAGTTCCCAAATTGAATGAGTCAGGGTGTAGAGCATTGACAATTTCCTTTCCTTTAATCTTTTTTAAAAAAAGAAGGAAAAAAATAAACTATATCGATCTAATTAGTCTAGGCAATTTGGTTCTGTCGGAAGAGGGAATTCGATCCCCAGCCAATTATGTTCCCATGTACACTCCTAAGCGTGCGCTCTGAGAATAGTTTAACTTATTAAAAATTTGGAGGTTTGATCCGATTCAGTTCCCATGTAAATCTTTTCTCATTGAAGTACCATATTGGTAGTTTCAAAAAAAAAAAAAAAGGAATAAAAAAATTGACCAAAAAAAAAAAAAAAAAGCACTATGAATAAAAAGCCCGCATCTCCTGATTTGTGCTATTTGAGACCCAATTTTGAATCTCACAGTGCCTATACGTTCAGTGCATTTATGTTGATGAGATAATATGAGAAAATGATTAATATCATGAAAAACTCCAAATTGATACATTTTTGACAAATTCATCTCAAATTAATATATTTATGACAAATTTGCCTTTGTTAGTATCCATTAAATTTTATTGTTAAATTATTAAGTTGAATGACATATAACTAGTTGTTTGGTGTATTAATTTGAGATTTTACTCTCAATTTGTCATAGTTGTATCAATTTTGTAATTTTTTGTGATATTAATTCAATTTAATAGAGATATATTTGTCACAAGTTTAGGATAAATTTATCATAAGTATACTAGTTTTGCATTTTTTATAGTCATTTGGGGTAAATTTATTTCAAGTATATTAGTTTAAGTTTAATTATTTAGATAAATTTATCACATATATATTGACATCCCGATTTTCCGGTTCTATTTTCAATAAATTAAGACGGCATTTCGTTGTAAGACGCATATAATTCTTTTCCTTGAGTCGTCGCTCATGTGAAAACCTATCGGGTGAAGCCATTAAGAGTTTCTAATGCATCGACTCGAGAATTTGATCAGAAGCGACCTTTCGACCGAAATTAATCTGGAGGTCATTACTGGCACAAATAAAAGTCGATTAGAGACTGGAGATAGGTCGACTCGAAAGAGGCATGTGATCGAGTGTGGGTGATTCCACCGGATCACACAATTCTTGTCAATCTAAGACTTAACCGACTTTTCTATCGATTAGACTTGTGTTCAGTGTTGAAACCTCGAGATTATCCGACAACCGAAAATCGCCAATGTTTAAAGATGTACATTGTGGCTTGAGATGATCAACCACGGGTCGAATGCATTTAAAATTTCTAAAGGCTACCCGGTAGGTTGAGTCGCGCTAAGATCGTCTTAAAGTGAAATTAACCGTGGAATTGAGATCGAATTCAGAAATTGGAAGTCTGGGTGTGTCACAAATCATTTTAGGATCATTGGCTTATCTTTGGAAGATTTTTCATGCAAGCGAGCTTTTTAGCAAAATAATCAAGAAATGGCTAATTTGGCTCGAGAAACTAGTAAGCCGCTTTTGGTCGCGCTTTTGGGACTTAAATTGGTTCTATGACAAGTGAAGATGTGAATTGAAGTGTGGTGGCATTGGATTAATTTTATGACTTCATTTGATTGATTGAAAGAGAATTGATGAGAATTGAAGAAATTTGATGTCTGAAAATCGACGGCGGAAAATGGAAGTGAACTCATTAGAAGAGGTTGTGGGAGTGAGTGGAGTATGACATCACGCATTCATGGTGGGCCTTTTTGTGGATTAAAGGAAAAGAAAAAGAAAAAGAAAAAGGGCCCCCACTCCTTCTCTCTCCTCCCTCTCTTCTTCTCTCTCTCTCGTTGGCTTCTCCTCCATCTTCTTTGTGCGAAGGACCAGAAAAATTTGCAGAGAAGAAGAAGGAGCAGCCATGGCCGGCCACCCGCTCGCACGCCGTCGTCGCCGTGCGTCCGTCCCGCGCCGCCCGCGCGCGCTCGCCCGCTCGTGCCGCTGCTCTTCCCTCGTTCGCCGTCGCCCTCGTCCGCACCAGCCCGCATTCCAGCAGCTCGGGCCTTCGCCGGAGCTCCCTCCGCCGCCGTCGACCTCCGCCTTAGCCCACCGGAGCTTCGCCTTGCCTCCGCCGCCCTTGGCCGCCTCAACCGGCGCCGGATCCGCCCATTCTCGGCCTCAAGCCGCCATGGACAGCAGCCCAGAAAAATGGGTATGCAGCGGCTTCGTGGCACGTTTTGGCCGTCTTCCCGAGCCCGGATGCTCGGCCCGCTTTGAGGAAAGTCGATCCTTGCGTCGTCCCCGTCGTTTTGGTCCGCTCGGTTCGTTAATCCGGTGAGTTTAACTCACTAAATCTTGATTAGAGGGTTAATGATGCCCTAAGTGTGCTTAGTATAAGTTAAGCAAGTTTAGGTGGTTAGATTAGTTTATTTGGTGGATGATTAGATTATGATGTTTAATTAAGTTAAAGTGTGTTTAGTTTAAAGTTAAGTATGTTTGTTTTTAAAATAAAGCCTTGATGTGACATAATAGGGTTTTATTTTTGAATTATTTAAAGATTTCGAATTCTGGAAATTTATAATATTATATTGATTCCGAAATTATTAAAATATTATTAAAAAAAAAAAAACGGAAAAATTATTTTTGACCTTTATTCTTTCAGAATTTAAAGTGCTGATCACTCTTGTGTTTCGGATTTTGAAATTGATGGTTGGATTTTATAAATTGAATGTGGATTGCGAAAAATATGGATATTATTATTTAATTAATTTTCGGAATAAATTTAATTAATTATTAAATTCCGAAAATTTTGCGGGACCTTATTCTCTCGAATTTCGTGCCGATCGCTGCTTTGTGCATGTAGAATTTGAAATTGATGATTGGTTGTGGCGAATTGAGTGTGATTGCGATTTATGAGGATGCTTTAGAAAACCCTAAGTATGAGAATTGATGGGAGATTGGCGGTGATTAACCACCTATTAGAGTCGTCTTTAGTGAGGCCGTGATTAACCAACCGATTGGAGGTCGTGCCTAGTGAGTAGTGATGAACCACTGTGAGAGGTCGTGCCAATAAGTAGTGATAAACCACCTAAGAGAGTAGTGCCTAATGGGGATGATTGACCCACCTATTAGAGGTCGTGCTTTAGTGAGGAGTGATGGACCACCTATGAGAGGTCGTGCTTGGTGGTAGGATGGACCACCTATGAGAGGTCGTGCCCAGTGGGCCGTGATTGACCACCTAATTAAAGGTCGTCTTGCCGAGTGGGGCTTGATTATCACTGGTTGTTAAACCTTCCTATAGGGCCGTAGTTGAGAGCAATGATTGATTTGCTAGAATGACATGTAATCGGCCAAGTCGATTGATCGCGAGACGATCCAAGTGATTGAATTGTTTGATGATGTGATTGTCTTTGCGGTTGTTTGGTTATTATAATTGCACATGGTTGAATTATATAAACTGTGCTAACAATGCGAGATGAAGATTAATGCGAGGTAAGTCTTCTGTGATGTGGCTAGGCCACAAGGGCGTATTTTTTCTTTCTAATAGGGGTTTAGGGGTTGAACTTCTGAGACATTTATCTCATCCGGTTGTGGGATTAAAATTTCGTCCCCTGGTTGACGGAAATGCGACTAGATAGCTTTGGTTGGCCTTGAGGAGGTGCAGAGGTGAAGTCAGGAGAATTTGGAGAATGTGTCCGACTTGTAGGTCGTAGGACAGTTCATTTTTAAGGGTCGATCTTTTGTAGACTTTTGGCTGTAGGCCTCTGTCTGTAATTCTGTTGAATTATGAAATTGATATGTGGTGGTTTTGCTTCCTGCTTTTCTATCCCGTATTTTGTTGTCAGGGGATTTGTTTCGCTTCCGCATGCGTAAATAAATGAATGGGTCGGCGACGTGTCTTGGGAATGTCGCATTTGATCGACCGAGGGATGTCTGGCGCTTATTTCGGGTTCGGGCGTGACATATATTAGTTTGAAATTTTTCGTGGCAATAACCCCAAACAAAATCAATGATAATTTTCATTTACTTATGGTTGATTGGATATGTTCTATCCTTAATTCAAGATTGGAAATAGATGGATACCACGGAATATAAAACCTACATAAAAGAATCAAGATAAAAGGGCAAAATAGCACCTTAAAATCAAATTTCAAAATCAGTATATGCACCTTAGGCTTCATTTATTTCATGGAAAACGAATGATTTAGAAAACATTTTTGTCAGTGTACCATTTTGTAGTTTTTCGTGATATTTATCTTATGAATTTCCACATGAATTTGCCACACCATACCACATCAGTATGTCATCCAGGTTAGCAAATTAAATGGAAAAAAATTGATGGAAGCTAACGGAGGGAGGATAAAGTTATTACAGGTGAATCGGTTTGGAATTTTTTATGGTAAAAAATTTAGTTAATGGCAAATATATCATATACATATTAGTTTGGGGTTTTTGGTGAAAAAAGATCAGTTTTGAGTAAATTTTTCACAACGTGTATTAATTTAGAGTTTTTCACGGTTAAAATATTAGTTTCGATAAATTTATTGTAGATGTTTCCGTCGGAAATTTTTTGTAGGATTAACAATTCAATAAGTCCACTGTCCAACGTGGTACTGTGAATTTTATCCTAAGAGGTACAGTTGTACGCAACCCAATGAAGATTAAAAAAGAAAAAAAAAAAGGAAGAAGAAGAAAACCCGCCCGCATTACGTTCACATTCCCAAGTATACAATTCGTTCATGAAACGTGGAGTTCTCCCATGCATACAAATAAAGTTTTAGGTCTACATCTGAGCCTTCTAAAGGAAATAATTTTTTTTTTTTACAAATTGCACATAAAAAAAAATAATTGCGCGTGCATGGAAGCTGAGTCAATATGACAACCCCAAGACCAATCAATTTTCGTCCATCGTTTTCATGAAACCACTCGTTTTCGTTCTCTTCTCCTAGATAACCTCTCGATTCCACGCATGTTAGGGGTGATCGACTTCCAGATTGGTCCAATTCCGAGATCGAACGAGTTGGGTTTAGAGCTTTGACCATTTCCTTGCCTTTAAATCTGTCGTTCCGGTTCTCGTGTACACCCCTGACGCGTGTGCTCCGGCGCTAGCTTAAGATATTACAAGTTATGAGGTTTGGTTGCTGGTCAATTGGGAAATCTATAGGAGACCCCCTCGTCATGTCTCACGTTGCCTGTACATTGACTGCGTTCATGTTTGATGGGATGAAACGAAATCAATGACGATTTTCGTTTGGGACGATCGAATTTGTCCTCTTCTCAATTGGAGATTGGACAGAGATAGATACCTCCGAATGTAGAACCTACAAGAAAGAATCAAGATCCAAAAAAGCACCTCTTGATCCCGACCTTGTAATGATTTATGTCTAAATAGTTTTCGTGAAAGATGTAAATATTTTTGGTTGATTCGTTTTAGTAAGTGACAAGAGATTGTTTCTAAAATCAAACATTCTCTGGGAAACAAATACACCCTTAGAGGTTCTTTGGTTTTAGTTGAATAATAAATATGTTGAGGTCGGTGAACGCATAAAGATTTTGGTTCTGGTCTGATGCTCAAAGATTATCTTGAGTAGGGGATCGAATTTGGTAACTCACACTAATCTAGATTTAACCATCAATAATACACTTTTTTTTTTGTAACCCGGGAACTCCCGTACAGCCGGCGGCCGGCGAGATAAACCCGGGGAGATGCTAGCGGAGGACCCACCACCCCAACGTCACGCTTAAGATCCCGTGCGGCCAGCATGATTCAAACTCCTCTCCTCTTCACAAAGGGTCATGGGACCCTTATCCAACTAGGTCACCGCAGACGAATAATACACCTTCTTTGATACAAATTTAAAAAAGAAAAAGAAAAAGCAGGGTGCTCAAAACTTTATGTCTGCACTATTAGACTATATTTTTGGCTCCATTTATTTCGCGTAAAAAATGAAACTTATAAAATATTTTTCAAAAAATGATTGTTTATATGAAATAGTTAGTCAATCAAAAATGTTTTCATTATTGATAATAATTTAAATCTAAACATTTTTAGGGACAATAACAATTTTTTTGGTTCATTCATATTCATAAGCGATAAAAAGTTATAAACAATTCTTTATAGGAAGATGTTTTGTCAAAGTATTCATTTTTTACGAAAGGATCGCGGGTTGTAAACCAATTTTTTAACTCATCTTTGACAGACTAAGTTATTACATGAGTTGGTATTGCTCAGTAAATGAGTTGTAAACTGGTAAAGTAAAAAATAATATGAGCATTGATTTAGTTTACAACTTATTTAGATCCATCCTACTTTGATAACTCTCTTTTCACTATCTCTCGTCCTCATTAAATTTAGTGCTGGCTCACTCACTCCACGCCCTCACTTAGGTTTGAGTATAAGTTTTTCTAAATTGGATTAAATATAAAAGTATTTTAATAATATGGGTTATGTCATTTGTGATATAACCCACCCGTTTGATGGGTTTACCAATAAGAAAAGGCACCGCCACCTTTGTCCTTTTATGAAAAGGAAGCGAGTGGTCCGTGAGAAAAGTCCACATTGGTGTGCAACTCTTGTCGATATTCAAATGGGAGTTGGCAGGAGATCTAAGTTGGTTCATGTATCAATAAATAGCCTGTAGTTGTTATTGTCTCGTGCGCCTAGGAGAGCCAATAGAGGGAAAGCCAGAGAGAAAAGCAATAGAGGGCTTAGAAAGAGAGTGGTTAGTCCGTGAGGTGTGAGAGTACTTTAATTTGCGAAAGTGAGCCTTGTGTTATATTCGTACCACGGTTCTGCAAACTCGACAATTGGTATCAAAGTAGGCGGAGATTGAATGATTTCAAAGATATTCTCCTATAAACGATCGCTTGTATCACTTACTAAAATGAATGAATGAACAAAAAATATCTTTATTGTCTTAGGAAATATCCAAAAGTAAATCCAGAAGCTTTGCAAGCAAGAGAAGTGCAAGCTTGAGGCAAAATCTCATCACCAATCCTCCTCCTTTGATGCCGCCTCTAAGAGAGAGAGAGAGATGAATGATGTCATTCAACACGATATTTTGCCTTGTTTTTCCTGTGAATGGCATTATTTTGGGTTGTACAGTTAGATGAAACTAGTTAAATGACGTCATTTTGTGCTTTTTATGCTAATTTAGACTTCCGGCAAGTCACATCAGTTAAATATATTAATAAAAAAGGAGGCATCATATTTTCAGCCAAATTGATTGGAGCTGACACTGAAAAGATTGTTCTTCAAAAAATTTGATACTTAAGTGATTCGGCGAAAACTTTTAACACTAAAGTGAGCATTTAGTATTCTTCTCCACTCTCTATTCACTTTCTCTCACCCTCTCTAAATTTGGCACTTGCTCACTCTGCGCCTCATTTTAGTTTGGATATGAGTTTTCTTAAATTGAATTAAATATGGAAATATCAACAACGTGGGTTGGGTAAAGATCACTAGATTTGTATTGCATGAACATTTTTTAGAATAGGTTAAAATTATCTACTTGGATCGGATCATTTTTTATCCAACCTACTCGTTTGATGGATCGATTATTAAGAAAAGGAACCGCCGCCTTAGTTCTTCTATAAAAAGGGAGCTAGTGCTCCATGAGAAATGTCGACATTGGCGTGCAACTCTTGTCGATATTCAAATGAAGTCAGCAAATTATCTCAGTCGGTTCATGCATCTATCTTTAGCTTGTTGTCGTCGTTGTTATCTTGTGCGCCTTGGAAAGCCAATAGAGGGAAAGCCAGAAGAAAAGCGATACAGGGCTTCGGAAAGGGAGTGGTTAGTCCTGAGGTGTGAGGGAATATTGTAATTGGGAAAGTTAGTATTGTGTCATATTTGCACCTCGCTTCTCTGCAAACTCAACAATTGGCATTAGAGCAGGTGGAGATTGAGCGATTTGAATGACATTTTCTAGAAATGATCTCTTTGTGTCATTTACTAAAATGAATGAATGAACAATATCTTTATTGTCTACAAAAATATTTAAGCGGAAATTGTTGTCGTTAATGAAAATATTTATTTGTCGACTAATTATTTCAAGTAATACAAACAATTACTTTTGGGTAAATATTCTTCGAATAGATCATTTCCTGCGAAACAAATGAAGCTTAAGAAGTTTGAACCACCCCTAAAAAAGACAAAAGGTTGGAGCCTTAGAAGTAGTAATTTTGAATAAAAGAAACTGAATTCACCCCTTAAATTAACAAGACGATGAGAGGAAGCTTTCACAAAATTCAAATTTTTGTGGAGTAGACATTATCGTCACGAGAATTCTTAATTCATGAGATGTCACTAGGGGCCGGGGGTGTTTACGTCATTGCATATGGAGACTAAAGCAAGTGTAACATTCAAACCCAATGTTGAAGATTATAAACCGATTTATTATACTCCCAGATTATGAAACCAAAGATTCCAATATCTTGGCAGCCCTCCCAACCAAGCCAGGGCTGCACTATTATAAAATGAAAAAACCCAAATTGACAAGGAGGGACTTACATCACCCATACGGAGACTAAAGCAAGTATTAAGTTCAAAGCCAATGTTAAAGATTATAAACCGATTTATTATACTCCCAAAGCAAGTGTTATATTCAAAGCCAATGTTAAAGATTGTAAACCGATTTATCATTTCCCAAATTGTGAAACCAACAATTCCAATATCTTGGCAACTCTCCCAACAAAGCAAGGGCTATGATATTATAAAACGAAAAACCCTAAATTGATAAGGGGGGACTTACATCATTGCATACGGAGACTAAAGCAAGTGTTATATTCAAAGCCAATGTCAAAGATTATAAACGGATTTATTATACTCCCAAATTATGAAACCAAAGATTCTAGTATTTTGGCAGTCCTCCCAATGAAGCAAGGGCTATGGTATTATAAAACCAAAAACCCTAAACTGATAAGCGGGGACTTACATCACTGCATACGGAGACTAAATCGAGTGTTATATTCAAAGCCAATATTGAAGATTATAAACAGATTTACTATACTCCCAAATTATGAAACCAAAGATTCCAGTATCTTGATAGCCCTCCCAACGAAGCAAGGGTTGTGGTATTATAAAACGAAAAACCCCAAATTTATAAGGGGGGACTTACATCACTGCATACGAAGACTAAAGCAAGTGTTGGATTCAAAGCCAACGTTAAAGATTATTAACCGATTTATTACACTCCCAAAGCAAGTGTTATATTCAAAGCCAATATTAAAGATTGTAAACCCATTTATTATACTCCCAAATTGTGAAACCAACAATTCCAATATCTTGGAAGCCCTCCCAACGAAGCAAGGGATGTGGTATTGTAAAACAAAAAACCCAAACCGACAAGGAGGGACTTACATCGCCCATACGGAGACTAAAGCAAGTGTTAAGTTCAAAGCCATTGTTAAAGATTATAAACCGATTTATTGTACTCCCAAAGCAAGCGTTATATTCAAAGCCAATGTTAAAGATTGTAAATCGATTCATTATACTCCCAAATTGTGAAACCAACAATTCCAATATCTTGGCAGCCCTCCCAATGAAGCAAGGGCTACGGTATTATAAAACGAAAAAGCCCTAAACTGATAAGGGGGGATTTACATCATTGCACACGGAGACTAAAGCAAGTATTGGATTCGAAGCCAATGTTGAAAATTATAAACCGATTTATTATACTCTCAAATTGTGAAACCAACTATTCCAATATCTTGGCAGCCTCCCAACAAGGCAGAGGGTTGCGGCATTTTAAAATAGAAAACCCCACACTAAATATTTGTGACAGATTTACTTTCTACTAATTTCTGTTAAATTAAATTACTACTATGAAAAGCCATAACTTGATATATATGTGACAAATAGAGAGAATAAAACCTTAAATCGACATACCATCAACTATTACGTATCATTCAACTATTGGATGGTAAAATTTATCGAAAACGAAAAAAGATAAGTAAATTTATCATAGATGTCTTAGGTTCAGTGAATTAATTTAAAGTAAATCCGTTGTAGGCATATCGATTTAATATTAATCTTTACAAATACATATCCTAGGTGATTGGATTCCGTCACAAATCAAGCGTGCTTATGTAGATGAGGTAACAAGATAATTTACGTTTTTTTTTTTTTTTTTGAACAACAAGAGAATTTACGTTGAACATAATCATTTTGTTCCGGTCCTGAAATTCCAGATTAGACAAAAAGATACCACCGAATATAAAACCCACGTAAAGGATCGCGGACCCCCCCCCCTCCCGCCGGGCCCCACCACCACCCCGAAAGAAAAAGAAAAAAATCCGGACGGCGACGCGACACGTGCCGCCCTTCTAGGACGTCGCGCGACTTTTCGCGGTCAACGCGGGAAATTGACCGGTCCCCCACCACGCCACCCCCATCTTGTCCCTTGAAATCCAAAAGGCCGCTCGCCGTCGATGTCGTGCCCCCACGCGCACGCGCTTTCGAGGGGCGCCGCACGCGCGTTCCTTTCCTTTTCCCCCACGTGATGGATTGGCGCCCAAGGTTCAATGATTGTTGCTATTTTTAGCATATGATGTTAGTGGAGAGGAAAATTTGTAGTGATTGGAGAGGATAAGTTGTAGTGAGATCTAGAAATTGCAATCAAGCTTCAAGGCGAGAGTTATACAGAATTCGAAAGATTAGGAAAAGTTTTTCTAGGTTATTGCGGGAAATTTCACACGACGAGATGCCTCGATGTGTGTAAATGGGTTAATAGGATTATCCCTATTCATTTGGGAAAGGTTAGGATGATTGAAATGGGATATAAGATGAAAGAAAACTTGTTTGGGATTTACTACCTAATCCTTCTCAATAGACTTGGTGTCAGTTCATGTTATTCTGAAACTTGGCAATCAATCATTGGCTGCACTCCTGTGGCTCAAGGGGAAGGAAACTATTCATCTTCGTTGTTCACTCCCTGTATTATGATTGCCACGCGGCATGATTTGGTCTACTAAATGTCTCGTTTCTCTCGCTATGATAACCCTTCGTTTTACTCGTTTTGTGTGGACTTTTGGACTCGATAACATATGGACCTCAGTGACAGGACAAAAAAAGACATAATTTGGACTTTAGTGGAATTATTGATTTTGGCGGACTTTTCCAAGATATGCTCCCACCAACTCAACGCTCCTCGCCTACTTCTCTTCACACCCTCTACACTTCATCTCGCTTATGGCGTTACTCCTCGGCGATGCTAACCCTTCCACAAGGTGAAGAGACCTCGTGATCGAACCTCCTCAACACTTATTTGACATTAGTTACGATATATTGCTCCAAGCCATGGCTAGTCCAAGTAAAGATGCTTACGGGGTAGGTGAGGATGGTTGATCCCGTCTCAAGGTGAACTAGATGAGCCACATGCCCATATCCTCGACCCAATACGCTCTAGACAAGATAGACACTTAAATTAGGTTTTCGAACCCATCAAAGGACAATTTTGATCACCTGCCTTAAATCGAAAAATCCGCCCGCCTGCCTAGCTAACCAAATGGCACAACTTAGTCACGAGATAGATGAGTATCAAGACCGCAAGCACGTTCACGTGAGGAATTCATCTCGAGAGTTCAAATTGACTTTGCCACGTTCGAAGCATCCAATTCCGGCACGGCTCATCCAATGTACCGTCGAACGTCCCGAGCAATTAATCAAGATCCCTCCACGATTATTGCGTCACCTGCCCGTGCTTTTATGACGTCACGAATCACGTGTAATCCACGATCGAATGTCCCCCCCACCCTTCCGCAATCACTACTCGCCAGCAGGCTGTGCGAATAATAGCCCCGGGCAGCCAATCTGGACCACGGCCACATTTACATTCAATTTTTACCTTTTTGGTCCTTTGTGTAGGTCGGATTTTCACTGGAGGAAAGGGATTTTTTTTTTTTTTTCGCTGCAAAGAGCATTGACGTTGGGGAGGTAAAATAATGGGGGGCATTCATAGAAACTAGGTGAAAGTTGCTAATTACTCTCTAGTCAAAGAACCCACATGAGAAATTAAATTCCCAATTCCCAATTTCCAAATTTAACAGTAGTGGGGAAAAGAGTACATGTGGAGGAGGGTTTTTTTAATTTTTCCCAAAAATTGATTGGTGGAAAAAATGAGATCCGGCCTTTGAAAGTACCGCACGATTGATTCTCCGGCCTTTGAAAGTACCGCCTGATCGATTCAATGAATGACTTGAAACAATATTCTTTTTTCCCTTGATAGAGTTTGGACAATCTAGAGTTTGAAAAACTGAAGTTGCAAGAACATTAATGCGATAGTAGCTTGCCCTTCTCAAATAGGAGATTGTGCGATTACGGAAAGTCAGTAACAATCCAATCAATCTGATTAAATTGTATTTAATTAGGAAAGTTACGTGACCAATCTTATCCCATCTTCCCTCGAATTAATCCCTTTTCACAGTGGTACCCTTTTTCGAATTATCACAAATTTGTGGAGACAAACTTTAGATTAATCTAAAGATCAATAGCTTGAGATCTTGAATTCTAGATTCGACCCACGAAATTCCACAAAGTGTAGAGAGGCTTGTCCTAATAGGGGAGGGGCATTGTCGTCAATTCATATTTTCCATGTTTGGAAATGGATTAGGATGGTTGAAACCCCCTTTCGATGCTGATTAGGGAAGAGAAACAAGGCATGGGGGGTTGTGCAGATCTTGTCCTTAGGATTGGCCGGCGTTGGCCGGTGATGTCTCTCCGCGTCATGATCGACAAGGTGAAAGTGAATTGAGCCGTCAGATCGAACAAGAGATGAAGTTGCAATGAAAATTGTTATTGCAATTAGAGTCACAGAACGACGATGAGATGATCCACCGCCGCAAAAAAAAGAGAGCATATGTTGATATGATCTTCCTCTATTCACATCAAGATCGATCCGAGATCAACGACACCCAACAACAGATCAATCGAACATTTTTCCGATCTAGTCTTTCGCCTAATTTCCTTCTCTCTCTATTTTTTGTTTTTTTTGCCTTCTTGTCTAATTTCTTCTAAAATTAAAATCGACAAAAAGCGAAACGATCGAGGCCTAGATTCTATCCCTCGAGGACCCGCCGCCCCCCGCCGCCCCACATCATCATCGTCGTCAGGCGGACTCCGGCGGCGGCGGCTCGTTGAGGTCGAGATCCAGCACCCTGGCGGCGGGCTTCCGGCCGCGGTCGCTCGCGTCCACGACGACGGAGCACGAGTCGGAGTCGCTCCGGGATCCGTCCGCCGCGCGCTGTTCGAAGATGATCCGCTGGTAGAGCTGGTTGTTCATCGCCCCCGCCCGCGCCGCCATCGCCGCCATGTAGAAGGGCCCGTACGGCCCGGCCGCCGCGACCTGGTGCGGGAACCGGAACCCGACAGCGCCGCCCGCTCCCGCTCCCGCTCCCGCGCCCGCGCCTGCGCCGCCGCCGCCGCCGTGGTGGTAGGCGAGGTTGAGATCCAGCTGCGCGGAGAAGTCCACCATCGGCGCCGCCGCCGCCGAAGCCGGGTCGTGGCCGGAGGACTCGACCGTGCTGCTCTGGCTGGGGCTGCGGCTGCTGCAGCCCTTGCCGGCGGCGGCGGCTCCTCCTGCTCCTCCTCCGGCGGCTCCGGCGAGGAGGAGGACGGGCCCTTCGGAGGGGAGGGGGAAGTTGGTCTTGGCCTTGGAGCCGCGGAAGTCGCGGGCGGCGGCGTCGTAGGCGCGGGCGGCCTCCTCGGCGGTGTCGAAGGTGCCGAGCCAGACCCGGCTCTTCTTCTTCGGGTCCCTGATCTCCGCCGCGTACCGCCCCCACGGCCTCTTCCTCACCCCCCTGTAGTGCGCCTCCCTCACCGCCAGCCTGGCGCCGCCGCCCGCACCCGCCTTCTCCTTCATCGCCATGGATTCTAGAGAGAGAAAGGCACAGAGAGAAGGGTAGAGAGAGAGAGAGTTTTGGTGGTGGTGGTGGTGGTGGTGGTGGTGATGGAGAGTTCTGACGAGGAGGGGTTGGAAGGGAGGAAGGAAGGCGGCGTTTTATAGCGGAGGGAGGAGGGAGGGATCGGCGAGGAATTGAGGAAGGGGAGAGGTGGCGTCAACGAGGAATTTGACCGGGGGCGGCTGCTTGCTGGGTGGTTACGTGGCACGACGACCGTGTGTCACCGATCGTGAGGGTATCGTTATCGCCATCCGACGGCTCCTCCTGCTCCTCTCTCTCTCTCTCTCTCTCTCTCTCCTCCCGCCGCTAGTGGAACCTTTCTGTTTGATTTATCTTTTTAATTTTAATTTTAATTTTTTTTTTTATTTTCGTTACGTTTGTTTGGTTTCTAGAGAGGGGCAGCTGCAGCTGCGATGGGATTGCGTGCGGGGGGGCGTGGATGCCCGACCCTCCTCTTCCTCCACGCGCGCTCCCTCCTCGGTCGGCGCGCGTGTCCCGCACCGCCTCCAGATTTTCCTCGATCGCGGCTCGTTGTGGTCCTTGATTCTCGTGTTTTTTTTTTCTTTTTTTTTTTGTCGGATCCGACCGTCCGGAATTATCCAGGAAAATGCCCCCGCGCCCTCTCTCTATTTGAGGCGAAAATCTTCCGATTTATTTATTTATTTATATTTTTTCTTTCAACAAGCAAATACAATAAAAAAAACTCTGATCTATATCATCACTCCGACACAAATTCCATAATTTTTTTTTTTGTCGAGAAAATACTCAAATTTATACGTGTGTACCGAGGTTATATTTGTTATTCTAGCATAAGTTTGGACTTTTTATGGTATTAAAGTTTTTTTTAGGTATTTGTGTCCTAATGAGTAAGTTTAGGATGATTTATAACACAAAAGAAAGCTCTTTCTACGTTCGGATTTTTTACCCTTTTTAAAAAAAAAATTATTACTGAATTTGAAACCTTGGATACTCCATTTCCTTCTTATTCCGAGCTTATTTGAGTTTTTATCTTATCCATCTAACGCGTTATTAACATATCTAATGAATTACCTCTTGTTCTAAACCTATCGCACGAAGCTTCTGGAGCAGAGCATGTAAGTCCAATGTCCACATTTGATGTCCACACCTGGTGAATTGAATATAATTGATCTATCAGGTTAGAGTCTCTATTTTTGTCTAGATTCGTTTAATCAATCCCTTTTATAAAAAAAGATTCTTTGATAGATATGAAACGGCATCATGAGAGGAAAGCAACTCGCAACTCGCAACTCGCAACTGACACGACAATGACCCCGATATTCACACTGCTCTTGTGACATGCATCTGGATCAATTTCTTTTGACCTCAAACTTTCCAAGACCCCCATTTTTTTTTTGTCAATATTGCGTGGTTGAGTAGAGCATGTAAGTCTAATTTCCATACTTAGTGTCCATGCTTTGTGAGTTGAATATAATCGATCTACCATGTCGGCGTCTCAGTTTCTGTCCAGATTCGTTTAACCAATCTTTTATACAGAAATAGATTATTTGATAAATATGTAACGACATCATGAGGGGAAAGAAACTCGCAATCAACACGACAATGACCCCGATAGAGCAGACATTGCATCTCAATCAAATTTTTTTTTTTGACCTCGAAGTTTCCAAGACCCCCTTTTTTGTTTTGTCGTTAATATTTGCGGGGTCGATATTCTGCACGTGTAACACGTTGCGTGATCTCCGCACAAAAACACAATCTCCTCCCAAAGCCCGCCTTTCCAATCAATTTACTCAGGTGGGGCCCCGGCGCGTGGGGGGAGCGGAGCGCGTGGTTGAGTATTTGGCGGGCGAGGTGGGGGTGGTGGTGGGGAGGAGAACCGGCAACAGGATATCGCCAGTGGAATCGCGCGTGGGGTGCGGCGTACACGTAACCGAGCGCATCGCGGGGAGCCGGCTCTGCTTTTCGGCTCCTCCTTTTTCTCGGGGCCACTAATTATTTATTTATTTAATTTTCTGGATTAATTAATTTGTTTATTTATTCTTTTTTTTTTTTTTAAATTCGATGCGCCGATCTCTCATTTTCACGCGCTTTGTAAGCGGACGCCGTGCTGACACGAGTCTGCCTGTCCCTCACCGCGTGCGATTACCGCACGTGCCCGAGAGGGAATTCGAGGATATGACCGTATTGCCCTTCCTAACCCCCCGGGGGGCGGGACCGCTCCGTCCCCGCCGCGGTCGGAGCGGCCCCCCCCCCCGGAGGAGACGGAGAACAGGTCTGACATTAAATCTTGGGATGGGATGGGATGGGGTGTGCCCACATAGGCTCGAAGGCACGTCTCGACGGACCGGATGAGGGCATAGAGCCAATCAAGTTGTTGTTCAATTGGACCCGAGTGGGCGCTCGTGAAATTCGTGTTGACATAACTTTCATGGGCGGTGCTAGGGAGTGTTATGGGTCCGGCTCATTCATTGATCATCTCTATTTGTGATGTTGCTCATATGTTGTTTCTATAGTTATTATTATTTTTCTTCAAATAGGCATATTTTCAAAAATTTGTGATGTGTTAGTGTATTATATATACTAAATATTTGAATTCATTGGGAGTGTGACATTTTGTGGGACTATTGTAAATTGTTCCAAAAGTTTAAGTTATCATATAAATGTGTGATTTATTATTTAAATATTTTTAGCACTCCTTCTAACGCTTAGTTATAAGTGTGAAAATTTTACTGAGGGAGGCAAATGAAGTTTGAAAAGATTCAAATTCAAGACCTTCATCTTTAATATAATATGAAATTTTGTGAGGCCACTATTAATTGTTGATAAAGACGTAATTTATTATTTAAATATTTTACAGAGAGATTACCTAGAATCATTTTTTTTTTCATACAGGTATAAGTTTGAGGAACAAGGTGAGGCCAGTAGGGACTTGGCTACAAGTCTCGTCTCCTTGCTATCCCTTATTTTGATATCCCTCGAAAGACCTCGATAACTCGTTATGTGCATGCATACATTTATTGTATCGAGAATTATATTTTTTTCCGGTATGTGTGAATACATTGTTTTGGCCCTTTTTCACATAAATTATGTTAGTGGTCTATGTACAATGGATCCCCATGTATATTCTCGGTCTCTTATAAAATGGTTCGCATTTTATTGTGTTTACCATTAAAAAAAAATGTAATCCACCCGATAATTTTAATCCTTAGGATGACGTCATACTCCAAATGTATCTCAAGAAAAATGTATAAAGGAATGAAAGCGACATAGATTTGTGACTGATGTAGAAAAAATTGCAGTATTTTTATATAGAATATACGTATAATATATGCATAAGATTTTCAATTAAACTTCCATCTCTTAGATATTTTTGATGAACTTATGTAGTAAATAAATTAAACACGTTATCAAAAACACGCGGTACTGTACTTTGGTGAAATTATCTGAATTTTTAACCCGTCTTATATCTTTTCATCAGCCAATTAATTATGGAATATGTAAACTCTCACATATAGGTAAAATATGAAATTACATAACATCACATTCATGCAATTAAATATACCATTCTTTTGATTTATCTTCGGATGTCATAAACACACACATGTAAGAGATGGTAAGTATCTTATAAAAATATTACAATTAAAAGGGCATATTTTCATACAAAATTTTTCCAATAGTAATATATGGCGTAGACCTAAGATATTTATAATATTGTTTTTAGATTCTATAAAAACAACATTTGATTTATTTTAAGGAAAATGAAGCAAATATCCCTAAACTTTAGTTCAATATGTAATATAGTTAACCCAATGTTAATGTATATGAACTTTTGATTTACTTAACGTGGTTTTTGAACTTTCGATACATATTTTATCTTGTTTATGAATTTTATAAAAAAAAATCAATGTTGCCCCTTAATGTGAATTAATGGGAAGGACAACATTAAACATTTTTGTATAGCTGAATATGTATCAAAATAAATAAAAAAATCACATTGCACATTTAGTCAAAATTTAGGACTATTTGTATCATTTTCTTCTTTTCTTTTACGCACTTTTAAAGAAATTAGCCGTCCATATCCTAAACTGTATGATTGTCATTTGCATTAACCGATTGAGTTGGACACGGCTGACCCCGTCCCAAATCCATCCTGAAAACTCTCGATTGTTCCCAAACTCGATGGACGGTTTTGATACGATATATCAAACCAAACTCACAAAGGCACTCGAGCATCGATCGAGTGCCCCCACATCCCGCCATAGATGTTTAATAAGCAAATTAAAGAGTAGACTTCTGACCCAAAAAAATAAAAATATATAAATGAAAGAATCGAAGACTTTAAATTTCCGACCATAGCCATATTTTCAAAGCCATTGTATATCTTCAAGAAGAAAATCTGCACAGTTGCAAAGCACATGAGATCAATTTGAAGTCAAACAATCATTAAAATTTAAGACCTAGGGATCCTAAAGTTAGAAGCTTCGATTGAAGGGGTAGCTGTTTGCAGGGAAAAAAAAATGCCAGAAACAACTGATCTTTGCTTTTAGGCTTACAAAATTACATGAGTAGATCTTAAGTTTTCGGGAAAATAATAAGGGGTAGTTTTGTATGGCGTGTCGAGCTTGGTTTTTTAAATGGAATTCAGGACCCGTCAGCTGTCACACAACCTGATTGTCAATACCCATCTTAGATCTATTAGGCTCCGGGCAGGACGAGAACCTGCTTAATGCCAAACATGCTTCCTGGAATCATCATACGGATTACACTAAAGTCCCGTACATTCCATTGATTTATCACTTTTACGTGTCAAGAACTTTAAAATTGGTGTTGAAATATCTTCGGCAATTTATCTTGTTGGAGCACTTGGCAGTTTGGTGGATCGATTCAATGTCTCCCGAAATTGAGAATTTGTTTGCAAGTTCATTCGTAAGCGAGCACAATCCCATGTTGTTTCTGTCCAAATCTCTTCCTATCTATAAGCGTCAAGGGCGACTCGCACCTTTGACATCACTCCTGATCAAACTTAATCGAACTTCTGCGATACTCAGACGGCGAACATTCTCAGTCACTCGGGATCGAGCTCAACCGTCCGGAAACAGGGAAGCTTTGGATCTCTGGAAGGACTCAGTTCAAACCCTAGCTTAGCTATGGTCCCCACGATCTTGATCGCTCCGTCCATCGCACTCCTCTGATCTGGCGTGTCTCAGGTGCGAACGGTGATGCCAAGAACGGCTGCTCTGCTACGCGGCATGATGAAGTCAAAGGACGCGAAACAGCACGAGAGTCACGGACTCTCTAGCTCCTCTCTCTCTCTCTCTCTCTGCGTGTGTTGACCTTGACCTTCAACGTCGCCACGTTCAACTTTTCCCTACCTCTCTTTCTTCTTTTTCCCCTTTTCACTTTTGGTTGGACTCGGTTCGGAACGTCGGACTGACGAAACTTCAGACGGGGACGCGGGTTTCGAGAGGATGGTTACCAGTAGGGCCGTCTTTCGTGGAAACCCTAGAATGAATTCTTGCGTGTGCTTTGACCGGCGGGAAGATCTTGCAGCAAAATGGACTTTGTCGGTACCGTCTTAGCTTTTGTCTTGTTTGATCTTTTAGGGATATGGTGCGAAGCACGAATTAGAAGTGGGTCTCGAGTTGGTTTTCTACTAGTCTGGCTGGTCACGAAGCATAGCAAGAAGAGCAGCTTTCTTTTCGGGCAAAAAAGAAATTATGTGCATACATACATACGCATAGTAGAGTTTGTAATAGCTCCATATATATTCCTCTCTCCTCTATTTATAAGATTAAGTAAAAGATGTCCACGGAACTACCCTGTGAGATAGAGAATCTATATATCTCCTTTCAATGTGTGTAGAGATGGCGGGTTCGAATCCTCACCTTTTCAGAGGGGTTGGGGTGTGAATGATTAAGTTTCAGGAATGAGTTTCGACTCCCACGCCCTGCAAAAAGGTAGGGCAAAAGTCTGAGAGTTAGTATTAGCGTAAGGTTAGAATAGGACCAAAAAAAAAAAAAAAATTGTATGTAGAGATGCTCTTATATAAATTCTCGTGATATCTTGACATGGGTGAAATAACATAATTACGACGTCCCGAATTTTAACATGTGTCAGGAGATCAGAAAGAAAAGCATAGCCCGATAGAACCTTAGAGGCAACATTGCTCCGACACAATGTCTTATTGATACAAATTGGTCATCCAATGTCAAGTATGACAAAGTTTCTTGTTTTCTTTAAAACGGTAGTACTGTGTGCAATTTAATTGATTTAGGTGTGTGAGAAGGTCTCGTTCTAAAAAAACTTTAAAAATCTCTCTAAGAGGGCAACCTTAAAAATCACCGTTAGATTTGGATAGGTTCCAAACGAAACAGATGCTGAATTTTGAACCATCTCTTACCTTCTGAAAGGACTAAGTAGATATATTTACATATTCTTTTGCGGGCTGGGCTTCAAAGGTAGAGCCACCTGAAAGCCATAGAATAACTTACAAGTTCTTAGAAATTGGATAAACTGAGTCTTTTGGTCCGTGCAAGTGGCATAGACGCAGATCATTTTACACAATTTTTGGAATCTTACGGGATGACCTCCATTATCTCAGCTGACTACATCGACCACAAGGCTGTGGATAATATATCTCAAACTCTCAACTTGCTTCTTCTGTTTATCCGTAAAATATCATCAACTCATAATTCCGATATATAAAATCTGTGAAGAAAGTGTTAAGATTCAGACTCTATTTGTCTCACTGGAAAATATTACATTTTGGGAAATTATTTTTTAGCAAGTAATATTTTAGGAAGATGACAATATTTTCCAGTGTTTAGAAGAAATATCAAAAAGAAATAGAAAAGGTCTTTCGTTGTTTGGAAATGAAAATTTGATGTGATTTTCCTAAATAGACATACACCACTCGAGCACTAGTAATTTGTGAACTAACAATCAGGGAATTAGTGCTTGGCATTGGGCATCGAGGTTTAGGTTTGGCCTTGACTGATCTCGACTCGGTTGTTGGGGACCTAAGATTGGGCATTTGGGTCTTGAACATGAGCAAGGGTATCGTCTCAAGTCAATAGAAGTCGGGCCCGAGAACACGATGTCTATGCTTGGCTTCCCAATGCCTTAGCCTGAGGCCTCAATACTTGTTGTCCTGGTCACTTGTGCCTTGAGTCCATTGAGGTTGAGCTTGGGTCTAGGCTCAGGCATGTGCATTGGGTCTTGAGCCTAAGCACTAGGGACTTGGCCACGAACATTAGGACAGATTCAACCGGACATCACTCGTGAGATCGTACCCGAACCCGATCACCGACACTACATTCTCGTTGGCCGATTGCAGGTCCATTCCCCAAACCATCAAAACCCAAAAAGGAAAGAAAGCTCTTCTTCCCTTCAGTGAAGGGTCTCTAACGTCAGCTCAAGAAAGTATTCCTCTTCGATTCAACTTCCTAAGTTTCCCAGAAGAAACCTTCAAAAAATAATTAAAGAAGAAGAAGAAGAAGAAGATCCTCATTTTATAATTCCAACGACAGCGACTCCTTTGGAATCTCAGACCATTTCCACTGATCATTTGACAGAGACGGGAAGTTCTAACGTTTTATTGTTTCCCTTTTGGTGATTTACACGACCGAAATGAAAATGACCGCAGGAGCAGGGCGGCGGCTCACGGTGAGAAGTTTGCCTTCTTGGTTCCCTGGCATGTTCGGTCAGCGGCAAGCGTCCCGCGGTCCGGTTCATGCGATGCAAAAGTTCATTAAGAAGGGCCAAGAGCATAAAATAGAGAACGGCTGCCAAGTAGTTTTGGCGAAATGATGCCGTTCGATACCCCGATTTGGACAGATCTTAGCTGCTATTTGAACAACATCTGATTGGCTACTTGAGGGAGATTAGATGATGTGCTTATTATTACATCTGGTTGACTTAGGCTTAATCTCGAATCCCACTTTGCTAATCCGTGCATGTTAGTCAATGAATGTTAATATATCGATCAGAAATCTTGCAGACGCGAAATTGAGCATGCTCCTAACCTAATTTGATAAATGTCAAAAGATTTAAGGGATTGTTCAATCGAATTGAATAATAAATTTCGAAAACTTAGGTACCGAACATTACATGCTGAAGGCCTAAGTAGTAATGAAAATGGATGAAAATTGGGTAATAAAAAGTTTCTGATAATGGATGAAAATTGAATAATAATTTTTCACTGGTTTCTTCCAAACATAAATGGTGACATTTTCGGAAGTTTCAACCATATGATTAGCAAGATTTGTATTTCGATTGAATATTATATTGCTTAACCAGGTAAGCACTTGTTTAGTGATTTTTGCTTAAAACAATGAATTAAGTAGATGTAGTTAGATGCTATCACATGCGCTTAATAACGTTAAGTGTTGACAAGTTTAATTCTTGACATAGTTACCTACCACACCCTAATTTTGATTGATTATTAGCTTTAAGAGTTATTAAAGGAAACTAATCCTGAGATTCTTAACTCGAAATAGCGAGTAACATCGAATCACATACAAAAAAGGGGTCTAGAAATGCCTTGTATCACTAGTCATATTACATCATGCAATGGAACATACCTTATTTTCCACGGATTGAATGCACCTATTGTAGTGTGAGAGAGATCGAGTGGAAAAAATTTTCTTCATGAGAAAAGGGTCTTCTCTTTTAAAGAAGTAACCCTCAAAGTAATTGCATTGACAGTTATTTTCTTTGAATTGTGGGCTATGGGCCCTTTTGAATTATGGGTCGGGTTGGCCCAACATGGGAGGCCCAATAACAATAAAACTCATCAGTTATTAAGATAGAGTTTGATCGGATGGAGAAGATAATACAGAGGAAAAGAGATGGGAAATTCTTTATGGTAGTTTTGTAGAAAAAATTGTTTTGATTTTTTTTTTCTAGGGAATTCTAAGTTCCGTTTGTTTCGTGGAAAACATTTTTTGGGAAAGTAATTTTCTTGTTCTTTGGCATTTGAATTGCTTGGGAAAATGAGTCAATGAAAAATGTTTTCCTAATTAACGGAAGATCTAAGCTTAAATTTAAGAAAATGATTTCCTTTTAAAAAATTGAAAATCATTTTCCAAAATATGATTAGATATCTAAATTGCGCTTGCACACAAGAGCCCTAACGTTGTTTCCGAGCCCTTGGCAACAGGGCTGAAAGGGCTCGGATCTAGAGGCCAAGGCCAAGTCCGCCGGAATCCATACACGGAAGAGGTCAAGTCTACGGACCTAGGCTCGAGCACCAACAACCATGCCTATGTCCATAAAGGCCGAGCCTAGGACATAATACCTTTATCTGACTCCACATCGCCTCAACCCAAGTCCACGGAGGCTAGGCCCAAAACCCCGGTACCCATGCCTAAATCCTCATCACCGGCACCAGGGTCCATTAAGGCTATGTGACATCCAAAATTTTCATACTTCTCCATATAGACATTGGTAATTGTCACATGATTCTCTTTGTCTTTGATAATCATAATTTATTAGCCACTTTCTACTAATTTAATTGCCACCTTTCTTAGTTTATCAAGTCTCTTATCTACAAATGACATCATTCCTTACATCACTTCTTTTAGATCTATCCCATTAATGCTCTATAAGCTTGCAAGCCAAGAGTCCTTATTCATTTTCCACATCTCCCTCATATTCAACCATAAGTTTAACCTATAGATTTACATCATGCATGACCTCACCCTTTTACTTAAATAATTACATATTAAATAATGATTCTTGGTTAACTAAAATGTATTATTTTTATATCATGAGATACATGTGTCAAGGTCTTCTCTATCTCTCATTAATGCTTGAAATGATTACAATGCAAATAATGTTTCCTCATTCATGCACTTTACTTGGCAAATTCTCAAAATATCTACTTTAAAACCATAGAGTTAAGCCATTTATGCCCTTCTAATTTGACCACTCTCATTCAATCTTAGCCTAGTGTTTGTAACCCAATGTTATCATTACCTTTAACCTTGGTTAAAAGATCTTATCATTTCATAACTAATGAAGATATTCTAGATACGTTCTCTTTGGTCATGTGCTTTCATTCCTAAGTACTTGAAGTCATCACTAGTTTATTTAACCTTGGTTGACGAATCTTTATCCTTTTTATATCTTGTAAAGTTCTCTAGTACATCACCCTTCTTTGGTGGTAAGAGCTACTTCAATTATTCAAGATAACTTCAACTTATTCTTAGAAGGGGGAAAAAAGGAGCTCCATGTCTCTTTCCTTTCCCTTCATCTCATCCTCATTTAAAATAAATAAATGACTCACTTTAATATTTCTAAAGTTTCTAATTTCACCGTTTCAAGTGTGTACAAGGTTTAAAAGCTTTGAGTTGTCCAAGTTTTATTTAGGGCAAGTGAAACTATGAGGACTAAGTTAGATTGATCTACTTAGTACTTTTGATTTGGTTTGTTGATGTTTGTTAGCTTAGTTTAAATTTGATCTTAAGTGCAAATAGGTTCCAAGACTGACATATTGAGTTATGGTGAATCCTTGCCTAAATTGAAATCTTTAATACATGTCTAGAAGGCATTTGAAAGAAAACCCAAATGGTTTTGTTGCACCTTAGATGGGAAAGAATGGGAAAATGGTAAGACTAGGCATAACAAGGGGTATTTTAGTAAATTTTTACATGGTTAGGGACAATTTTGAAATTCACAAAAATGAGAGCGTGCTGTTAATAGGGTTATTTTGTGGGGGTAAGCGTTAATTGGTGAGTTATTAAGTAATATTAATTAAGCGAGTTATTAGTGAGGGACAAATATGCAAAAACTGAAAGTTCTGAGTGGTTGTTTATAGCATGAGGAAGCTTAATTTTATAAGTGGTTAAGTTCTTTCGAAAGATGATTTCTTAATCTAGACAATATGTCGAACTTTGCAAAATCGGTCCTAACTATGTAATTAATTTGGAAGTAGGCTATTTGGGTAATTTTATAAAATATATGGCATGTCCATTAGTGTAAATAAAATATCATATATTTTGGATGACAAATAAGTGGCCCTCCTCTCCTTTGTTTTTTTCTATTAAAACTAACTGGCAAGGGCTAGCGACCTCACCTACCCACCCTAGGAGACATTAACTAAGAAAACATTAAACTAGAAAACCACTCAAATGAAGAAACCAATTTGAATGATGAAACCTACTCAATTTAGGAAACAATCCTCCGGCCATTGAGTTAGCTGAGTGAGCCTCGGTTTTTTAACTATTAGAATCTTCATCTTGGACGACTTCTCCTCGTCAGACCCATTGGATCATATTGTGGCCGGAATTTCCCTTTACTTGCATAAATATCAAATGGGCTTAGTTGATAAATGAAGCTTGAGTTGGACTTGGGAGTTGTTTGTCTTTAAAGTAAGTTCCAAGCTCTGGTGAATTTCCGAGCTCACATGCTATCGCATCATACTCCCCAAGGCGATGGAGACTTGACCTCAAATTTGATTGAGCTTGGCACCCGAAACGCCATAATCATCTCCAACATTGTTATGTTATTGTTCTCATACAAATTTAGAATGCTAATTATATATATTAAATAGAAAATTGTCCAAAAGCCTATTGCATAGCTAATTCGGATTTAAATTTTTAAATTTTGTCAATTAAGTCCTAAACAACATTTTAATTGAGTCAATCCAATTAAATTTGGTTGGAAATTACTAATGTAAATGCCTGCTATCCTATATAGGCTATGCAGCATGATCAATATTAATATGGATAAATTTTAATAAATTTTAATTCTTTCCATTTTTATTTTTAATTAAATAATTTATCTACTTTTAACCTTAGGCTGACAAAGTTGTTGGCTGGACATTGCCCTTTGGCTAGCGAGGGTTGCTGCCCTCGCTTGTGGCTAGTAAGGGTTGGTCAGCAACCTCACCAGCCTAGGGTTAGGAAAAAAAAAAGATAAAAAAATTCAAAAAAATATCGAAATATTATTAAAAAATGTCTATATTGGTGTTAGCCGTGTCACGTAGGACGTTTGGTGTTCACATTAGTGATTTTTAGCCAAAATTGATTGGATGAACTTAATTAGCAAAATGTGAAAATGTTTAGAATTTAATTAGCAAAATTGAAAGGCTTGAAAAGTAAATATGTTTAAAACTTTTTTGAACATTTTTTCATATATAATTCAAGGGTTCTACTTCTAACAGCCCAAAAACATATTCCGTAGCATCTATAAACAAAAATATGTTCCCCGCCGGTGACAAGGGTGATTTAGTTCTTCTAAAATCCTTTTAAAAATTCCCTAAGACATAATTCTGAGTTTGTTTTTCAGTCTTTCTATTTTAAAGAAGCTCAACCTCTTTGGCCCAAAAAAAGGGGGAGTCCCAACCTTCAATGACTGAAATACTTTGAAGTTTAGAAGAAAATAATCTCACACGTTTGCGGCTGAAACTGAGTCAAGTACGGCTGAAATTGAGTCAAGCTACTTGCTTGAAACTCTCTCTACAACACTCATACGGTCAATAAGCTCGATCACTCGTGATCGAGCTTGATTGGCTCTTCGCGCGCAAGACCATTTCAAAAGGAGGAAGCTTTGGATATTTGGAAGGACCACAATTCAATCTGCCAAATGACAATCCATATTCAAACCTCAGCTTGGCGAGTCCACACGCTCTTTCTCGCTGGCTCTATTACACTGCTATTGAAATTACAGATGGGCCTCGAGCCCGTTCGATTCGATCTGGCGTGTGGCAGGTGTGAACGGAACGCCGTGAATGGCTGCGCCGGCACGCGGCCTGGTGCAGTCAAGGGACGCGAAACATCACGAGAGTCACGGACTCTCTCCTTCTCTTTCTCTGCGTGTGTTGACCAATTACCTTCGAGATCATCGTTTTCAACGATTCCTTCTCTCTCTCTGCGTGTTTTGACCCTTTTATTGGACTCGGTTTGGAACGTCAGACTAACGGAATTTCAGAAGGGGACGAGGGTTTCAAGAGCATGGTATGATTAGAGCCTTACCTTCGTGGAAACCCTAGAATGATTCTTGCGTATTCTTTGACTGGCGGTAGATCTTGCAGCTAAATGGGCTTTTGACTGCGTTTGGGAATTGCTTTCCAAGGGACTTTAGGGGGGTAAAGGCCTTTGGGTCAAAATGGAGATGTTTGGAAACTACTTTTCTAAGGGGCTTAGGAGGAAGCTAGCATTTGCAAGGCTAAAAGCCCAAAGCAAGTCCTAGGTTGCTTTGGGCTTTTAGCATTCTCAAAATGCCTTAGGTACTGTTCATGCTATTGTTTATCTTCCTTTTCCAGCCGTGTTGTTGATCAGAGACGAGCTTGAGAGGCCGGTGAGGTTGGCGAGGTCGCGGCGACTGTCACCGGCCAGTTGCGTGACCCCGGTGAGTCGTGGCGACTGCTCGTGAGTCTCGACAACTGCACTCGAATCACATCGCCGCAACCCAGCTTTAGGCCGTGCGACCTTAGGCGCGACCCAGATTTGGGTTGCTGCAAGGTCGCGCTACCCAGATCTGGGTCACTAGAGGTTGCGCGACCTCGTGGCAACCGGTGCGATCTAGATCTGGTCGCTGCGAGGTCGTGTGACCTTCGATGACTAGATCTGATCACGACGAGGTCGTGCGACCTTAGGTGCGACCCAGATCTGGCCGCTGCGAGGTCGCGTGACCTCTAGTGACTAGATTTGGGTCGTGCCGATTGCCGTGAGGTCACGCGACCTTCACGACCTCCGGCAACCCAGATTTGGGTCGCGTCGGTCGCCACGAGGTCGTGCGACCTCTGACGGGCCTAGATCTAGGTCGGGCAACCTCCATGAAGGGCCACCGGGGGTCGCTCGACCCCAAGCGACCCTTGCCAAAGGTCACCCGACCCTAGGCGTCCCTCGCCGGTCGTCTCCAGGGGCTACCTAAGGCCGCCGGCGGCCACTTGCCTTGCCGGCGGCTGCTTGCCCTTGTTTGTCAATTTTTTTTGTTTTTTTTTTGATAATTTTTTTTATCACCAAAGCCCTTTGCAAATATAATTCTTCCAAACATCATTTTGTTCAAAGGTACTTCAAATAGTCTTTCAAACTACAATTTACCAAACACATTTTACATTTTGAAAATACCTTTAACTCAAAGGTTTGTACAATCTTAGTATTTGCCTTTTATGATCTTTAGGGACCTCGGGTTGGTTTTGTATCAGTCTAGTTGGTCTTGAAGCATAGCAAGAGCAGCTTTCTTTTCATGTTTTCCATAATTACAACATGCGTGAGACGTTAAAATTGCCGAATATAATAGCGATTAGCGGTATGCTAAAAAGTTATGAACGCTTTATTGTGAGCCAAAAAAGAAAAGGATAAAATAAAACGGTAAATATATATGTATATACATCAAGGTCCTTTTGGTTCACTAAAAACTTCTTGTCGCTGGAAAATATTTTCATAAGATTCAATTTTAGAGAAACAAAACTTTTTTGTTTTTGTGCGTTTGTTGGTGCTGAAAACAAATTGGAAAAATTGGTTTTATGGCGTTTGATGATACGTGCATTCACTAAAGGTATCTTGGATCGTTAAAAATGCAATGCGATAACTGACAAAGCAGGATCAACATCTTCTTTCTTTATTCTGGAATTCATTAAAATAACAAAAAATTACAGATACATTGGGAAAGAATTAGGAAATCGTATCTGTAAATACTAATTATGGTGTTTTTTTTTTTTGGGAAATGGAGAAGAACATGAGCATTAATGACGTATATTGAGGAGACGGTAGACAGGATTTATAAAAAAAAATCGAAAAAGATAGAACATAGACATAAATAAACTCATCATTCTTGTTAAATTCATGTCTCGACTTTGAATTCGAATAACATGTGTTAACCGAATTTTGTTAAGGAAGATTTTTCCAAGCGGATTATAATTTAGATGAAGAAATCTTTCTTTTTATTGGATTTTCTTTTGGACGTGCAAAATAAGCAAGAAAACAAAAGAAGGAAGTTAACCTATCACCACGAGACAAAATAGGAAATAAAATAAAAGATAAAGTAAGGATTTCTTTCTTCCGCAAAAGCCTTGTTAAAGTTGGTGGACTCAGGTCAAATTGTTGACCTTGGGGGTGCACACACATATAAAAAGCGGAAAAGAAGAGGAGCTGCACAAACCCCACGAGAGAAAAACAAAAAAAGGAGCCGCACGTCCACACGTACACGTCCACACGTCAAGATGCCGCACAAGCCTTGAAGAGATAAGAGAACGTGAAGCTATACTTACGTGGAGAAGAGACACATACTCACTTCTTGTTTTGGCGTATCTAAAGCGTTTTACTTTTTATTTATAAATACTGAGCTTGAATTTTAATTCTCCGATTATAATGAATTATTTACTTTTATCTCTCTCCGTAGATGTAGTTTAAATATTTATATTTTGATGTCCTTATTATTTATTTATTTTGTGTTAAAAATCCTCATGTCGTTATCGTTTTCGCATATTATATTCCAACACTTCTCACTAATTAAATGGATTTAATAATTAAAAACTTAAGATAGGTGAGTCTTAAAATGGGTTGGATTTAGAACCCGTTTTCAACCAAAACCTCACAATTTCTCTCTTCCCTCTTTAACTTTACAATTTTTTAATATAAAAATCAAAATTATAATAATAATATTTTTATTTTTATTTTATTTTATTTTTCTTACTTCTTCCTTCTTCTGGTGGCTGGCACAAATGGCTTGCGATTTGGCAAGACTTGAGCTCGCCAGCATCGAGCAAGGCTCAAGCCTCACCGATCTAGCGAGCCTTGAGCTCGCCAACGTTGGCGAGTCGGGCGAGCTCGAGGCTTGCGTGGCCGATCGCCGATTTTTTTAAAAGAAAAAAAGATATTCTTAAAAAATAAAAATAATTAAAAATTCAATTTTTATAAAATAAAAAATAATTAAAAATTTAATTTTTTAAAATAAAAATAATTATTTTACAAATTATAAAAATAATTATTTTAAAAATTATAAAAATTATCCATTAAATTTGTATTGTATAAAACTATTTTAACAATACCATTTTTAATATTTATATAATCTTTCTTAGGTTTAGTTAAATGAGTTGGGTCTGGATCGAGTATAGATCGGGTCGGGTATGGATCAAAAATTTTGCATTACAATAAATGGGTCATAAACGGGTTAAATGGGTCGACTTGAGTTCAATCATAATGATTTGACCCAAATTGACTTGACCTACCCATTTAACGGGTTTATAGAGAATTTGTATCCCGTTTATTGTATTTAGAGATTTTCTGAGAAAATTATCAATAAAGTTCTATGTACTTTTGCTAATTCAATTATAAACCATTAATTGAGTCAATTTGGCCAATTTTGACCATATATTGCTGATGTGAACGCGTCTTATCTTAATGGCATGATCAATTTTGACATAGATATTTTTTAAAAATATTTTGAAAATTTTATGATTTTTATATATTTTCTTCTTTTCTTTATTTTTGGAGTGAGGATTAGTGATCCTTGTCGATATTGGGCGAGGGAACCATTGCTCTTACCAGCTCTATGCTTGGGCTTGGCCTTGGCCAACCAAAGTGAGGGCATCACAGCTCTCGTTAGCCATAGTGAGGGCATAGCAAGGGCTGCGATGCCCTTGCCTAGAGTTGGCTAGGGTTGTTGGCTCTTATTTCAAAAAATAATAAAAACTTAAGAAAATGAGAGAAAGGAAAAAAAGAAAAACCCATGAAAAAACAAGTCTCATCCATCGTTAACTGTCCAGCATTATGAACTTTTTCAGTTTTTTTTTTTTTTTAAATGTTAATACCATGTGCAACGTAATTGATTGGGGTGTATGTCAACTTCCAAGATAACTTTAGACATCTCTTTAAAAAGGCTGCAGCTGGTGGGATTGTGAAGTGTATATTTTAGCTGAAAATATATAACTCAACAGCTGAAAATCCTCCGACACTCTAGAAGCTACATCAACCATGACGGTGTTGATTGTATACGCTCCAAGACGTATATATTTTACCAAGTCATTTATCTGTTCTAATCGTTTATCTCTTTTATATGTGAGTTAATACCATGAAAATTCCAAATGAGTATATTTATGATAAGTTTACCTCAAATTAACTTTTTGACCACAAAAATCCATAAAATGGTGTATATATGACAAATTTACCATTTGTTAGTTTCTGTAATATTTCATTGTCAAATTATTGAGGTGAATGACATGCGGAATTTGACAAATATACTGATTTAGGGTTTTATCTTCCATTTATTATATGTGCACTAGTTTATGTTTATTTGTGTATCTATTCAATTACTGATGGTAAAGTTGTTATAAACATATTAGTTTGAGATTTTTGATGGTAAAAAAATCAATTTAGGGTAAATTTGTTACAAATGTATTAGTTTGGGTTTTTTTAGGCATTAATCCTTTATATCTTCAACATCTTTTGTGTCATACTTTAGACATATTAAATCCGCAAAAAAGTTGTAAAATTAAATATTTTCAAGAAAAAAATCAAAACCTTTTTGTCTACATAACTTTAACAAAGAAATTATCTTCCATTTCTTAAAATATTTAGTTCTCTAAATAATCAAATTCTATATTTCTTTAACCACTCTTAAAGCTAAAAATCAAGTAAAAATTAGGATGTGCTTGATAACCATCCTAAAAATTAAACTTTTGAGTGGGTTTAGTTCAAATTTGCAATGAGGCTTTGCTTGTAATGCAAATGCTAAAGGCCAAAACCTTTTGGGAAAATGCAAATTGTGTTTGGTAAATTTTTTTGCAAAGGAACTTTAGGTTCAAGTAGTATTTGGCAAAAAACTTTTGCAATGAGTTTTGACTGTATTTTTTTCATTAAAGAAGAACTCAAACCCTTGGCCAGAGGCCATCGATTGAGGTTGCGTGATGTTCACCTGCACTTCGTTGGCCACTCACTGACCTTTCACTAGCCAGATTTGGCCTTGTCGGCCACACTTGCAAGAAAAAGATGAATAGTTACAAGGAAGGTGCACAATTGGAAAGCTAAATAATTGGTGAGAGTACTTGTGGAAGGAAAAATTATTTTAATCCTAGTTTTAGTATTTCGTAAATTTCACTTTAGAAGTTTGGGTGGGAATAGTAGCGGGCTTTCAGTATTTCCAAAATTAGCATTTGCCAAAAGTTATTTCAAAATGCTTGTCAAATACTTCAGCATTTTCCTAAAGAGCTTTGGAGGCTAAAACCCTCTTTGGTAAGCTGAACTAAACGCATTGCATTGGACAACTTCTACAACATCTACTTAAGTGATTGTTTTAAGTAAAAAATTACCGCATTCGATTTATAAGGAAGTGACTACTTAATTGGCTAAGTAATAGAATATTCATTTGAAATCAAAATTTTGCCAATTATATTATCGAAACTTCCGATGATGCTCTCCATTTCATATTGGGAAGAAACCAACAAACGTTCATTAATTAATTTTCATCTATTATCACAAACATTTTATTTTCCTATTCACTCCTTAAGGCCTTCAGCAAGTAATGCTCAGTACTTATATTTACCACACATATTTTTTTGCTCGACCAAATGAGCCCTTAGTATTTTAACATTAATAAATTGAATTATGAGTACGCTCAACTTTGTGTTTGCATGATTTACGATGATATATTGACAATTATCAAATAATAGGCGCAAATAGCGGGCCAAATTCAAGCTTAAGCCTAAGGTAAACGGATTTAATAATAACCAAATAGCGATCTAAGTCCATTTTTGACCGTGAAGAGCTAGGATTAGCTATCGTGTTTGGATTGCTCAAACTCGAAACCTTTTCCAAGTTGCATAAACTGAAGAAAAGTCTTGAACAGTACAGAATCTAGAAGCTCATCTTCCTTATCCATTAGGATGAAGACTAGCTCTTGTCTTGGCGGCAACCAATCACTTATTTTTTTCTTCTTCTTTTTGGTAAGCAATAAGTTAGGTGCAAAAAACACCCGGAGTCATCGATGAGACGAAACTTACAGACCTGAGGAACAAAGGCGACGTGCATGTATAGGCTCGAGGCGCGTCGAAAGGCGAGGCCTAGTCGGCCGCCTCATCTTCTGGGAAACCCAAATCACATGCGTATCATTCCCGTTCCACAAACGAGTGAGTTTCTCGTCTGCCCGATTACAATGTCTTCGTGCCTAATTTTTCTCTTGTCAAAAAAGAGGAAAAGGGAGAGAGAGAGAGAGAGAGAGAGAGAGAGAGAGAGAGAGAGAGAGGGAAAAGGTATATGTGGACAAAGGAAGAAAACATGGAAATAGAGATGAAAGGTATATGCGGACAAGGGGAAGAAACCATTGATAGAGATAGAGATGGAAAAAGGTAGAGAGGTCTTGGAAGAAATAGAATATTTTCCTATCCAAATTGTCTAATTAGAAAACGCGTGAGTAACCGAAAAGCGCGAGGTAAAAGTGACGAAAAGTGATTAATGGGGAAAACTAATAAGATGACAAAATTATGACGATGATTAGACTAATAAACAGTTGCCATGTGAAAATTAATAAGATGACAGAATTATGACGATGATTAGACTAATAAACAATCGCCACATGTCGAGTCACAGCCAATTAGTTGTTGCTCTGATAGCAAGTAAACTCTATGTACCCTTTTAGCCTAAGGTCACTTTGATTAAAGCAAACCTGATCCTCATAACCAAAAAAAAAAAAAAAAAAGAGAAAAGAAACCATGAGAAAAAAGCACCCATCATCCCAAGTTATGACATACGTTTACTCTAATTTTTTTAATCCCAAATTTGTATATGTCTAAAACATTTTCCTTTCATTAAGGTTCTCTCAATGAATACCGTTATAAATCTATCTACATTGATGTTAAAATGCAAATGGTGTGACATGGCACTTATATGACTTAAGTGAGATCTAAACGATTAAAAATCATTTGATGAAATCTTGATAGGTGGTAAATATGTTACATAAATATAAATTTGAGATTTTTTTATGTTATACAAAAAATTTAAGTAAGTGAGTTATGATACGGATTTTTGGTCATTTTATAAAAAAAAATAAAAAAATAATTGCAAATAGTCTCTCTAGCGGGCAAGCTGTTCTTCGTCATTGGCCTTTAACGAACTCTTGTCGACCAAAGAGGCAAAATTTTCACCGCGGCCCGCCACGTGGCGGCCGAAAGACGACAGCCGCCAGCAGCCCCCTACGTGGTCTTGTCCGAACTTTATCATCATTTTGTTAAAATTATTATTATTTTTATTATGATTATTCTTCGTTTCGTCGTTAAAAAAATCACCCGTAGGCAAAAGAACACGTTAAAGCCTTCTTCGCCGTGGTTGAACAGCAGCAGCAATTGGAAAATGTCAAACCCATTGGAACTTAATAAATCTTGGAGTATGAACTACTCTACATCTGTCCCCTGCTTCCTGAGGACCTTTGAACTAAGAAAATTCGAGGAACTTGGGCGTTTCTTGGTTGTTGGGTCCTTCTGGGAAAGTCTTGAAAAGCTGTGGATTGAATCTTCCCCCACGGGGCGTAGCATAGATCACACGCTACGGAAGACTCTTGCGCAGATTCTGTGTCTGACTGCCTGTCCGTGCCTGCCTGTCTCAATCTCTGTCTGGATTCTTGAGTCAAGACCCAGGAACACTTCATTGGGGAGGCGCTCAAAAAGGCAAGCTGGGAATGACACGGGACTGAAGAGAAGGGGGAAGGGAGAAGGAAAGGGAAAGGAGGAGGCTTTGTCCTTTACTCTTTTTCTTTTTGCTTTTTTTGTTTGGTGGGTTTTCGATGGCTCCGATGATGATGGACCCGCAATCGGCCGCCGAGGTGGCGGTGTCGGTGATCGGGTTCGGGTACGACCTCACGAGCGACGTCCGGCTGAGGTCCTGCAAGCCGGGCAGTGCGGGGTCGAGGCTGATCGAGCTCGAGGCGAGGGAGGCGAGGGACCTCGTGGTCCCTGGTGGGGTGGTCGTCAGGGAAGTGCCCGGCTGCATCAAGTGCGACAAGGGCGAGCGCACCAGGTTTCGCTCCGACGTTCTCTCGTTCAATCAGGTGAAGGAAAATGGAGTCTTTGCTTTTTCTTTTCTCTTAATTTTTCTTATCCTTCAAGACTTATTGAAGTGATGAAATTTTGAGTTCCAGTGAAGATTTAAGCTTGTTGGGTTCTTGATTTTTCGAGAGAAGTGCATATACAGTTCCATCTGCTTGAATTTTGTCATGTCGAGGAATCATGATTGGGGTGGCCGGCCTTGACCGGAGCGCAAACTTGATTCACGAACGTTGACCGGGGTCAGCGCGTGTTGAAATGAGGATTGATATTTAGGGTGCGTATGAATCAAGTGGAATTAGGTTTTTTCAGTTGGGGCAGGTCATCCTGTTGATCATCTGACCATTTCCAATACTTCTAGCTTTCTAAATTAACGATAATGCAAGAGCATTCTCTCGAAAGAAATGGGATTAAGCAGTCTGGTCCTGCCATGGAGTTTCAATTGGCCTGGAAAGGAGGAGAATTTTGCCAGCCTTCATGTCATTTCCAGGACTGTGACCACCATTAAATCTGGTTTTCACAAGAGGGTGCCTATTGATCTTGAGGGGTTGCAATTGATTGCGTATAAAGTATGCTTGGAGAACTAGAAATGACCAAGAAATGAATTTCTGGGATAAATGTTGACAACTGTCATAGGCCACCTGATTAACTCACCCTGCGATTCACTAAATTTATGTCCTGCCTGAGGTCATTGCTTAACGTTCCGATGGTGCAATTCTCTATATATTACTTACTTATACTGTGAAGCTTGCTGTCTGGAATCTCCTAGTGAGCACCATTAAGAATGATGACCTTTTTATTGACTTATCGTTTTGCATTTTGGTTACTCTAGTGGTCCAAAAATATAGCAAGGGTAATGCAGTCGTGGAGGAAACTGATTTTAGCATCACTACAATTGAAGCATGAGCAGTATTTCACTTTCATGTTGATTTCTGACCTCGCTATGCTGTTGCATCAAGGTAGTGCCCCTAGGTTGGCTGTTGCATTCTGTTTCCTAAGCAGTTCGCCTTCTCTATAATTGCAGATGTCAGAGCATTTCAATCAGGAACTTTCTTTATCTGGTAAAATACCATCAGGCATATTCAATACCATGTTCGACTTCAAGGGCTGCTGGCAGAAGGATGCATCTGCTGTAAAAAGCCTTGCTTTTGATGGTTGGTTCATGACCCTCTACAGCATTGAGTTGGATAGATCTCAGTTAATGCTTTCTGAGCAAGTCAAACAAGAAGTGCCCAATTCGTGGGACCCCCTCGCCCTTGCCGAGTAAGTTCTAAACAGCATGAGATTGCTTTGTTGCCCTTGAAGTCAAAAGTATCAAAAGACGTGATGATACTTTTCATCTCATGGATATTGCTTGTGTTTGACGACACTATTTCCAGGTTTATTGATAAATACGGTACTCATATCGTGGTTGGGGTAAAGATGGGAGGTAAAGATGTAGTTCATGTGAAGCAGTTGCAGAACTCACATCTTCAGCCCACTGATGTTCAGAACCATCTGAAACAATTAGCTGATAAGAGATTTTCTGAAGATACTAATAAAACTTCGTCACCAGATCTTTCTCAATTCTCAGCCAAATTGAAGGTACGCAGAAGCTTTGAATCAACATGTCTGTCTTTAAGTATTTCCATTATGAAGTGATGTTAAATGCATCTCCTGGAAAGCACCAGAAGGATGCAACTGCTTTCATATGAATGTTGGCCCTCTGTGGGAAATCGACCAAATTGTATCATTGAATGTCTTTGTTTTGGGACTATAATGTTGTTTTTCATTTGTTGAAGTGTACGCATGTGAAGAAGACATTTGTGAGCAAGTTGTTGCTTAGACATTGAGTTGCTTTGATATCAGGCTTACTTGTTTTCTTTAATTTCCTCTGAATTTGATTGCATTGAGACAGTGCTGTACAAGACATAATCACCGCCTAACTTTTCTGGACCTATAGTGCTCTCTTAAATCATAATGATTGATATGGCAAGTCGTGGTTACTTATATGTGATATGCATCATTGACCTGATTTTGTTGCTAAAAGATTCATTGGAATGCTTTGTGCCATATCATGGTTTGCTATTTTGATTTCTTGACATATCTCTTCAGGAAGAGGGCCAGTCAGAGAGAAATTCTAGGTGGTAATCCAACCGTAAAAGTTTAATGTTCATGTATGTTTTTGCAGGGTGAAACCCTCATGACTGGGAATTTCCATGGAGTAAATTTTAGGCCGCCTACTCCATCAAAAAACAAGGTAAGCATTTCTGTACTTCTGTTGAAGATTGTATCTTGAGCTGCACTCACTCAACAGTTTTCCTTATGAAGAATAAGGTTCTGCTGTTCTCCTGTTCATTAACATCTCTAATTCTCATGTAGGATCTTGACAGTATATTTGTCAGGAGAGGCGGAATTGATTTGAATCAAAGTCATAACCAGTGGCTCTCAACAATATCTCAGTCTCCCAATGTTATATCAATGTCCTTTGTGCCAATAACTTCGCTGCTGAGTGGTGTCCGAGGAAATGGATTTCTAAGCCATGCAGTCAATCTGTACCTGCGATGTGTGTATACTTCTTCTTATGCTTACCCTATCACTATATCCTTTAAAGAGTAATGGACCCATGTTTGGTCATGTCCTTGACCTGGTGGCAGTTAGCTGCTGAACTTTTCAAATGATTTTGAGTTGAATTACAGTATTGCTTGTCTGCTGCCATTCATTGTGTTTGGTTTCATCCTATTCACTTCTATTGTGGCTTCATCAATCTTATTATGGTCTTTCAGAAGGTCGTATTTGCTTAAAATTTTTAATTGTATGCCTGAGAAAGTCTTTCGCATGCTACATCATCTACCACAAATGTTGCTCGGCAGTGCTTCTGGTCAGTTTCAACTGAATCCTTGTTTTACTTTTGCTAAACTGTTCAGACAAGCCGCCCATAGAGGAGCTCCATCAATTTCTAGAGTTCCAGTTGCCTCGGCAATGGGCCCCTGTATATGCTGATCTTCCCCTTGGACCAAGAAGGAGAAAGCACCCATCTCCAACACTTCAGTTCACTTTCATGGGTCCTAAGCTCTATGTTAATACCTTTCAGGTAATTCATTCTGCAAAAAGTATACAAATGTGGTGCTTGCCTAGATTCCAAGAATTGGAGTTTCATGCATGCAGGATGCCTCTATGTAGTAGAAGCATACATTGTGAGAGGCTGAGGGTAGAGACTAGTTAAGTCTGTATGATGACATAGCATTGTGAGATATCATGTGCTGCTTTGTGCCTCCTTTATGGATATTTAATTTAGTTTCCTTAAAAAAATTTTTATTTATTTATTTTGGTTTATTGCATGTAAGTCTTGATGAGAAGCCTGATGAAGATGTCACTTTTTATTCCTTCCTTCTCCAACTTGAGCTTCTTGAAACAATGAATCACTTTACAGTGTCCTGATGTTCGTCCACCGACCTTGCTTCAGTTTATGTCAAGGCGAGTTCTTTAGGTAGTGCTTTTGATTATGTTTATACCCATGAAGGTTGTAAAGCTGAGCCGATTTGGATTTCACATACTTGAATCATCATTGGCATCACTTTACACCTTTGCAAAAGGAGGATCCTAGTATAGCAGTACCAGTTCAGCACCTTGATTTTGAATCTGCTTACTTTGAGACTGCAAATTTTAACAATCCCATCTATATTATTAACTTTTACGATTGAACGATATGGCCACTGATCCAGTGGCGTGGACAAATTGTCTATTATGGACAATAACTTGGATTAGTCCTGCTACTAATTTAGGTGATTACACGTAGTGAATATTGTATTTGTAATTTTCAAATAAATACAAGCAACAGTAAACTACTACATTTGCTCAATGGTGTCTGTAACTTGCAACTTGCAGGTGGACACCGGAAACCGACCAGTGACAGGTATTCGCCTGTACCTGGAAGGTAAGAAAAGCGACCATCTAGCCATCCATCTCCAACACCTGACGCATCTCCCCGACACCCTTGAGATCTCAGAAGACCACACTTATGAGCCTAGCCACGCTCCGGACGAACGAGCCTACTTTGAACCTGTCAAGTGGAGCATCTTCTCGCATGTGTGCACAGCTGCTGTGCAATACGATGGCTCGCGGATCGATGATTCAGCCTCCATCGTGACGAAGGCCTGGTTCGAAGTCAAGGTCTTAGGCATGAAGAAGGTTCTGTTCCTAAGGTTAGGATTCTCTATGGTAGCATCTGCAAAGATCCGGAGATCTGAATGGGATGGACCATCGAATATATCTCGTAAATCGGGGGTATTTTCGTCGTTCATCAGCACGAGGTTTAGTGGGGGGCTGTATCCGACCCCACCAGAGAGGCCAGCGAAGGTGGATTTGAACTCGGCGGTTTATCCTGGGGGCCCGCCATTGCCGCAGAAGATGCCAAGAATGACGAATTTTGTCGACACGAAAGAAATGGTCAGGGGCCCGGAGGACCCTCCTGGATATTGGGTGGTGACCGGAGCCAAGCTGTGTACAGAAGGTGGAAGGATTTCGGTTAAGGTCAAGTATTCTTTGTTGACGATAATGTCAGAAGAGGCGATGATGCTAATGTGATTAAAACAGAGGGAACAAAATACCATTCTTTTCATACCCATTGTAAATTTGTTGAATGTACTTCATACATAAGATGTGCTGCAAGAGAAGCGGTCTGGCATGAAGTCGACCTTTAGCACAATCGGAATTTTTTTATTTCAAGAAGATTTGTTGTTCCGATTTTGATGATTTACGCAATCTCATGATTAGCAGCAACCGTCACTTAGCTTTTACCCATAGAAGCAGCAGAGACAAACCTAAAAAGAATCTGCCATTAGCTTTCGGCTTCAGCTTATGATTCAATGGGAACATAAGAACACAATAATGATGCCTGCCCGGAACAACATGGAGAAGCATGTCTCGAGATTTTAGTTTCACCAATAATCTCCACATGAACAAGAACCGTTCCTGAAATGGTGGAATCGATTGGTGTCCCTTATGATAATCTCTCTCGAGACTATTTCACATATGAACTTAAAAGCGTTATGGCAGTCGATGCAGATGCGGAGGTTTTTCTTCACCCTGATTGGAGCTCCAGGAGGAGAAGCAATCAAAGCAAAAGCCACGGCTAGTTTCTCGCTATGGTGGTTAAGAAGCTTCTCCTTCTCGCCTCTTTCTACATCATGGAGATCTATCTCCACCATAGGCACGTACCCGGCTCTGCTCATAAGCTCACTCAGTTCATCAAGCTTTGCATATATCTCCCCCGTCCTAGGATGGCTTGTATCTCCTACTATAAAGGTGTAGACCTTGTCCTTCAACTCGACCCAGCTCGTTCCTGGTTCCTTCTTCACCTTACTGTGTTTCATGAGTCGCCTCACTTCGGCAACTTTTCCCCACATGCCAGCGGATGCATATATATTTGAAAGAAGAACATGGGTCCCTGAGTTCTCTGGCTCAAGAAAAAATAACATCTCTGCTGCCCGTTTGCCAAGCTCGACATTCTTATGGATTCTCGCAGCACCAAGAATTGCCCCCCAAACATGGCCATTAGCTTGAAATGGCATTGTTTCAATGAGATCCATCGCTTCCTCTAATTTACCTGCTCGGCCCAGGATATCAATCATGCAAGCATAATGTTCTTGTGTAGGTCTGATAGCGAA
The DNA here is from genome assembly GCA_016097615.1 of Eucalyptus dawsonii. Classification (NCBI taxonomy): domain Eukaryota; kingdom Viridiplantae; phylum Streptophyta; class Magnoliopsida; order Myrtales; family Myrtaceae; genus Eucalyptus; species Eucalyptus dawsonii. The sequence continues at coordinate 55,665,621 of CM027875.1, read as the reverse complement.
CAACTCTTCCATGGATTTGAAATAGCGTTCCGCTTTATCTACCAGGCCTGCGTGATTGCATGCACAGAGGACGCTAAGCAAAGTAATATGATTGGGTGCGATGCCATCTTCCAGCATTTGATCAAAGAATCGCAAGGCCTCTTTTCCATGTCCATGCTGGGCGAATCCTCCAATCATAGCTGACCAAGAAACTATTCCTCTGTTGGGTATCTCATCAAAAGCACAAACGGCATCATCTATGCTGCCACATTTTGCATACATGTTAACCAGAGAGTTCCCTGCAAAAACGTCTGACATGAACCCGAACTTCAGGACATGAACATGTGCCTGCTTCCCCTGCTCATATGCTGATAAATTTGCGCATGCATTTAAAAGAGAGCTGCAAACAAACGGATCTGGCTTGAGGCCTCTGCGTTGAACTTCTAGGTATAGCCTTACAGCTTCTTCACCTTGTCCACATTGTGCATAAGCTGCAATCATAGACGTGAGAGCCACTAAATCTCCAGCTGCACAAATCTTAAAAGCTCTTGCTGCTTCTCCTATGTTCCCACACTTACTGTATGCATCGATGAGGCTTGTTGCCACCTGACTGTCATTATCAAAACCCAATTTTAAAGAAACAGCATGAACCTGCATAGAAACATCAATAGCCTGCATGCTGGTGGCTGACTTAAGAATGACCGATAGAGTCGTTTGGTTAAAACCTATCTTACTTTTGTATGTCTCAGCAAAGAGGGACACCGCTTGCACATCCTCTCCATTTTGTGAATATCCAGAAATTAGAGCATTCAATGCAATTAGGTCCTTCTGCGCCATCAAATCGAAGGCCATTCTTGCTTCTTCCATTAAACTACATTTAGAATACATATCAACAAGTCCAGCCCTGACAAAACTATCTGCCTTTGTGTCGTGCTTTATCACAATGGAGTGCAATTGTCTGGCCAAATATTTTAGCTCCATACTGGCACAAGCTTTAAGAGCACTTGACAAGGTGAACAAGTTTGGAAATATTCCTGATCTATTCATCTGCGCATATAATTTCAAAGCCTGATGGTTTTGTTCATGGAGGACGCATCCAGCAATTATTGCATTCCAAGAGACAATATCAGGCTGCAATATCTCCTCGAAGGCAGTTATTGCATCTTCAAGATCCCCTGCTTTTGCGTACATATCAACAAGAGCATTTTCCGAGAACTGGTCTGATTCATATCCGAGCTTTATCAAATATCCATGCGCTTTCCTTCCTTGAATATGATCCCCCAAACCTGCACACGCATTTAATATGGTAGACAGACTAAACTCGCTTGGTCTTATTCCACTTAGGATCATCTCGTCAAACATCTCCTTTGCCTCCCGGAAAAAGTCACTCTTCACGTAAGAGGAGATCAAGCCATTCCACGAAACAACATTCTTCACGTGGATCGAGCAGAAAACCCTTCTTGAATCCCCAAACTCTCCACATTTCGCATACATGACAATTAAGCCATTTGCAACAAACTCATCCGAGTCATATCCAGTCACCACCACAATCACATGTACCTGCTTCCCCATCACCAAATCCTCTCTGATGGAGCACGATTTCAGAACACTAGGGAAAGTGAACTCATTACCCTTAACACCCATCCCGTGCATTTTGCGATAGGCCGAGATGGCCTCTAGTCCATGCTCATTTTGAGCGTACCCAGATATCAGAGCAGACCAAGAAACCAAATCTGGCTCCGGACTTTCGTCGATCAGCTTCCGGGCATACCCGAAATCCCGGCATTTCGAGTACAAGGTGATGAGATGGATACGGAGCTTCGGGTCCTCGGACAGACCGAGTTTGGTCAACTGGGTATGAGCCAACTTGCCTTGAACTAGAGATTTGGACGCGCAACATTGTGACAGCAGCTTGGAGTAGTACGAGGAGGCGGGAAGGACACTGCCCTCGTTTTGCGTGGTCTGGATGAATCCTGTGTATGCACGGAGGGGTTTGGAGAAGTTAAGGAAAAGGTTTGAAGGAGCAGTGGATTCAAATGGCAGGTAAAGTCGTTGAGAGAGAATCCATCTGGTCATTCGTCCGGGCAAGCGCACGGGTTTGAAGTGGACGGTTTAACGTGATGTCCGTCCGGACGGTCGGTCTAGGATGATTCGAAATTCAAGAAAGCTTTTTTGAAAGAGATACGAAAGATTGAAGCCCAGAAGGGGCCGCTGAGAAGACGGGCTCGGGATCAGGTTTCGAACTCGAAAGGTCCCGTGGTGATCTCTCTGAGGACGAGCGCTTCCATACGCCGTGATTCAAGCTAATTTTGCTGGCAATTTTTCATAGAATTAATGTTACTAGTGATCCTAAACTGATATAAATTTATCTAAAATTAATTTTTTGACCACCAGAAAATTTACCTATCATATTAATCAGGGATAATGAAAATAGAATTTACACGATCCATTCTTGGTCTCAAAATGGAAACTACCTTCTAGTCACTAAGGGTGTGTTTGTTTATTTGTGTTTCTGTTTCCCGTAACATAAATTTTTCTTCTTTTGTTCTAGGGAACCAAAAAAAAAAAAAAAAAAAAAGAAGATACCCATTTGTTTATACTTTTGTTCTCGAGAACAGATTTGTAACATAAATAAGAATTATAAAAACTTGTTTCTTGTTCCTGGAACACTTCCAAGAAACACTTTTTTTTTTCTTCTTTTTTTTCTTATTTTTTTTCTTCATTTTGGCCGGTCTCTACCCTCACTTGGCCATTGCTAGGTCGGTGTCACCCAATGGTGGCCCAAAGAGGTCAAACCTTGCGCCGCCTAGGTGAGGCCAAGCCTCGTCAATGGCCTTGGTGTCCAGGCGAGGTCATCGACGGGATTGACCTTGCCCAAGCGATGCGAGGTTGGCCTCACCCTAAATTGGCGAGGCCGAGCCTTGTGCCGGCTAGTGAGGCTCGACCTTGCTTTGGTTAGGTGAGCTCGAGCTTTGCCTAGATTTGGCGAGGCTGAGCTCGCCCAGCCATCGGCGAGGCTCGGTCTCGTTGGGCCACCACTAGCGAATGCGACCTGCGGTGGCCTAGCAAGGCTGAGCCTCACCGGTGGCTGGGCAAGCTCGGCCTCGCTGGGGGCTAGTGAGGTCATTGGCCAAAAGAAAGAAAGAAGAAAATAAAAAGAAAAAAATAATAAAAAAAAATATTGAAAAATTAACAGAAACAAAATAATTATACAAGTTTATCAAACACATTTCTATTCCTAGAATAAAATTTTTTAAGCGAGCTACAAGCGCATCCTTATATTCAAAAATTGTTCCCTGGAACAAAAAAAAAAAAAAAAAAACTATTTATGTTAAAAAATTATTTCTCGGAATAGAACCATTACCAAATACGCCATAAATTTCTTTTTGTTTTTTGATTGGTGTCATAGAAAATTTTAGGCAAATGCATAGCATACCATTAGGATTGATCAGAATATTCTTAATTTCAAAGAATCATATTGGGTAGAAAGGAAGAGAATAGATGGGTCTTAGGGATTCATAGCAAACAGCATAATATTATTTCTAGAGAGGGTGTATTCTATCCCTTAACATTTATAAGCACCATCTTATATACATTTGCGATAAATTTTCCCTCCATTAGTTTCTGTTAAATTTGATTAATTTTACGAAAAGTCACAAATTGGTATTCTTATGACAAACATAGGGTACAATCCCAAACTAATATATCCATCAATTGTCACACATTTTTAACTCAACAATTTGATGGCAAAATTTAACGTAAACTAATAGAGAATAAATTTATTACATTTGTACAAGTTTGGAGTTTTTTATGATAAAAAAAATTAAATTGGGATAAATTTGAAAAAAAAAATTGTAGTATTAATCCTATTCCGTACAAAACATGTGTTACGATAGATTTTTAGGCCCTCCTTAAATCAATCGTCGGTTTTGGATATTAAGGTTAACTGTCGAAATGTAGTAGAAGAACCTCCTTGTGAACAAAGATTGTATGTATGAAGCCATCACATCACAAGATGCAAATTTATAAATGAAAAATGAAACGAACAACCTTGAAACTTTAGTTTAACATGCAATGTTGTCTACAGATTTTTAATGCCCCATGCTATTTTCACCCCTTGATAACCCTTTATCACAATGGATTGACTATATCATCCCTTATGGGTTCTACTCTTAATTTAATATAATATTTTAAAAACTTTTCTCTTCTTATTTTTTCTAATTTCACTAAAAGAAAAACTTACCAAGGTTGCTTCCGAATAATTTTATTTCATCCTTGCTGCTGCTTCCACACATTATATTTAATGTACCCTACATGTTTGTTCTAAAATTATTCTCCATTATTATAATTTAAGCAAGCATTAATCATATATCAAAGTAAAGAAATGTTAGTTTTATATGCTAATTGTTCACTTTATTTTCATAGATTATCCTCGTGATTGTGAATATTTTGACTTCGATCTTTTGTACAAATTTATGAGAATTTACTTAAAAATTGAATATCATAGTAGATGTATGCATTATATACAATTCACTCAAAGATTATCCTCTTACTCGTGCTCAAGATATTTTTCAATTAATAGTTTCCTAGTACAAAAGAAAAGAAAATAAATATACAATTCATTAAAAAAAATATTTAGTTTATTGTTGGTTAGACACACAATAATTAGTTTACTATCTACCAAATATATTATTTTTTTTTTTCCTAAAAATGTACCAATTTAAGGTTTTTTATAGAGGTACACCAATTTTGTTCCAAATGGAGAAAAAAAGAAGAAAAGAAGGCAGACATTAGTCTTAAATCAAGAGTGGCCCCACATTTAACCTTAATAAATATTGTTTGAGACAAGTATGGGTAGTTTCATCTCTAATAAAATTGAAACAAAAAAGAAGAAAAAAAGTATTAAAATAATTTTAAACCAAGGGTAAGATTCATAAAAGGTAATATAATCAACTTGATATAGAAGAGGGCATCATAAGCCAAATAAGGGGATGGAAATGGCGTGGACCATTATTTATGGCCAGAATATGTGTAATTCTCAAACTTGTTACCAAAATATGTTTTAAGAATTAGAGAAGAAAAATAAATTATTGGGTACAACTCGCACGTGAGCATGAAACGTGGCTCAATAAAGAACACTAGCCCCCATTAACCAAGTTGGCTGCTTCATCTTGAGTAAACCCCAGATCTTCAAAACATCAACGAGAATGAATGGACGCCTTAACATTGAGTGCCCTCCATTCTTCAAATCAAGCAAAATAGGAAAATCTTCAAATCAGGACAAGATCATCTCATTCACTGTCCTTGGACATAAAACTCCAGCATAATCACCAGACGGTATGATTGCTAGGGTATGCAGCTGCTTTAGATTTTGGCATGATCAGAGGGACTTGAAGTGCAATTTATAGGTCAAACGGCCCTAAACTTGAGGAGATGGAGGAGGAGGATTTACTGAATTCAGCGTGCATCAGTTCAAGAACATGAAGATCAATAACCCAAAATTTTTTAAAGACAAACACCTCCGTTCCTGAATCGACAAGAAAATACCCCTACGCTTGGAAGAGTAAGTTGTGATCAAATGATATCATTTCATCATAGAAACAACGATGTCCACCTCTTTTATGATATCATTTTACCCATCAATTCAGTAAATGTAGGTCCATCCAAACATAAAACTAGAAGAATAAGTCTTGGGCGTGAACTCTTAAAACTATGAAATTTGGGGAATACCCAACAGAAGATGCTTTATCTAGGGAGGGCAGTTCGTACATGCCCGAATAAACAACAAGTCTTGCTGCAATTACTTTCTGGACCGACAGCTGGGATCAGCATCCACGTAGAAAACAAAAGATCTAAGTCACGTGTAATTTATGTCATTGTTCTTTTTAAATAATAAGATATTTCACCCAAAAATAAGTCAACGGGAATGAGAAAAGGAGTTCGATATAGCCTCGTTAAGAAAGTATAATTGAATTCATACGTTGATTTCAGAGAAAAAAGCCGGATGAAAGTGATACAAGACATGAGTTCTTTGCTAAACACGGGAGTTGGACAGAAAGTGACGTTTAGTAGATTGCATGACAAATTTGATCCTCAGCCAATCAAGTCAGATGAAACATGAGTAAAAATGAATTGCTTCTCTCTTAATTTAGTGGTATAAGCACCGAGAACCCGTCACTTAGAAATGCATGAAACACATGCAAGTCTCAAGAGCTGGTTAAGTCTAAGTCTTTACCTATGCAGGTGGTCTTCATTTTAAAGCAATTTGCACACTATTAGTAAGAGATGAACGAGCTGTAAGAGTTTTTTTATTTATTTTTTATGTGGGTTATATTAATTGAAATTAATATTCATCATTTTACAGAATTTATTTAATAAGGTGAGATATAAAGATTTTTAATTAGTCTAATATGTACGATAAAAAGATAATAATATATGGCTAGTTAGTATGGATTGAGTAAATCTCAGCTTGTGATGAGATGTTCTATGGCTTCAACTTTCTCTTCTAACCATAATTGACAAAGATTCTCACATAAAAAAAAGCATATACTCAATGTTGACAAAGGTCAAAGGAGTTCTGTCATGTCAGATTGTGCTTCACAATGCTAAGTAGAGATATGAGATCCAAATTGCTACGAACTTGCCCATGGGCCATGTTCTCCTTTAGATGAATTTCCACCACATGGCAATTGAGAAGAGCACAGAAAATAACCCCATCCCAGAAAGGACGGAGGGCAAGGCGCAATTCTTACATGCTATGAAGCACCGACACTTTTTAATAGCTTTCATGTCGTGTCAGACATTTCAACACGTGTCCGACACTCTTCGACGCTCTCGGACACTCGGTCAACACGTGTTGGAAAATCCGACACTTGGTCAATTTTTTTGACACTTTTCGACACTCGAGTCGGGATTCTGATATACAAGTTTCTGATATGTGATTCCGATATTGACATCAATTTTTAAAATTCAATAAATGAGAGGTGAAGATATGTGTGTGTGTGTGTGTGTGTGTGTGTGTGTGTGTGTGTGTGTGTGTGTGAAAATAAAATATGGTAATAAAAATAATAAATGGAAAAAACCTAATCTTCTCTTTTATTCTGACTCTCACTTTCTGTGATATACAATTCACCCCTTAAGTTTTTTTCTCCTCTTTCAACATATTAAACATGCGAGTCCAAAATATGGATCGCTTGTTTTTTCTCTAAGTTTTATGAATCATTGAAATATAGCTGAATTTGTCAAATTGAAATAATGAATAATATTAATAAATGACGGATTAATGTTTTTAGTGTATATTCATTCTAGGATTATTTATTTATGAAATTAATTCATATTAATTTGATCGAAATAATCATAAAAATGATAATTTATTATGTATATAAAAAATATATATTTAATATAAAATTGTTTTTCAAAAACGACTGTTTTTTGAAAAACGATGTGTCGGCGTGTTGTATCGTGTCGTGTCGCATGTCTCATGTTAGTGTCGGTGCTACTTAACTTGTACGTTGACATGAGTAATAATGGCAAAAACAGCTAAGGAAACTATCGGTCACTTTTTAAAAAGGTGATCGGGAAATGCTGACCACACATATCAATTGTGGAATTTTGGCAACAGGAATTTAACACTTTCAAAATGTAATTGCCAAAAATGACCTTCACACTGTAAAATATGAGAAACTAGACCCATTAAAGAAAAAATAAATGTAATCTACATTTAGCACATCACTAAATATCCCTTGCTTAAGATTTTTCAGATTAGGATTTCCAAGATTTATGTCTTTTTCTGTGATATTACTATATCATCTTAAGATGTAAAACATAATGTCATTACATCCCCATTAGAGCTTGTCACTAGCACAGAATTCTTTATCTTGTCATGACCATCGACACCAACATGGATTTAAAATACATGCTACTAGTTTGATGTTTTGGTGTGATTAGGGCTACCAAAGCGAAAGCTCAAACACGAGCAACATAAAATCGGAGAGAAGATGAGAAATCAAAACATATATTACTCCCTACAATACACAACTTTCACTTCAATAAATTTTATCTTATGCTAAGTTTTGTCGAATTTTCCCATATTTCACTCTAGAAACTATATTTATGGAATGCTCTGTCTCATTTTTTATGCTGTGATTTTTCATTTGCCATCGTGAAGTGCGCTATCCCTATACTTTTTGAAGTCATTACTTAGCTAGCATTATATTCATATAATTTTTTCTTCTTAAACTCAATGAGAATTTTTGATATTTTACAAATTAATCTTGGTATAAGGTACGGAATTTAAAATCGATACGAAAGCTTGGTCTTGCGTTGACTTTTGTTTCCCATCGTGCTAAATGATCAAATTCCGTATATTATTTGTGGTTGTCAAAATTCCTCACTTGAAATGTGATGAGCCTTTTTTTTTGTTGGAGGAATTGGTTTGCAGCCGACAGCCGCGCCTTAAACCCCCAGGTGATACATAAGCAGGAGGACCCACTACCCCTGGAGTTACACTTTATACACCTAACGCTTCTTCTGGGTTTCAAACCTTTCACCTTTGGAATGAGGATCGGCAGAGCTTTATCCAGCGGAGTTACCGCGGCCAGTGATAAATGTGATGAGCGTTCGCCATCACTTTCTCAATAATAAACCCACCCCCCGTCTGATTGTGACTAGACATCAGCTCGGGAATCTCTCTTCAGGACTCCTTTGATCTCCCTCTCTCTCTCCGGTCCATCGTGCATTTACATACTTTCAGGAGCTCCCTCTCTCCATCATCTCTGTTCCTGATGTGGGGAGCTGAATTTTTGGAAGTTATCGGCACATGGGAGGGCTCTTCTACGGTTTACCCGAAGGAACGGTAGGTACCAGTCCCTTCGACGCGTCGTCGTGAAGGGAGGGACGAGGCGAGAGTGGGATTACGGGGTCCCAGGAGGTGTCGGGACATGGATTTGCGCATTGAAGCAATCTTCATCCGCCCGACTGTGGACGGGTCGTTCATTTGGCGTTGAGAGCCCCACAAGTGTTACAGTCGAAGCATTGACGTTTTAGGCCATTCTAGCCCAGCCTGTCCATGCCCGTACGATCATCTTGGGACGAGGAGTGTTGATTGAGGGCCCAAAAAAGATATTGATCATCGCGAATCGCGTTTTTCAGAACAATGATCTTTGTGTTTTCTGATGACTTAGGAAATCTACGTGAGAGTTTGTGGGGAAAACCAAACGTTTATGTCAGAGGACGGAGGGAGCAGTTGAGGATGGCTAGGCTAGCACTAAAACAAGCATGTTTAAAAAAAAAAATCAATCGGGAAGAATGAAAGCAGATTTTGAAGCCTGACTACACCCACTTTAAGAAATTATTTGCCCTGTAACATTATTGATGATTACAGGTAAAAAATTCTCTAAGGTATAACCAAATCTCAAACAAGAATTCTAGTAGCAATTCTGGTAATTCTCAAAGAACTCTCAAAAGGTAAATAATTAAAAACAACGGTTGTATTTTTTGAGAAAGGAAAATCGAGAATTTGGTTATTGGACCGCAAATGATGAATGTATAATAGCATAATCTTTTTGTGAATAAAAATACCATTTTGAAAGGACACAATCACTAGCATCTTAAAAAAACTATAAATTCACTATAAAAAAATAAAAATAACCAGCACACATTCTAATCTCTTTGATGTGGGACAAAGCATCCTTAAAAAAACATAACCGCCATACATTCATAACTTTTCATTGTTAGACAAGTCACTTCTTTGTTTATTTTACAAATAAACTACCAATAACATGCGTAGATCAAGATTAACATTGACTGAATCCGCGAAACCGACTTATCTTTTAGTTGGCCAATTGTCAAAGATTGGCTTCGTAAGCATGAAATTATGATTATCAAGAAGCTAAGGGTTTTACAAGATATATCCACCGTAACTCATGTATTCCGAGCAATAATATTTAATCATCATATATAGCAAAAACGAGGGTTATGGTAAGGAAACGGAAACTTCATTCTCTATTGTAAGGCGCCAACCAAAAAGTTGCCATGAGATGTATAAAGAGCCTACATTCTTATTTTTGTGACTCAAATTAATAAACCCTTCACCTAAACCTTGAACAACATTCGATCCAATCATTCCAAACTAACAATGACTCAATATAAAGGAAAACTTGAGCATGTCCTTAAAAATACTTAAGGGGAAGAAACGGGCTGGAGATTTGTCCTGGGGTGAGAGATCTTGTAATATCACTCCCGTATTTCCTCTAAATCGGGAAAAAAAAGATTGACTGGAAATTAGGAACTCTTCGATGGTGAATATAGACACCACATGAGGAACTTTAGTTCCTCGCTACAACCGGGTAGGTAGGTATAGTAACATTTCATGCCTGAGGTGAGAAAATTTAAGTAAAATACCCATTGCAAAATTGGCATGATTGAACATGCAAGTCAAATTAACTGATTGCTAGCTCGCTACCCTCGATTAATTTGACTCACCCAATCGTTCCAGACTAGCAGCAACTCTCAGCATGAAGATCGCCATCTAAACAAGCGCCACGAGCTTTGAAAATGCAAATGCGGGCCATTATGTACGCTTTCCATTTGTTTCCAAAATACTTCGCCCCCAAATGGGTCATTCAAATGTTTTCAAATTCGTTAGACCTACGTGAATGACAAAGATGAGGACCTGTTTTGCTGAAGTAGTCATTTAGTTTCAAATAAGGACATGCTTTGCCAGGCGATGAATAAATGTATCTCTAGTGCATATTCCAGTGGCTTGGTTAGGATGTTTTCGTGTAATAACTATTCTTTTTTCATTTTTCTTTTCCCTTATTCATCTTCTTCTTGAACCCACCCATGATTGTCCCTGTTCATCATCTTCTTCGTCAAGATTGAAGATAGGCATTGCCTAGATCAAGAACACTGGGATTGGTGCACCATTTTCTGTGTTCTCTCGGGCAGACAAATAGAGAGAGAGACATCTACGTCTACCCATGATTGTGATGTAAGTATGAGCAGCAAATGAGAGAGCACTTTTGTGATGTCATTCATCTCATGGATGGTACTTGAATAGCGGTATCATCATGCAAAAAGTTCCATGTCCTGGTGTTTAGCGTTGGAAGTTTAATCTTTTCTCTCTTACAAAACGGGAATCTGTGGATGCCAATTAGGAACTGCCGTGTCCATCTACCCAAATTCATTGGTTAATCACGGTTTATATCATTGTCTTTTGTCCATCTACCCATGTTTTTGAACAATATTTCACTAGTTAAAATTGGGGTTCACCATTTTTTGGGTAAGGATTGCTGGGATTGTTTCAAATTGGCACATGAGAAATACAAAATATGACATCTCTCTTTTTTGGAGTGCTTAACATATCCATCGATATTCATCCTTAATGCGAAAGATTTTGAATTGAGAGAAGGTTTCAACGCGAGTGTGAATGTAAGAGACGACCATGGTGTTTGTGAAGGGGTTGAATTTGAGGCCACATAGGACAGGAGAGAATGCCCCCGAATGTATCACGGTGAAGCAAAATTGGGGAGGAAGAAGATCCATGGCTTGGAACCAAAAGAAGAAGAAGATGATGAGTAAAGAGGAAAACGAGAAACAGAAGAAAGAAAGAAAGAAAGAAAAGTAGGAGAGGGACACAGCCAAGCTCTGCCTTCTCTACAGCCACAAAGTTCACTCTACCAACCTCTTCTCTTGCAAGCACGTCCTCTCCCAAATCGGCGAAGCTTTACCAACAATTTCGTCTTCTGCCAGGACTACAACTAGGACGCCCACATCTCCTTCTTCGTCCCTTCCTTCCACCATCGCTCCCAGATCAATGGCTTCTCCAATTGCCCCTCCGCCCTCTAGCATCGCCTTGTAGGGCCTCTATTTAGATGGCTTTACTCTAATGCCTAATGAAAAAAGATTTTTTTTTTTAACAAAGAAGATAAAGTGAAAAAAAAAATCTTTTGGACAAAAATACCTCTAACTAGGCCACTAGAAGACACGCTAGATATGCATATGTTCACCGCCCCGATGAGTTTGGCCCTTATTTGATATTAAATGACAATTTTTTGTCCTTATTTGAAGTAGACTTCACTTCATATAATTTTTTAAGAAAAGAAGGGCACTCTTATTTGAAATTTTTCCATGATTAGATAATGACCTAATAAACTATTTTTTCGGAAAAGAGGTACACCAATTTTGTTCCAAATGGAGAAAAAAGAAAAAAAGAAGAAGGCAAACATTAGTCTTAAATCAAGATTGGCCTCATATTTAACCTTAATAAATGTTGTTTGAGAGGAGTATGAGTAGTTTCATCCCTAATCAAATTAAAACAAAAGAGAAAGAAGAAAAAAAGATAAAACATAATCTTAAATCAAGGGTGAGATTTGTAAGAGATAATATAGTTAATTTAATATAAAAAATGTGCTTGAACCAATGATGGGGTGGAAATAGCGCGAGCTCTTATATGCACAACTCTCAATTTTGTTTCCAGAATATGTATAAGAATAATATAAGATTAGAGATTTGCTAAAGGACCCTAAAAAAAAATTATTGGGTACAACTCGCACGTTAGCATGAAACATGGTTCAATGAAGAACACTAGCGCCATGCGATGTCACCGCACAACTGGCTTGAAAGAAGCATGAGAAAGAACACTAGCCCCCATGAATCAAGGCGGTTGCTTCATCTTGAGTAAACCCCAGATCTTCAAGACATCTATATGAATGAATTAATGCCTTAACATTGAGTGCCCTCTATTGTTCAAATCAAGCAAAACAGGAAAATCTTCAAATCAGGACAAGATCATCTCATTTAATATCCTTGGACATATAACTCACCAGCATAATCACCAGAGGCTATAATTGCTAAGGTACGCAGCTGCTTTAGATTTTGGCATGATCAGAGGGACTTGAAGAAGTATTGTTGTGCAATTTATTGGTCAAACGGCCCCGAACCTGAGGAGATGGAGGAGGAGCATTTATTGAATTCAGCGTGCATCAGCTCAGGAACATGAAGATGAATAACCCAAAATTTAATGAAGACAACCACCTTCGTTCCCGAATTGACAAGAAAATAACCTCTAAGCTTGAAATGGACGGGTAAGCTGTGATCAAATGATATCATTTCATGATATAAACAACGATGTCCTCCTCTTTTTATGATATCGTTTTACCCATCAATTCATTATATTTAGGTCCATCCAAGCATAAAAGTAGAAGAATAAGCTGTGGGCATGAACTCCTAAAATTATGAAATTTGAGGAATACTCTACAGAAGATGCTTTATCTAGGGAGGACAGTTAGTACGTGCTCGAATAAACAAGTCTTGCTGTAATTACCGACTGGAGCAACAGCTGAGATCAGCATCCATGTAGAGAACCAAAGATTTAAGTCAAGCGTAATTTATGTCATTGTTCTTTTTAAATAATAAGAGATTTCAGCAGAAAATAAGTTAATGGGAATGAGAAAAGGAGTTCGATATAGCCTTCTTAACAAAGCATAATCGAATTCATAAGTTGATTTGAGAGAAAAAAAGCGGACGAAAGTGATATGAGGCATGAATTCTTCGCAACACATGGGGGTTAGAAAGAAAGTGGTGTTCAATACATTGCATGACAAATTTGATCCCCATCAATTAAGTCAGAAGAAACACAAGTAAAAATGAATCGCTTCCCTCTTAATTTATTGGTATAAGCATCAAGACCCGTCCACTTAGAAATGCATGAAACACATACAAGTCCCAATAATTGGTTAAGTCTACGTCTTTATCAAGTAGGTGGTCTTCATTGTAAAGCAATTTACACATTGCTACTAAGAGATGAACGAGCCGTATGAGTTTTTATGACATGGATTATATTAATTGAAATTAAATTTATTATTTTACGGAATTTATTTAATAATGTGAGATATAAAGATTTTTTATTAGTTTAATATGTGATGAAAAAATTTGGCTAGTGTATTTTAACCCTAATTAACAAATATCCTCACATAAGAAGCAGATACTCAACACTGAAAATGAGAGGTAGTCTCATTCAACTAGTGATATAGAAGGCAATGAAGAAAAAACGTTTGAACTATCCTCTACGGTGACCCAGTTGGATAAGACTCCCATGATCTTTTGTGAGGAGGAGAAGAGTTTAAATCCTGCTGACTACATGGGATCTTAAGTGTGACGTCGGGGTAGTAGGTCCTCCGCTAGCGTCACTCCAAATTTATCTCGTCGGCTGCTGGCTGTATGAGGGTTCCCAGGTCATAAAAAAAAGCGTTTGACTTTTAAATTGTCGCTATTTTGTATTAAGAATGATGAACTTCAAATCAAGTGTACCAATCTTTATTCTCAATTATAGGTGTTTTAGATTCAAATTATGGAGATTTTAGGATGTCATTTTTTTTGGCTTACATAAGTTATTTTCTGTTCTTGAATAAAAAAAATTTCCGGCCTCCTAACCAGCCCTGGTCCCCCCGCCAGGGGGGTGGGGCTGTTGTTGTTGGGTTGGGGGTTGTTGGGTTTTTGCTTTGACCAAAGGCAGAGGAGTTCCGTCGTGTTGGACAGTGCTTCATAGTGCTAAGCACATGACAATTGAAAAGACCACAGAAAATAACCCCATCCCAAAAAGGATGAATTTCAGCACATGGCAATTGAAAGGACCACAGAAATAACCCCATCACAGAAGACGGTCGGTCACTTTTCAAGAAGTGACTGGAAGATGCTGACCACACATGTCAATTGTGGAATTTTGGCAACAGGAATTTAACACTTCCAAAATACAATTATAAAAAATGACCTTTATACTCAAAATTTGGGAAACTACCCCCATTAAAGAAAAAATAAATATAATCTACATTAAGCACGTCACTATAAAGCGCGCATGATAAAAATTCTATTTCTCTAATTTTCTGTTTCTCTGTTCTCTATAATAGATTTGGAGCAAAATCCGTTTAATGTCCATTTGATTTTTCTATTTTTGGAACAAATTTCTATTCCAAAAATAGATTTGAAGAAAAAATTACGAGCTAAAATTTTTAACTTATCAATTTTTGAAATAGAAATTGAAAAATCAATTTCTAGCAAAAAGTCAAATTTTATTTTAGAAATTTTGTAATACGTACTCTTATATATCTATAGAAAATGAAAGCTTGCTTAAGATTTGTCAGATTAGGATTCTCAAGGTTTGTCTCTTACTTTGTGATATTACTAAAACATCTTAATATGTAAAACATAATGTCATTATTTCCCCTTTAGAGCTTGTCACTAGCGCACAATTATTTACTCAGTCATGACCATTGACATCAACATATGAAACTTGGGAGACGACAAGAAATCGAAACATATATTACTCCCTAAAATATACAACTTTCACTTGAATAAATTTTATCTTCTACTAAGTTTTTCACTCTAGAAAGTAAGAATTATGGAATGTTTTGTCTTACTTTTTAGAACACGATTCTTCATTTGCCATCGAGTTGTACTAGTCCTATACTTTTTGAAGTCGTTTCTTAGCTAGCATTAGGTTCATATTAGATTCATATAATTTTTACTTCTTGAACTTAATTATAATTTTCATTTCCCTTTTGAAAATCGTGCTCCACATTTTACAAAGTATGGTGCAAGCCATGGAATCTAAAATTGACACAAAAGCTTGGTATTGCATTCCATCGTGCTAAATGATCAGATTCCGTATATTATTATTCTTGTAATGGCCTTAATTTTTTTGTGGTTTTACGGTATAAGGGGGGGCATCCTTGATAATTGATTTTGGACGTTCTGTACCCAGGTTGCCAAAATTTCCACACTTGAAACGTGTGATGAGCATTCGCCATCACTTGCTCAATTAATAAACACACCCGTCTGATTGTGACTAGACATCAACTCGGGAATCGCTCTTCAGGACTCCCTCTCTCCCTCTCTCTCTCTCTCTCTCTTCCATTGTACATTTTCGTACTTCCAGGAGGTCCCTCTCTCTCCATTTTTTTCTGTCGCCAATACCGGGAGTTGAATTATTGAAAGTTATCGTCACATGGAGGGGCTCTTCTGGGGTCTATTCGAAGGAACCATAGGTAGGGGTGAGCATGGTCTGGGTTGGTCCGCCACCCAACCCTAACCAACCCGTCTGATATTAGTTACCAATTTTTAAGGCATCGAGACCGATCCTATCGAAGCGCAGGGACCAAAGGACCGGACCAACCCAATGGGTTGGCCCAGGTTAAAGTCAACCCGACCGATCGATAATTTTTTTCGTCTTATTTTTTTTACTCTTTAAAAAAGAAAACCTACAAATTCAAATTACACATCCATTGACAATGCGACATTGTGTAACTAAATTATAAATACCAATACATATTTAGCAAATTTAAGATGACACAATAGAAATTTCGTACTTACTAACCGCTCATTGAGATATGAGACAAGATGGAAAGTTCTTGTAATCATCTATCTTTAATATTTATAACATCATATGCAAAAGCGTTTTCCTACATTTGATCATGTAGAGTCCACTCAACCAAAAAATGAACTTCACACCACTTGACTAGGAAATCACCGTAGCAAGTACAATACTACTCTACTCTTCACAAACTTCTACCATTTGACACAAATTAAAAAGCAAAGTGCAGCTAAAATTTATTAGTAAAATACAATTAAACTATAAAAAGTTCAAAATACTTAATATATATATATATATAACTTCACATCTTGTTAATTCACTTGAACTTCTAAACACCTAAAAACAAAACAAACGACATATAATTAATACTCAACAAAAGTTTTAAATTAAAATTACTATTAGTATTATTAATAGAACATTTCAATATAATATATTATAACAGACACTTTACTTAGGTTTGAATATATAAAAGAATTATACATAATATAATATAATATATAGGGTTGGTCAGGGGTTGAATGACCGACCCAAAACTCTTGATCAAGACTAACCCGCATGTGTTAGTCCCCCGAATTCGGACCGAGGACCGACCCAGTCCCCTTGGGAACCGGACCAGGACCGGCAGGGTTGGGCCGGTCCAGGGTTGGTCTAGGGTCAACCCTACAAGGATAGATAAGTTTTAGATTTGAATTATGTGTCCGATTTTGTTATAATCAATTCTCATTTTTTGGATTCTATATCCGATCTTATTTGCATTGGACCATATTTTGGAACTAATGTAATTCCATGATCAATCCTTATTTCCATTAAAACTTATTTTGCAACCGTTCAATATCTTATATGACTTCGAATTTTACTTTAATACGTTAAAAAATAACGTAATCATCATAATTTGTATTGAATCGTTAAGCATATGTAATAAATAAGTGCATGAACTTTTTGAATAAACGAAACTAAATATCCATAAGGCTAATTATCATAAACAAACATCATAAGGCAAAATAAAAATCCTATGCGATGGATAATGCGACCGTGAGTTGGTGAGGAAGAGGAACGACGAAGGAGAAGTGCTGTGCAAGAGGGAAAAGCATAGTTATAAGATTAGAAATCAAGGGAAAAAAAACGATAGGGTTTTGGACTTTTGGACTTACAAAACCGGTTCCCAAACCGGTCCAGTCAATCCGGTTCAGTTGGGACTAGTTCTTGGATCAGTTCAAATCGGTTCCAAATTTTAGGAACCGGTTCCCCGACCGATTTCAATGGGAACCGGTTCTCAGACTTATTTTTCGGGTAGGCTGGTCCAGTTTCCAGATAAGCTTAGTCTGGTTGCACACGCTCCTATTGCGCATTGAAGCAATCTTCATCTGTCCGAACGTGGACGGGTCGTTCATTTGGCATTGAGAGCCCCACAAGTGTTACAGTCGAAGCATTGACGTTTTAGGCCATTCTAGCCCAGACCGTCCATGCCCGTGTGATCATCTTGGGACGAGGAGTGTTGATTTAGGGCTGAAAAAAAGGATATTGATCATCGCGAATCTCATTTTCCAGAGTGATAATCTCTGTGCATTTTGATAAACTTACGCCATCTGTATGAGAGTTCATAGGAAAAACCAAATGTTTATACCGGAGAACAAAGGGAACCGTTGACGATGGCTATGCTAGCACTAAAACAAACATATGTTAGAACAAAATCAATCGAGAAGAATGGAATTAGATTTTAAAGTATGAATACATCCTCTCGAAGGAATTATTTGCTTCGCAATATTATTGATGATTACCGGTAAAAATCTTCCAGGATAGAACCAATTCTCAAACAAAAATTCTAGTAGCAATTCTGATCATTCTCCAAAAACTCTCAAAAGGAAAATAATCGAAAACAAAGATTTTATATTTTGAGAAAGGAAAATTGAGAAGTTGGTTATTGTAACCTTTTTGTGAACAAACATACCGTTTCAAAATGACTCGTTAAAAAACTATTAATTCGAAATAAAAAATAAAAATAATTGGTGCAAATTCATATTTCTTTGATGTGGTACAAAACATTCATATATTTTTCTTGTGGGACAATGTACCTTAACGTATAAATAAACTATCAATAATATGTGTAGAAGAAATTGGCACTTGATTAATCACGGGATGCAAAATTATATTGACTGAATCTACCGAAGGGGCTTTTCAATTATTTAGCCAATCGTTAAAGATTGGCTTCACGAGCATGAAATTATGATTATGAACAAGCTAAGGGCTTTACAAGATGCATCTACTGTAACTCATGTATTACGAGCAATAATATTTACTCGCCATATATAACAAAATCGAGGTTTATGGCAAGAAAACCGAAACTTCATTCTCTGTTGTACGGTGCACCAACCAACAAGTTGCTGTGAGATTTATGAAGAGCTTGCATTCTCATTTATGTGACTCGAAGTAATAAACTTTTCACCTAAACTCTGAACAACATTCGATCCGCTCGTTCCAAACTAGCAATGACTCTCAACATGAAGATCACCATCTAAACATGCGTCAGAGCTTTGAAAATGCTATGCACGCTTTCCATTCGTTTCCAAAAAGCTTCACTCCCAAATGGGTTATTCAAATAATTTCAAATCCATTAGACCTAAGTGAATGACTAAGAGAGGAAAGGGATCCTCCGTGTTTCGACAGGTATGCCCGTCGTACGAATGAAACAAGACTAGGTCAGGTCCATTGTCGAAGGTAGAAAAATTATTAACCATTGAAACGAGTAATCCCCTTTATGAATTGCTTTAGTTTTGCTCGTCCCCTACGAAAGGACGGGAAGTGTTATTTTTTTATATTGGGATAGGACTTTTTTTCGCAGAATCAGATGATTTTCAGAATTTCCTTGCCTGTCGTGTCCTCTTTGCAGTTTCCTGCTTCGTCTAAATTCTTTCTTTTTTGTCCACATGCAAGGAAACGAAATGTTATTTCCTGTATTGAATTGGACCAACATCAGGATCGATGTACATCCCTTTTCAAACTAAAATAATTTCCCTCTGTTTCCGTTTGGCCATGGTCCTACCTTACTTTGCATTTCAGACACCTGGTGTCGATGTGTGGAGCTAAGTGAGCTTGACACAAAAAACATGCCAAAAATTAAAAGAAAAAAAGGATTGAAGAAGACGAGTGTTTCACCAGCTTTGACCCCTCTGAAAATCTTTCACCAAACGTTGCATTTTGGTTTTATTATAGAAGACTTGGGTTTTGTGCTGAATTTGGACATATAATGTCAAATGCAAGGGAAAATTTTATTTATCAACTTATATATACAATCTCGATAATTTATATTTGGATGGCTCGAAGACTAATTGCTCCTAGGCACAAATTACACTAGATTTAATCAATAATGCAGTAGCTAAATAGTCTACATTTCAACGACATATTTTGTTTTAGGTGTAAAGCTAGAATATAATCAATAGTACCCTGGATAGGAAACACAACACCAAAATATAATCAATGACGTTGGACTCGTGGAACAACACCGGAATTTAATCGACGATGTTGGACCAGATAGAGATGCACGCTGGAATTTAATTGATGATGAGAATCTTGATAGCTATAGCTAAAATGCAATAAAGTAAATATAATTATTGTGTTGTTTGGGATTTTTTGTGGAATAGGTTGTGGTATTTAGAGGAGGAGCTAGTAACCATTACTCAGTTTCTTTTCATTGGGCCCCACTCTTGATATTCTCCATGTTTTTAATTTCCTTGGCAACCTTATCCATAAACAACCGCTTCTTGACTCGTTGACCATGCTTGTGCAGCTTACTCATCAAGTAAATAATTGTTTCCTATTTTATGCACATTTTTGGTAGCAGTTATATTCACTCGAGTTCTAATACTAATCTCTTTTAATCTTCAAATCTGGTGGACTATTTCCATAGCGTGACACGTGGTAATTAATTACTTGCCCATCGACTCTAGGATTTGCTTTTAGAATTCCATCGAGCCTCAGGTTAAGTAGCTTTCACGAAAGCTATTTGTCCTTAACTCTATGAATCAAAATGAGGCGTTACACTTATTATTTCCCCGTAGTCAGCACGTGGTTCCAGGGTAATTTTGGATGTCAATAATAAGACAAAGAAATAATACTGTGAACTCGAAGATCTTCTTCTTCAACCTTGAACACACACAGACACTCTAATGATCACATGATCTAATCACATCGGCTTCGTGAATTTTTCACCTAAGAACATTCAAAATCGCACGATAAAAGAATTTATCTTCATTCTTCGTGTTTGTCGGGCGCTCCTCCACCGGTAATTGATGAGTATTGTTCTGCTCTTAATTGTTTTTTTTTTTTTTTGGGTAAGGGTTCTGCTCTTAATTGTTTTTGCTTTGATTCCTCCATTTTCTGCTGATGAGGATCGTCTGAATGTAGGTCCATTTTGAGCTCTTAGAGATTTTCTGCAATTTCAAGATCCGGAGCTCCTGATTTCTCTTCTTCTTTATAATTTTTTATTTTTTGTTTCCATTTCTTAGGTTTTGGCTAACTCGGTTGATCGAACGGCATCCAAGCTTTGCACTCTCACTGCCAACATCATCCAGCTCAACGCCCATCTCTCTTCGCAGGCCAAGGACTCCTTCTCCGATGGAGCAAGTGACAGAGGATACCAATGCCTCCACCCCTCCTCAAAATATTTAGGATACAAATTGAACTTTTGCAACCACTGGAATTTGCCCTAGTGGCCACATTTCCAACATAAAAGGGAAATGTGAGAGGTTCGAATTCCCACATTCTTAGGGGGTTGGGGTAGAGACGATATAGTTTCAGGTGTGGGTTTCGAAAATCTGAGAGTGAGAGTTAGAATAGGAATAGAGTAAGGCCGACCAAAAAAAATTGTACTTTTGCAATGATATTTATTGTTAATTTATCCCTTTGTTTTTAAGATCTTAGATGTAAATCCCCGCGGCCTTTGATTGGCTTGAAAGCAGGCGCCGTGGCTTTAAGATATCTGCCGCTGCGGTTGCGATTGGAAGGAGACGTTTCGGGCATTCATAATTGGCCAGTCACCTGTGGGTCGTCGGGGAGGTTGAAAAATCCAGGCTCAATTAATTTGATATTCAATGCATTTTGTCGCGGACTCAATGTCCCTTTCCCTTTACTAAATCGAGATTACATGGTCACTATTGACCGTCGGGTCCCGCGTTCACAAGGCATGGAGAGAGATTTTTAGGATTCATTTAGAGATAAAAGCGATAACTATAATTGAGGTTTCATTTGCTTCATGAAAAATCAATGATTTGGAAGACGTTTTACTAGTAACAATGGCTTGTGTCATCTACAAATATGAATGAACGAAAAATACTTTTACCGTTCACCAAAATGTTTAGATATAAATTGCTATTGATAATAAAAACCTTTTCATTGACATTGAGAGATCGTTTTAAAAAATATATATTTTTAAAATAATTCATTTTATCCAAAAAATTAAATGGTTTATGAAAGATTTTCCTAATTTTGATAATCTATGTCTCTTTGGAAAAGAGGTAACCCTCATTATCACCAAATATGTTAAGGCCCGAGTTGTTGCTAAAAATGGAAATACTTTTTCATCGGCTTATTTTTTTGTAAGCGATGACAATGACTAAAGTTAAGAAGATATCTTTCAAAGCTATCAATTTTTCTCAAACAAACGCAACCTTAGAATAATACCCTTCGAAATTATTTCCTTGAAATTGGTTTTCCATTCCTTTTTCCTCAAAGAAAATTGGGGCACCAATGGGGTTGAATGCTCAAATGAATAGAAAAGTAAAAAGAGAAAGGGAATAAGTAAACAAAGAGTGTTATAACTCTTGTATGATGCTCGCTTAAGGATCATGATTTTTTTTTTTCTGCAAACTTAAATGTCACAAATTTAAAAAATTGATCATATAAGTGCCATCGGTGATTTGTTTTGTTGAAAAAGATGATGTGACATGACGAAAAGCTGAAGTCATTACTTGAAAAGGCAAATGATGATTTTGAGTGTCCTATTGAAGGACAACAAAAGTTTCAATAACTTCATGAGTGACCATTTCAGTGCCACAATTTTTTAGATGTGAATACTTAGGCGTGTCAATTTTTTTTTTTAAAGTAACCATTTAAGTGATAGGAAAAGAAAGAGTTTGAAAATGGTGTCAGAAGAGAGGGGATATTATTACAACGTCGTCTAATTATGAAAGATTTTGAAGAAGCAACAACAAATGAAGATGTTTGTTATACTCTTGCCATGCTAGACAAAGTTTCCACGTTGAACTCTAGTTTATTTTTAAATGAAAAATTAAGAAAAAACCCTATGTGGGACAATTTGCTGGAAATAACACTTAAGTAATTGATAGTTAAATGAGTGAAAAAAAAATTATGATATTTTTCAATAAGTGTCATATAAAAGTTATTATTTATCCTAAGAAGAAGACTAGTTCAATAGCCCATTGATTCAAGTCTTTTAGAAGCAAAAAGACACAGGCCTGCATGAAGCCAAAACCCCAGACATTGACTGACAGATGGAGCACTCTCCTCTGATCGTCAGCTGGCTTGCTTTCTTGCCATGTGAAAAATGCTCTCCATTTGAGTTATTTCAAGAAGAGCAACAGCCTACTCATAGGATCCGGCATGGCTTTGATTCTTCTTTGGCCTGGCTAACTATAAATCATCGTCGCTCCATTTCTCTGGCCTGTGCTCCTAGTCCCCTTCTTGCTCTCTTTTGAGCTGAAAGTGCTTAAGTTCAGCTCAAAAGCTCTTCTCACCCTTCGTCTGCCATATATTTAACACGTTTTTGCGTGTTATTTATAAAGAAAGCTTCCTTCCCTTTTTCCTAAATGGCATGGAGAGTTATCCTATCTGTTCTCCTCTTGATCTCATCGAGTCTGCAGGGCGGTGCTGCTGGAGCTCCCCAAGTCCCTTGCTATTTCATATATGGAGACTCGCTATGTGATAGCGGGAACAATAACGATCTCGTGACTGATGCGAAAGCGAACTATCCTCCCTATGGGGTCGACTTCCCTGAGGGCGCGACCGGAAGGTTCACCAACGGTCGCACCTTCGCAGACATCATTGGTCCGCTTTCTCACCTTTCCTTTTTCCATCGACCCTCATGAATGTTCATGTCGAGTATTGCAAAAAAGCACAATGTAATGCGGCTTGAGCACTGTGTCGCGCTTTCTCATGGAAATTAATGCTTTTCCAAAAAGTTGCTAAAAAAAGCAAAAATTCTCATGAGTTTACACGCATGCGGGTGGGCCTATTTGTACTCCTCTCTGATATGAACGTGTGATATGGACGCAAATTGAGATGTTCAACATCCATTGGCTTTCTGGTCAAAATCACAGTGGCTTCGAATCTTAGAGCTAATTATCAGAACCATATATGCTCATGGGCTTGCTGTCCATGTTCTTCTAATTATTATTTCTGTTGACTGTGAGTTACAGCTGAACTCCTGGGGTTTGATGAGTTCATTCCACCCTTTGCTACCGCAAATGGCAGTGACATACTCCGCGGCGTGAATTATGCATCCGGTGGAGCTGGCATTCGAGATGAAACGGGACAACAACTGGTACACAAATTCATAGACACACATACTTAGCACCCATTTTAGTATTTGCAGAATGAATAGCAGTTTCTCCGGATTGATTGAATGTTTCTGTGTATGAGTAGGAATTTGTTAAACTATCGTTC
Organism: Eucalyptus dawsonii; assembly: GCA_016097615.1. Lineage (NCBI taxonomy): Eukaryota > Viridiplantae > Streptophyta > Magnoliopsida > Myrtales > Myrtaceae > Eucalyptus > Eucalyptus dawsonii. The sequence continues at coordinate 55,641,596 of CM027875.1, read as the reverse complement.
CATTTTTTTCTACATTGTTCTCTAAACTACAGTCATCTTGAAGATCCTAGGTGAATTTTTGTGGTTGACAGGTGGTTAAGATCTATGGCCAATAAATTGTCCATGGTTCAAGCACGCAAACAATAGATACAACCGAAGCAAATATTTCCACACGAGCAGATATAATTTGCTGACTATATTGGCCCAAAAGGCCTAAAAGAGGCTTTCACTGCTCACTTCTTACAAACAAAACTAACTTGAAAAACTAAACCCATCCTTATACCCTTGTAATCCTTTCCCATCCAATGAAAGTTCTGTTGATCACTTTTCCACCCTTTGTCTTGTTTTCCCAGAAACACAAGTACACACATTCACTGGAGAACCTATACCAAGTACTAACACCAATCTTGCAGAATCTAACACAATTCAATTGATATCAGCCGAAGGCTCTTTTAAAAAGACAACAAATCTCATATATTTACTGTGACGGACACAGAGTTTTACAATATAAGTGAGGCAAGGTAAAAAGGGAAATTGTAAAACCTTGGCACAGGAGGATGATGAGGAAACTTTGCAATAAATTTCATAAAAAGACAGTACACCTACACCACTTATGAAGATCGTGCTAAGTATCTGACGGCTAGGAGATGGACCACACCCGCAACACCCCCCCCCTTCCTTTCCCTAGGTCTGTCTATTATTATACATATATTCAAACTGACATCTTTTACGTGCTCTTTGGATAGGGCGGTCGCATCAGCTTGAACCATCAGTTACAAAATCATTTGATCACGATCTTGCGCATCAGAGAAATGTTGGGAGCGGACGCTGCAACATACTTAAACAAGTGCGCATACACTATATGGATGGGAAGCAATGATTACATCAACAACTACTTGATGCCAGACATATACCCCACCAGCAAGCTTTACACACCTGAGGAATACGCCGATGTACTGATTGAGGAATACGAACAACAGTTGAAGGTAAATATTCTATCCTAATACGCACTGGATAGCTCCAATTCGAAGGTAAGTTTTCATCTATTTTCAGTTTTGTCAGTTCCACTTGGTTGTTACTTGGAACATCCACAGTTTCAATGGATCTGATTTTTTCTATTACCCTTTTCAAACCCCAGACGTTGTATTCATATGGAGCAAGGAGGTTGGCAATTTTTGGACTAAGTGAGATAGGTTGCGCCCCAGCAGAAATAGCAGAATATGGGACCAACGGATCTCTGTGCGTCGACAAGATTGACGATTTGGTTCTGCCATTCAACGACAGGCTTAAGCCCCTCATAAAGGAATTGAATAGCAATCTTACAGGGGCTGAGTTCGTCTATGTAAGCACCTATGGAGTCACCACAAATGCGGTTCCAGGTATCTATGGTCCCCTCTCTTTCTCTGTAACAATCGTTTGTTGAAACAGTCCTTTTGGAGCAATGCTAGGAACGTATCAATGACTGGTTTACAAAATGGCAAGAGTGCTATGCATATAAAGTGATGTATAAATATATTGTGGCATAATATCAATGGTTTACATCCTAGGAAGAATGTGGGGGCGATCCGATCTATTCAAAAAGTCATCTTGTCTCCCCTTTACTTCATTACCTTTTTCTATCATTGCTTGAAGATGGAATTGATTGCGTTTGTCTAATTTTCAGGCGCCTCACTTACGAGTCCAACCTGTTGCAAGGTCAAAAAGGATGATGGCCAGTGCATTCCCTTCAGCACTCCATGCCTAGACAGGTCGTTGTACTCATACTACGACGGATTCCACCCTACAGAGACAGTGCATTTGGAAGTTGCTGAAATTGGTTACGCAGCTTTGCTTTCTTCTGATGCTTCCCCTTTCGATATTTATCGTGTCTCCGGAGGCTCTGAAGAAGGATATAGTGAGAGTAAGCGCTGACGTGTGCATTTCAGTTCAACCCGGTTTTAGTCGATATGGATCCAGTTATTCAATAGCATCTCTGATCCATGTCAACACCTTGTTTATCCAAATAAAACTTTGAAATCATGAGGGCATTTCAAATTTTGTTGTTGTTGTTGTTGTTCGAGAAGTGAAACGTTTAATTCATTTACCGACAAAGGATAACATAAGTTATGGGTTTCTGAAAATAAAAGATCCCATAAAAGTAAAGGTGATTCTACGAGCCAATCATACGATAGGACTTTCTTGTGATTAGGCTTGGCTATCCAATACGCCATTTATAGTTTGATTTGCGTGGGCTATAGACCAGTTGAATATAATTGGACTGAGCTAGCATATCTTTGCATTCCTCCAACATAACCTGTAATTCCCCCGGGCTTGGGGTTTGACTTAGGAGTGATCGGTTTCCGATTTGGTCGGGTTTCATTTAGGAATCGGGAATCGGACCTACTCAATTTTTGGGATCAAGAATCGGACCGGATTGACCAGGCTAGTCCGGTCCGATCCCATGGAACCAATTACTTAGCAAAAAAAAAACTAAAAAATTAAGAAAAATACAATAATTATTACTATTTTTAAAGAAATTAAAAAATATATATTTTTTTTTAAAAGGGTCAATCTAGTCTAGTCCAATCCCCCTAAAACTTGGAATCAGATTGATAATCATCAGTTCCATTTTTATGGAATTGGGAACCGGATTGATCCCTCCAGTACTAGATCAAATTGGCAAATTCAGTCTGATTCAAGCTATTTTTAATTTGGGTAGTCTGACATGCTCACCCTTCTATAATATTCACAAATGATAAACTGTAAGAACACAAGGCCACGTGCAGATAACCTTTTCTCCATAGATCATGTTCTCTTTTCCATAGATCTGCACCATTTTCTAAGTACCAATAGAGCAGCTCGCAAAGCAAGGGTTTCGGTTTCCAGCACCGAGGAGGCGACCACTCTTTCAGCAAAACCTCCAACTATTGGCCCAGTAGAGTCTCGGCAAATCCCAGCAACAGCTACTTCGACAATCGACCCATCAATATTCAGATTTCCGCTGCCAATCTGTGGAGAGGTCCGACAACCCCTTCTATCGGCTGCTAAGTGTTGTCATACAACATCAACATTTTTAGTACATTGTCGATGAGGTTGACAATCTTGCCCTTTAGGCGGAGAATACTGGTCTAACCTGATTATCCACATTGGGATCAATTGGCAAATTTAGCCTATAAAGAATATTTCATACATTTGGCAGTAAAGCTACACCAAATGGTCTTTCGTTATCGATATTTTGTATTAGTCTAACTGGGTTAATATTTTTCTCATTCGACAAAGGTATGTTCTGTTGAACATTTTGATTTGCCAACTTACTACCATCATTTGTATTATTCTGATCAGTGTTAATTTGGTTATTTTTGTTATTCTAGCCTTGATTAGAAAACTTAGGCCTCTGTTTAACTTCAAATGGGGGTTGACTATTCCGACCAACATTATTAGCATCAATAAATGGAGAGGGAGTATGAACATATCCTATTACCATTGGATTTGCTTGTAATTTCGTGGTTGATATATTCCTGACCTCGATAGAGTGTCATTGACAGCATCAATAACTATTAGCTTGATCCCATATGGCAAGTGGCTTGAGATATAATTAGCCCTAGATTTACTTGTTTCGCGCTCATCGTACAAAGCTTGCCCAAAGTGAATTGCATACGTACGGACATCTACTAGACCATACCGATCGCATATCAAACACAATTAAACACCATTCTATTCGAAGGGGAAAGCTGAGTTGAATCAGTTGGAACTTGCAAATCTCAAATCAACGTCATACGATCCAGAGAGTAGTGGAAGCATATTTAGAAGTGGTGCACCATGATCATCGTGTCAAAAAATCCAAGGCTTTCACTATCAACATTGGGAAAGTCGTTCCATGCAATAATTTGGTAACTTGCTTGTCACCCCGCACAGATGTCTCGCCCACCACACCAAAATGTGGACCAAAAAGTCAATGCCAAGAATGAATGCATCACCGCACAAGTTTCCTGGCAAAAGAATCTTGGAGAAAAGCTTACCAATTGTTATCCAGAATGAATGCGAGCGTCCAATTAATCCCACGCTATCCTTTTTGAGCTTCCCATGAATGCGACCGTTGAAAAATTAAATTCAAATTTCAGACGTATATTAATAATGGAATATACAATTTTTGTATAGCAAGACGGAATCTTTAGCTAGCTCTCTTAAAACAGCTGGTGGATAGTTACTTCATTCCATGGACTTGTATTTTTATTATTTGGAACGGAAATGGTTTTTTTTTTTTTTTCGAAAATGGAGAATATTATTTAAGCTAGTCAAGTGAACAACCCTTGTCTAGGGATTCAGAACAAAGAAGGTCCAAAAGGCTTCGGCGCTCATGGGCTTTAGCGGCCCAATCAGCAATGTAGAATTCGGAGATTAGGGAAACAGGGGAGTAGCGCCGCACACTCTGAGAACAACGCTCGGATCTGAACAGAAATGTTATTTACAAGACATTTGTGGCTTTCCCATGTTATTATAAAACAAGCTGTTTGTCCAAAATTTTACCGAGAATAAAATATTTTCCTTTCTCTCATCCGTTTTCTCCTCTCTATTCATAGAGAGCTACATGTGAATTTTTTAAAATTATCTTCTCAATTTCATAAATTTTAGCTTAATTTTTTTATGGAATTGTCCCTCTAATGCCTAAGCTTATCTTTTTTTTTTCTTTTTTCTTTTTTTTTTGGTAAGATAAGATGTGTATTGACTTTTAACCAACGGAACTATACAAAAAGTATATTACCAAAAAAAAAAAACTATACAAAAAGTAAATCTTGGCACCTAAAAAACTTGCACTCTTGATGACAAACAAGTCACTAAGGCGCGTTTGATAATATTTCGTTTTAAAAATTGTTTTAGGGAACAGAAATAAAAAAAATGTTTCTATTCCTAATAATTTTTGAATAAAAAATGCGTTTGGTAAACTTGTTTTTAATAAAAAATGAATAGAAAACACGTTTGGTAAATTTATGTTCTTTTTTTGTTTCTTTTAATTCTTAAATATTTTTGTTTTATTTTTTTATTTTTTTTCTTCTTTTGGCTAGTTGTCGGCCTCGGCCATGGTTGACGAGGGCCGGTGGCCTCACCCAGATCCGGCAAGCCCGAGCTTGCGCCCCGCCTTCAAGCCTCGTTTGGCGGTGGTGGCCTAGTGAGGCCGAGCCTTGCTGGTGGCTGGGCGAGCTCAGGCTTGCTGGATCTGGGTGAGCCCAAGCTTGCACAGCCAAGGCGAGGCCGAGCCTCGCCAGGGGCCAGCGACGCTCAACCTCATTGGGGGCCGGCGATGCTCTGGTGAGGTCGCCGGCCCTTAACGACCAGTCGCTGGCCATGGTCGAGGCCGGCAACCGGCCAAAGAAAAAAAAAAAAAAGAAGAAAAAAAAGAGAAGAAAAAGAGAGGAGAGAGAAAATTTGTTCTTAAAATTATTCCGAAATAAGAAATACGTTTTTTTTTTTTTGTTTTTGTTTTACGTTCCAAATGTGTTCTTTAAATAAAAAAATATATTTGGAACAAAAACGCAAATAAACGCGTTTTTTTTGTTCTTTTTTTGTTCTTTGGAACAAAAAAAAATTTTGTTCATAAACAAAAACAAAGAACATTAACAAACATGCCCTAAGGTTGCGTTTGGTAACGTTTCCATTCAAAAATTGTTGTAGGAAACAAAAATAATTTTTTCTATTTCTGTTTCCTAGAACAATTTTTGAACAAAAGAACGTGTTTAGAATACATAAAATTTCTATTCTTGTAATAGAAAAAGAACAAACACGTTTGATAAACTTGTATAATTTTTTTGTTTCTTTTAATTTTTAAATATTTTTATTTTATTTTTCCTTTTATTTGATTTTTGATTTTTGATATTTGATTTTTGATTTTTTCTTCCTTTTGGCCGGTCGCCGGACTCGCCGCCTCGCCATGCCGGCGACCTCACCCAGCCATGGTGAAATATTTTTATTCATGATACAATATTTCATGTTTTAAGTAGACATCCATGCCACCATGGTGAAATATTGGCAGCTCCATACTTTTTGCCCTTGTGAGAGTTAATCGATATTAAATTAAAAGTAGTATGAGACAATGTGTAGAAGTTACAAAAAACATTTCAATTAGATACGTCTTAAAGTGCGATACAGAATTGAGCTTTTTGTTGTTGTTATCATAGCTATGGAATAGTACTATTAGTTAAACTAAAAATTGAAAATATATATGTATATCTCAATAGTTCCCAATAGATTATTTGAAAAAAATTTAGTGTGTTGATCGGCATTATATTGATCGCTTTGCAATGTTGATCGAAATTTTCTTACCCTTCCTTAAAAAAATCCAAACACAAACCAATTTTCACCATTTGTTTGTGAAATGATGCGTGATTTTATTCGTCTTGATGCATACATTTGTATAAATGAGAGGTATTCTTTTAATAATCCTCTAATATTATTTATTCATCAAATATGGGTTATCCTGTCATGTATAGTCTTTCAATGATCGTCTCACTTATTTGTGAAAGTATTTTGTGATGTTATGTATCTTTATATTATGCAACTCCTTAACAATTAGAAGGTATCTTGTTATGCAACCTTTTCAATTATTCTCCACCATCATGTAATTATAAAATATACATTATCATATTATGGAGCTCTTTTAAAAAATAATTTTCTTCAATTAACTCCTTGCGTTGACCGAAATAAAATATGTATTATGATCTTATTTAGATAATCTTAAAACATTTGATTACTATATATGGACTATGATGTCATGAATATTTTATCAGTATTTTATTATCTTTAATTTGTTAATAGAGCAAAGTGCTTTGTCAAATGGGTATTCATACGTTGTTCTACTTACTTCGTGTTGGCCACCGTATAAGAATCATACCAAATGTAGGACTTTATTTTACTGGATGGAAGGTTTTAACCATAAGGATCATCAATTCTTTTGCATGTGATTATATTTATTTACGGTGTTTGCAGAACCATGCAATGGCAGAAGCTTGCTTGAAATTTACCCTGTAATTGCTCTCTTGAAAGCTGAACAATGTCACCACACAACCAGCTTGAAAGGACCATAAGATAGAACACTAGCCCCATGAATCAAGGTGGTTGATTCACCTTGAGTAAACCCCAGATCTTCAAAACATCAATGAGAATGTATTGACGCCTTAACATTGAGTGCATTCCAATCTTCAAATCAAGCAAAACAACCAAGGAAAAAAAGAAAGAAAGAAAAGAAAATCTTCGAAACAGGACAAAATGATCTCATTCCCTGTCCTTGGACGTAGAGAACTCCAGCACAATCACCAATCACCAGAGGGCATAATTGCTACTTTGTAGCTGCTTTAGGTTGTGGCAATGCACGCTGGGGACAATGTTGACTATGATTTGACTGAGGAGGAATCCTTGTCAAGTCATGATCAAAGGGAATTGCAGCAGTGTTCTGCAATTTTCAGGCCAAAAGCCCCCAAACTTGTGTAGGAGAGAACTGAATTTACTGAATTTAGTGTGCATCAATCAATTCAAGAACATGCAGATCAATTGAAAGAAGAAGAAGAAGAAGAAGCAGCAGCATTATCCACTGAAGTTAGTGTGCATCAATTCAAGAACATGAAGATCAACTACCCTTTGGAAAAATTCCCAGAATTATCAAAAGCCCTTCATTCTTGAGTGACGGAGGGTCGATCTTGTATATAGCAATAGCGAGGTTTTCAACTCGAATTGACGAACCTTCACTTAAACCCTAAAACAGAATTCAGTCAAATCTTTCCAAACTAGCATGAACTCTCTCCATCATCTATCTATCTCCGTCCAAAGCAGCGCACAGAGAGAGTCCCTCCGAAACGAACACTGAACGACCACAATTTCGCGTGATCATCTCGCTACATCCGTGTCATACATAATGGCTTTAATCCCCCTCATTGGAGACTTATTTATAAGCTATATATAATCCCTCCAAAATCAATCAAAATGAGGTTATCTACAATTTGGTTACATCAGCAGAGGCCAAGCCCCATCTTTCCGCTCGCCGTCGAAGCAACTCTGCTCCAACGTCCGTTCTCTCCATCCTCCTTCCGATCGGATCCTACCAGCCAACAAAACCCAAGAAGCTGCAGCCACAAGAAAGGAAACAAAAGAGGAAAGAAAATTCATCAAGAAAGGTAGAAAATTTCCAGGACATTACAGGACATTACAGAAACCGAACCGAACCCGTTTCTCCATTTCCCCCCTCTAATTCAAGCTGAAAAAGGATCAGGATCGGGATAGGGAGGCGGTGGGAACGGAAGAGCGAACCTGAGGGACCGGATGGCCAGCTGATGGGAGAGGACGTGGAAGAAGAAGTTGGCCCCGTGGAGGAACACCACGATCCCCGTGCACCCCAGCACGAACAGCTCCACCATCATCTCTTCTTCTCCGTTCCTTCCTTCCTTCCTTCCTTCCTTCTTCTTGTCGGAGGAGGAGACAGAAAGGCAAAGAAAGCAGGAAGAATCTCCGAAAGTTCAAGACCGAATTCTACAGTCCCTGCGCTCTACTTGTAACGTCGACTGCCCATTTTGCCTTCGGCGGTGGGTGCGAAATTACCTCTGTGGGCTCGTGCGGCGCGCTTCGTGCTCGGTGACGTCAGCGGCGAGGCATGGGTGAGACGGTAAATTCCCGCCACCCGCAAGTCCCACCGCCCCTCGGCCGTTGCAAGTGGCTCGTGGGAAACGTGGATGTTTACTGGGCGAGGTTTGCGTGGTGAGAATGGAGATGGATGAGCATAATAATAATAATAATAATAATAATAATAATAATAACTAAATTTTGTTTATTGATTCACAAATTACGGAATATTTCAAAATGGGTTAATACCTTAAAAACTCAAACCCAGACACTTGTAATAAATTTACCCCAAACTATTTTTTTCGACCACCAAAAACCCTAAACCTGATACATATGTGATCATCTACCATCCGATTAGCTTAGTTTGATTTTTCCGTTAATTTTGCTGATGTAGTTGCTGACGCAAATCATGTGGAAATTCATAAGTTTAATACCGTTAAAAACCCCAAACCCAGATATATTTATGACAAATTTACCCCAAGCTAATATATTTACAACAAATTTACTATAAATTAATTTTTTTGATCATAAAAAACCTAAATTGGTACACGTGCGGCACATTTATCATCTTTCAATTTTCCCAAATTTGACTGAGTTGTAATGTCCAATCAATTTTATTTTCCAGATTACTCTAAGATTGCCTTCATATCATTAATACTTGATTTTTTTTATTGGAATCATTATTAGAAAACTATTCAAAGGCTACCAAATGTGCACTTCATTCTTGTGCCGGGAAGATGCCCATTAACTAAAAGATGGACAGATTCCTTGCGCACATATACAAAAGAATCACACTCAAAGCACACCTGAAATTAGCAACAAACATAAGTGATTTTTGTTTCGACATTTCAACGAGCATGTGATGTACGAGTCACTCATACCATTCACATGCAAGTTCCATGTTAAAATTTTGACACTTACAATTCAAGGTAGAAAAGACTACGTAACACTAATAAGGACCAAAGAAAGTAAAAGTGATATGTAAGCGTACAAAACAGATTAAGGACAAGTAGTAAACCATGTGCTGGAGACATAGAAACATAAAGCCAAGTTTTTGTCACAAACCAAAAACGAGTGAAGAATCACAATATGTGCACTTTCTTTTGTATATGTATAAGCGATCTGTCCATCTTTTAGTTAATGGGATCCTCTCAAGACAAGAATGAATGAAGTCACATTTGGTAGTCTTTGAATATTTTCTAATAATGATTCCAAGAAAAAAAAAAAAAATTAAGTATTAATGATATAGAGGCAACGTTAGAGTAATCCGGAAAATAAAATTTATTGGACATCACAACTCAGTCAAATTTGGGAAAATTGAAAGATGGTAAATGTGCCGCACGTGTACCAATTTAGGTTTTTTATGATCAAAAAAATTAATTAGAGTAAATTTGTCGTAAATATATCAGCTTGGGGTAAATTTGTTATAAATATACCAGTTTGGGATAAATTTGTCATAAATATACCAGTTTGGGGTAAATTTGTCATAAATATACCAGTTTGGGGTTTTAACGGTATTAAACTTATGAATTTCCACATGATTTGCCACGCCAAGAACCACGTCAGCAAAATTAACGGAAAAATCGAACGGAAGTTAACGGAGGGTAAATCACACATATGTACCAGTTGGGGTTTTTGGTGGTCAAAAATTTGGGGTAAATTTGTCACAAGTCTGTTTTGGAGTTTTTTAGGGTATTAACCCTTTCAAAATTGATTCACAAATTACGGAATATTTATTTTTTTAGGGAAGAATTACGATATGTGAGTCTGAATACCATACGTCATGAGTGAGATCGATTTGGTCAATACCACTGAAAAATCTCAAATTAGTATATCGGTAATAAATTTAGTCTAAAAAAAGAGAGTAAGACACTAATATATTTGTAATAAATTTATTTAAAATTATTCTTTTTACTATCAAAACTCCAAAATGACATATATGTGATTAATTTATTATTCGTTAGTTTCTATAAAATTGGATTAATACTTCAAAAATCATAAATTGATATATCTCATGACAAACTAAATATAAAATTCTAAATTAGTATTAAACTCAACAAGTTAACAGTAAAATTTCATAAAAACTAATGGAGGGTAGAATTGTATGAAGTGTATCCATTTGAGGCTTTAAATTAATTTGATATAAATTTGTGATAAATATATCAATTTGAGATTTTTGTAATGTTAACCATTTCTTAAAAGAGCGTGAAAGTTCTCGAAAATACTCATTTATAGTCTCTCGTTGGGCTTTCTATCAATTTAGGTAATTGTTTTTTCTCGCATTTGATGGCGGTGAATTCATGTGTCATGAAAAGAAAGACACTTCTTTGAAATGACGATGACAATATTGTTCGATATTAACGTGTGCGGTATGCATCCTTTGTGGTCATCTTCATAAGAGTTCCGCATGAGTTACGGAATGTCCGGCTCGAGTCATGATCACTCCATTCCGCCAAAATCCAAAAGAATCCAAGGCCGACGATGCCGTCGCCATAACCGTACCAAAATACTACTGCCAATAAAAGCAAAGAAAAAATAAAAATCTCTACCCATGAGTAGCTTGGGAGGTTGAAGTTGAAAGGTGGGTTCAGGTCAGATGAAGAAATGACGTTAAGACGCGCACCTCCCACCCACCTTCCATTCTTTTTTTCTATATTTCCTGCGCCGACGGACCGACCGCCACGGCCTCTGGTCCCTCCTCCACCACTTCCTCTTTTGTTCTTTTGGACATGTCAAAGGTCGAATTTGATCGGTCGCTTACGTTTGATCTTTCTTTCAATAGTTTCTGCGGATTGATTCTCTTCTGATCCCGACATGATTTCGTTAATCTTTTCCCCTCCCCTTTTTTTGGGTATTTTGTCACTTGTGTTTTGGCTGCTTCTCGTGAGTTTTATTACCCACGAGGATTCCCCATCGTGCGCACTCTTCTTGGTTCTTTCTTGATGCAACTTGTGATGTCCATGCTTATGGCGACGCATCTGTTCGTGCGCGATGCTATGTGATCAGGCTCGGTCGCTAACGGGCGTTTGAAGTTGCGAGGAAACGGGAATCTAGGGTTTCGCTTCCGTAGTTTGTGTGTCGGAAATATATATCCCACGTAGCTTGACTATGAAATTATCGGGCACTGAATGTTTGTGTAGTTTCCCCTGCTCCCGCCAGAGTAAATTTTTTTGAGTGGAATCTGGGGTCCGGTTTTATGAACCTATGTCCAGCCCCGGACTGATTCGGCTCCTGGTTCGAAGGTTGGAACTGCCTAATTTATCCGATAACTGGTTTAACATATCTAGTTTCTAAGCTAACCTAGGACTAAATCGGTTTTGAAGCCTCTTTTAGAGAAAGGAATTGAACCGGAGTTTTGAACATGAACGAAAAAACATATAGCTAATTTGACCATAAAATGTTTTTATAGGAATTGGTGTAACTTTTATATTTTATATTATAAGAAATTGTTTTCTTAATCCAAATCATAAAAAGGCACGAATTAGGCTCATAATCAACCGATTTGATTTGGAATGTGAGGTTACACAATTGGTTTCTAATTCTAGATCAACTGGTTCACTTTGAAATTGATTACTCCTTGTTCACTGATGATATCTAAAGACTAAATTTTGTAACACTTACTATTGAATCCATCAATTAAAATTGTCGGATGAACTTATCTCAATTTTCACTCAAACAAATCTTGATAAAAAAATATTGGAGAAAATTGTCCAAAAAGTCATACACAGTAGCCAATCTATTCCTAAATGTTAAATTGGACAAATTTAATCATAAACCTTTTATAATCATTTTAAGTAATATTAATCGAAAATTGCTAACATTATTATACGGATTATCCATGTGGCATAATTATGAAGGATGTTCGGTGTTGATGTGGATGATTTTTATAATATTTTATAATATATATATATATATATATATATATATATATATATATATATATATATTTTTATCAATCTCTTGTCTTGTCTTTTCTTTTTCTTCACTATTCACTTCACGAAAGGGCTATGGCCCTTGCCCTTGCTCGTGGTAAGATCTAATCAGTGAGGGTCGTCAGTCCTTTCGAGAAGTGAATAGTGAAGAAAAAGAAAAGAAAGAAAAAAGGAAAGAATAGAAAAATTCATAAAAGATTTATAAAATTTTAAAAAATTGCAAAAATCGTCACTGTTAGCATTGGGCGTCTATATAGGACGAGTAGCAGCGGCGTTAGTGATATTCTAACCAATTTTGGCTTAAAAGGTTTATTTAGATAAATTATCAAAATATTTATGACTAAATTACCTAAATTTTAAAATTCAGAATTGAATTAATTGTCCTACGATGGGTTTAGAACTTTTCAGATAATTATCCCGAAAAATTGTAATCCCGTCTAAGTGTTGAAGCAGAAATTCTCTTACCAGGCCTGGGCCATCGCAAGAACAGCAACGAAAAAGGCATATTTCTTTTGTGCATACCATCTGCGATGGATCCAATCGCGTTCAATGTAGTTCGACAACATCACGTACACAAGAAACAATCATTTTGGTTTGCTCTTACTTGGGCTCATTCTTACAAGGATGCTTAGTAGCAAAGGAACGCAGATTCCATGGGCTGCATCAGCTTGGCGCCCTTCAGTTTTCTCTGAGAGAGAGCAGCCCCTTACAAGTCTCGTATCCGGTTCTTCATGCCGAATCGAACTCGAGCTGGGGAAGTATAAGCGCCCGCTGTTGCCAGGTCTGATCCCGATCAGGCGACCGAGCGACACGCTGCTGTCTTGGAAGAAGGACGCCGACGACTGATCAGTCTCGCAAGAGAAAGAGGCAACATTCCACTCATTATACACAGAGCAGGCAGAATGCCTAATTTTAAGAAGCACGTGCTAGGTTCGAGCCGAATGTACCGAGCGACAGAAAGGTCTGAAATCATTGAAATCGTCATTCAAGGTTTGGCGATTTCAGTTGGTGATTGAATGAATGGTTAGAAAAATTATCAGACCGCAACTGAAGTGAGGAAGTCTTTGGTTTAATGCACCAGTCAGAAAGCATGTTCTTAAAGAGCAAGAGAAAGGGCCTATAATATTTTTGAAGGTAGAATTACCTCTGTGTCTAGGCCAGAGGATGAAATTGAGGACAAGCGGGTCGAGGGCGCGCGAAAAGACTGGGGATCGATGGTTGCAGATTGTAGGCTCTCGAACAGTCTGAGTCTCAAGTTCATGATCTCGAGCCCAAGCGGCCATCCAATTCGCTCCTCTAATTCCTTGTACAATAGAGATAAACCTCAGTCTCTTTCAAATATTCATATAAAGTACACCGATCTCACAACAACCGCAGAATTCCAATTCCATAAGATTTGCAGAGGAACAGAAGGCAAGAAGGATCAGTTAAATACACATGAAACATTACTGAGAAGAATGACAGTCCGAGCATCGAGTGTACTGGTTGGAGAAACTGATTTGACTATGACAAATTGAAGTCGAAAGTCGAAAAATGGTTCCTATTCAACAGCATTGCTATCACGTGAGGGGTACCTAGTCTATGCATGTCTTTAAAATTGCAGTTCAAGGACTGATGAAACTGTTCCAAACTTCTTGAACTGCTGAACTAAGCGGAGGACTGTCTGATATACTTCGATCAGAAGAGGAATTGCCAGATCAAGAAGCATCATGATACCAACTCTCTCTCCCTCTCTCTCATATCCAGAAAAGATCACTCTCTGAACTGATAGCATCTCCAGAAAGATAGATGAAACATGGGCATACCAATGGTCGAAAGAAGATTCATGGATATAGATCATGAACAGTGCTAGTTACAGTCCTACCGAACCAGCAGAATTTGGCTAGAATAAATAACAAAACGAAGCGGAAATCGCATAACTGCTAAGCCCGTTACCTCTCTATCCATCTGGTGTGGAGAGCCTCGTACAGGGAGAAGTCAGCGATAAAACCGATCACAGATAAATCGAAACGCATTCAAAGCTTGGCTTCTTCTGGACGGGCCGCCGGACGACTCAGCGCAAGTCTTCCCCCCTCCAAGAAAATTCTATCTTAAGCATTGGTATTTAGTGCATTATGGCCCCACTGATCTTGGTTTTCAGCCTTCAAGTCACGGTTGGTGCATCTCCCTCACTCCACTTCCCCAATGGACATTTGAAAGTAACAGTAATCCTGCCCTAAAACAACAGACTAACCGCCCCACCCTTTACATCCCAATTGCCAACTAATTACTGTTGGGACATCTCGCTAATTTAATGATTAAAGCCGATGGACTGTCTCCGGACATTCGTCCAATCGACGTTTGATTCATCTTGCGATGGAATAAGCAATCCAGGTCTTCGATGACCTCGTGATCCCGACCCTCGCGCCTTCTCAAACGAATTTCACCTACCCTTTGAGCCACTGATGGAGATTGTACGCAAAAAAAAGTAATGTTTCTAAGCTACTCCTCGCGTCTAGGTTGAGAGAAAAAGAAGGAAAGTAAAGAAAGAGAAGCGCTGTGAATGTCACCTGTCAGTTCTTGATGGGCGAGACTGAACGTTCAGTCTTTGGTGCATTTGATGTCCTCGACTTATCAATCCTTGTTGATTGAAGACGAAATTGAATGCAAGCATTGATGGATGACCACCAACGTGCGTTAGACGTAACGTAAAATCTCTAGAGAACTCCGCAGCCGACAGCCCGATTTCAGGAAAAAAAGAAAGAAGCAAATGAATAAATAATTAACAGGGTATTATTGGGAGAGAGTCTCTAGGGTTTGAAATTTTTACAAGTAACGTCAGCGAGGAAATTACTGCAAGTAGTGCCAATTGGCTGATTCCAAAATCACTCGATTAAGAAATGGACATATGAATACTTCATGGTATCTTGAGCATTCATGTAGATTGGGCCCATGAAAATTATTATGTCATTGTACTAGTGGTTGGCCTCTCCTACCATAGCTCTCAAGCTAGACCATCACATCAAAGAGAATCATAACTTCATTAGTTTTGCTGTGAAGGCATCTTGTAAGATTCCACAGTAGTTTTCGAGTATCTGGAAACTTCTTAACCATTGATTTCTATATGTCCAAGTTGCAAAGTCCGTCTGACCAAAAAAAAAAAAAAAAAAAATGCAAAAGTTCGAAGTTGCTTATCATAGGTTTTACCGAACTCACCTAAGTCTACCTCTTCAGTCTGATCAAAGGCACCATCCATGCAAGTTTTTTTTTTTTGGTTAGAAATGGTCTCTTTTCATTACTTCAAGTGAAATCTATAATACAAATACTTGGGCCTCCAAACAAATAAGGTCACAAAGAACTAAAGGAAAATAGTCAAATTAAAATAGAGATTCTTCATTCTATGGGCTTTAGCAATCCAATCTGCCACTTGATTTGCTTCTCTTTTGCAGTGGGTTATTTGAAGTTACTTAAAATGGCCCATCATTCTCTTGCCTTCGGTGACAAGAGGGGCCAATTGTCCTGAGCACAGGTTGTGATTTTTAAGTGTGCTTATTACTTCTAAACAATCTAACTCCAAAGTGAAAGAGAGTTCAGATCTAGCTTTAAAAAAAATGAAAGGCTTCTAGACTAGCAAGGGTGTCAAATATGCATAACTGAACTTGCTCGGACTTCCTTAGCTTAGAATTTGCATAACTTCCCACGGTTTGTCCATCAATAAAAGACCCCATCAACGTTGATCTTCAGCCAACCCCTTCTCTGTGGATTCCAGATTCGGGTAAGAGTTCCTGGTGCTGCTTACGATGGACAATACTTTTCCAATAATAAAAAGGGGACGTGAGCTAGGAATGGAGTCCTCCTAAATTTCTTTTTGAATATATTCTCGATTCACATTGGGTACTTTTTCGGCATTGGTAATTAGTAGAAAGAAAAAGTAACTCGGGAATATGTGAATTGAGATTATTGTCAAATTAATTTGTACTGAGGTGCACACGTTAGGAGCGGCATTAGAAAAGTCCCATGTCGGGGATTTCATGCGGAGCGGAGCCGTTGACATGTCTTACTCGATCTATAATTCATCAGCTTAGGTTTTCCGAGTGAGGCTGAGGCAGATTCGATTGGATATCTTGGGTGAGCTCGCCCCCTGAGTTCGCTCCTGCTGATTCCCGGAAGAACTTTTCAACAATTTGAACGGATCTTGTGTGGTGATGAGATGAGAGCTACCCAATGGGCCCTGGTTCTACTTCTTGCTCCATTGGGCTTCAAATAAACGAACTCACCCGTGGATGGGCTTGGGTAGGCCCAAATAGAAAGACACTTACCAAGGTTTAACGAACTTGGAGCAGCCCAATCCTTGTTCTGAGCCCATCCAGACAATGGATGGATGCAAGACTCAACTTATTTATGCTCATGTGATTCTAGGATTTTTTTTTTTTTTTTAATTCCGTTGCTTCGTAGAAGCACCGGATTTGGAGTTTCAAATTTGAGTGATTAGTTTCAAAATGGGTAGGTTCAAGATAATGAACCTATAAACTACCATGTTAGAGTTGGTTCTCTAATTTTGGATTTGATCCAAGAACCGAACTGGTTTCATTAAGAACCTATTTAAGAAAAGCATATATTATAAATAATTTGTGGTCAAGTGGTTATGGCATCGATAGATTTCCTAACTTCCTAGGTTTGAAACCCATGTCCAACATATTTATTCTCTCTCTCTCTTAAAGCAAAGAAAAAAGAAAGAAGCTAAAAACCGGTTCAACCCAAGAACCGCCTTGAAAATTGTTTCAAAACCAATTCATGGTTTAGAATCGGGAATTGGATCGGTCAAGACCGGTTCCCCAAATTTTAACCTAGTAATCTACCCGGTTCCTGCGTGAACCGCCTATAACTAATTCCATAAGGCCAATTTGGTTTAGATCTCGGATTGAACTAGCCTGATTTTTGGGGTCAAAAAATAGGTCCGATTGCTTTCCCCTAGTTTAGACATGCTCATTAAACATGGACTGCAAATTACGTTTCCTTTAAACCATAACGATGGATATATCAAGTATTCTTTTGCTAAATCTATCCTTTCCCTTTTGGCCCATTATCCAAAAGGGTCATTAAAAGAAAACCTTATCCATTCATGTATGAGCCCGTTGGTGCCACTATCATGGTTGGACTGGTGACCACATTGCTTTTTATTCCGGTGAAGAATATGTATATTTTAGCACTTGTGTAAATTAGGCTTGCACGTGCAAGTGACTAGTGACTCGATTAACAGTAAAATTCATGTATACAAGACAACATCGCACATTTTTTTATGAGTTATTCGTGCATACAAATAACTCACCACATTCAAGGGAAAAAAAATCACACTCTCATCAATTATCTATTAGTTCATCTCTTGCTTATGCATCGTCTGAATCTAGAAGATTCATCTCTAAGTGTGGTTTACTTTGTGGTAGCTACTAGTGATTTGGCATGAGCCCGAGAATATATTCTTTATGGGAAAAGTGTTAAAAAAAGTGTTAAACCTTTTTTGCATTTGTACAATTTAATCATAAATATTTTCATTTGATCTTGCCATTCAGTCAATTAAATAATTTTGGCGGATTTTGTTGGTGAGGTGCCGTCGGTGACGCGTGATTAAGATCGACATGATAACTTTTAATAATAAGTTAATTTTTTGAATTTTTTATTTTCTTTTTCTTTTTTAAAACCTTCTCCTCCTCATTCTTGGTGACCTCGATGATTAGCCTCAAATATGGCAAGGTCAAGCGTCATCCATGGTTGGCAAGGCTAACCCTCGACAGATTGAATGAGGCTCGCTAGAGGCTTTTAGTGAAGTTGATCTTGACCTTGTCGGGCCGTCGTCTTTGGTCAGTCGCTAAGTCCAACGACTAGCTGGAGGAAGAAGGAGAGAATGAAGAAAGAAAAAAAGAAAAAAAATTCAAAATTATTTAAATATTATTAAAAGTTACATGCCAACATCGGCGTCGCGTCTTACGTCACCTATTTGTCACCCAATTAATAAAATCTGGCCAAAATTAATCAGAAAGGACTGAATTGGCATCAAGTGAAAAGATTTAGAAGTAAATTGGCATAAAAAATGTTTAGGACTAAATCGGTATAAATACTAAAGGTTTAGAACTTTTTTAACACTTTTCCCTATCCTTTATAAATGAGGATAAATTCAATAAATCGGGCACATGCACATACACCCACCATCATCCACAACACGAACAGAGATCGGAATCTGGATCTTGGGCAATCCGAATATTGAGGACCATTTGAGCAGACCACCGAGGAGGGTCCGACCAATTTATTATAGTTGATCAACTCGTGATGCCTCTGCATTATGAAATTCGCCACACTGATGTTATCAGAAAACGTGGTAGGTGGGTGAGGGTGATTATGTCTTCCAGAGGATTTACCTTTTCTCTTTTTCAATTCATGCCATTCCTCTTCCGAACATCATGATTGCCGATTCAATAATAACTCCCCTGCTTTATATAATAATATCAGTGCCTTTTGTAAAGTTGGGTTCCATGAGCCCACGAAGGGATTGGCAAGTTAAAGCTGCAATCGAAATTTCACAGCTGTTAGCTATCATGGTACTTGCCCAATTCTCATATTACCTTAGTTTTGGTGCTCACATTGATTGGCTACCTCTGCCCCAAGGCAAGGGCAAAGAGCTGAATCAAGCATATCCACAATTGTTTTGCGGTGACTGTCCTACGTGTGAAATCGCCCTCGTGCTAAGATGCATGAAGCGTCGGGTTCGCGTCTAATTTAGTCCTATTCGATCGAATCTCTTAAGATCAAGTTCGCGGGGAATTAGCTCGCGCCAATCCTCAAGTGTCGGAATGAATGCCTTGCTATCTATCGCACAAAAGTCGACTTGATGGAGGTGGGATTACGCTTTCGATTCTTCCCCGAACGGTAGGCAACGAGAGAGAACCGCAAGCAGCCCCTCGTCGCAAGTATTTTAGACCCATGCTTGACCAAGACACTCGACAAAACCCTAGAAAACGCCTCCACTTTCTGAGTCAAAAAGCTTCGCAGACCCTGAAGAGCCTCTAGATTGACAAGCCACATTTGACTCCAATTGTGGCTCCAAACGTGTCATGTGTCCGTCAATCAAGGAGATCAATACGCTGTGGGCAGGCGGCTTTCTTTTTTTTTTTGTAGCCATTCAAAGTCTTTCAGCGGCGATTTTTAAATTCATTTCGGTTATATTGTCAGGACCTTTGCCGTTCACCGTTTGGCTTCCACTAACGCAATTAAAGATACAAGGGACCTTATTACTTTACGACCTCGGAACCCAGACGATAGTTAGGTTCAACCTTCTCGATCAGCCTCTTAAAAAGTGCACGATCCTCGAAGGACACAATTGAGACAGGCAAGCTAGACGTACCTAAACTAGACATTGGAGATATCTAACCATTTGCCATGGCTTAGGTGACCGAGGACGGAGGGAGTGGTTGAGGTGAGGACCTTGGATATCTCCAATGGCCGTATTTATTATTGTTGCTACCTATGATAACAACTAGGGTGTGACTAATGGGGAATAGCGAATTGATTAGACCAACCCTATTGGAAAGGCAAGGACGATAGACTTGAATCTACCGAAATCTAACTCTACATCATTTAGGTTGGGTTGGTTATATATTGTACTTCGGAATAGAAAGGATCGTGAGTGCCTGGAATCCGATGAACGTGAAAAAGTTAACGTAGTGAAGCACAAATAGCAGGAGAGTTAGTTTGGCTATCATCATCAGAATGAGAGTGATGTTATGCGAGATTTTGAGAGCATTAGAAGATAATTTTTGTTATAAAATTCAATCTAAAAGTTTAAATTTAAGACAACATGTAAACCCATAACAACATGTGAAATTTGATAAGGGGCTCATGCACGCGGTAAACTTAGATGGTTCTTGTTAAAAATTCTAATCCGTGGACGAGTGTTGTGGGAAACTTTGACAGTTCTAGTAGGGGAAATATGGTAGAGAGATATGATGATGTGGTTCCGAGAGATGGCAGTGGGTGCAAAATTGATGTGGACACTACTGGTGAAGAGGCAATAGTGGCGCAAAATGTCAAAGAGGAGAGTTCTGCAGCACTTATATTATATGGTGTTCTGGCAATTTGGCAGGGCATGGCACGTTGGGAGTGGATATGGAAGATTGGGTATTAGCTGGAGTTGACAAAGACCAACCCTTTTGTCCTGTTGAAGTGGGCATGCCCTGGTAAATACTAATCACCGAGCTTCATTGATAGCTTGTAGGTCGCAGGGCGCAATGTGGCATTCAAGTTTTATGAAATTGTGAAACTGAGGCGTGTTTGATCACTTCATTACCATAGTAATGATGCCAATTGTCTTAAAATTAAATTCAAAGACTTGGTGGTTAAGCAATGTGTGAGACCTAGAACATCATTTCAGTTTTTTGGTTCAATGTGGGGTGCGGAGGAAATAGATTGATTCGTAATTATCAGTGAAACGGCCACTAATACATTCGGGGAACCTGATAACTATATTGGAAATAACGTGATCTTAGGTTAACTTGTTCTTATACCTATATTAGAAGGGTCACACCTCATGAGAGAACCTGGGAAATTTCCGGGTTGGCCCGCTAGAAACTGGTTCGCAAATGGGACATCACAAATGTCACTTCGATTCACATTCTTATCCTTAAATGCTTCACGAGGACTGTCTTGTCTTGTTTCTGGACATTTTGGACTGGAATGAGGCCGGCTTAGAGTGGACCACTTTGGAGGATCCAAGTGAACCCAAAAGCAGAATAAAAAATCGAGAGAGAGAGAGAGAGAGAGAGAGAGAGAGAGAGAGCCAAAGTAGATTTGTCATGATTAAGAATAATATCTTTCATAGTATATGACATTAATATAATGGATTTTGCAAACCTTATTTCATTCTGATATTTAATTGGCCAACCACTACAGCTTTGATTCGAAAACAAGCAACGAATCATAATACGTGCATTTGTATTTATAGAAAATATTTCCATATATGAGTAACCTTTAAGTCATATGTCCATATATATGCAGGACAATTTGAATAATAGGCCTTTTCAAAACAAAAATTTATGCAAACAAATTGGAAATGAAAACTGTTTCAATGAAAGAAAAATACAATTTTCGCACAAGACATTGTGTAAATATACTAGGCGTGACACGAAAGAAAAATTTTATGTAAGGAATTTCTCAAATCTGAGGTTGTCACGAATCGTCAATTTCATTTTGATAAATTTGGATCCTCGGTCGAAACTCTTTATTTAAGAGGATTTGGTACGGTTCTTCCGGGGACTATTATGGAAGTTTGGTAAGTTGTTAGATCAGCAATAAATAGGATCTTAGCGATTAATAGAAAGTACTTTCTTAACTTTTGTACATTGCAACATTTTGTACAGAAACTCCCAGGTTTTCCAACTTCGGTGGTCCGATGCTGACGAGTGATTTGCAGGCTATAGTGGGTGCTCTTTCGGTCGTTCACGGGTGGGGGCATTATGATCTCCGACATTTCTACCCCATCTTCCTTAATCATGGGTTCGTACAAAAGCATCTAAAGTTTTACAAAGACTGTTCACGGGGACACCACTAACTGAGATAGAGCAGCGTGCACGCCTTTGCATGTCGATGTAATGAGATCCTTTAATGCGTATAAGATACTTAGATTTTGCATTAGACAATGGATGAGTGCTTGCCAAAATGCATGATGAACTAATCTGAGTGCATTGGTAGGCAATGGATATTTGGCTAGGAAGCTCAGTAAGTGTTTGATGCATCATGTTATTACTCTGAACATATTTCTGTGAATACTTGTCGGTAGCGATCGGTCACCTAATGAGCTAATTCTTTAGACAGGAACTCCATAACCGGTTTCATTGGACTCAATTAGGATTTTTCAAGATTGAGTACTTAAAAATAGGGGTGCACTGAGCTTGTTTAGCCGGTTCAATCGAGGACCCAATTGGATGCATAATCTTTCCTTCACGATTTTGTTGGACCCTACCGAAAAGAAAAAAGGATGCATAACCCTTCTTCCATATACATTTTTTTATTAGTATTAAACCCTCAACTTCGATCCAAATACATTTCCACACCACCAAACTTTTTCATCTTTTTAAACACGCAGTCCCAGGGAATACTGCGAAAATGAGGCCACAGATTAAAGTAAAGCTAAAGTGTATAGTTTAATTTTGCGTCTCTCTTCCCACCACAAAACGCCATAATTCAAACATATCATGAATAATTAAACCACTTCAATTTCATCCTTTCAGAATGCATCAAAGTAATAGTTACTCCTTTACCAATTCCATGTAAAATAGCCAATTTGAATTCCCCCAGTATAGTAGTTGTTGCGATGATTTGTGCTACTGGAGGAGCCGGAAGAGCTGGAGGTGGTGGCAGTGGTGGCGGTGGTGGTGGCGCCGGTGGTGTGGCTGCTATCCTGAAGCTGAGTGTTGCCACCAAAGTTTTGCTTCTCCGGCACGTTGTGGAACTTCCCGTTCTCCATAAACCTCGTGTCGCTCATCCCTTCTTGCTGCGCGGCGCCGTACCTGACGGTAAACCCAAGATGAATCCATTATGTATTGATATAGGTACGATGAGGTACCATGTTTAGTTTAATACTACTAGCTCGACCATAATAACGCGTACCTATTGCCGCCGGTATAGTAGTTGTTGCGGTCGTTTGGGGCACGGGAGCCGGTGGTGGTGGTGGTGGTGTAGCTGCTATCCTGAAGCCGAGTGTTGCCACCAAAGTTTTGCTCCTCCGGCATGTAAGTGTCGCGGGCTTGCTCCCTCTGGTCCGCGACATAAGCATCCTTGTTGTAGTAGTTGTTGCTCCTCTTGTCGTAGCTCCTGTCATTGTAATAGTTGTTGCTGTTCTCGAAATTGCCATTCGGGTAGCTGTAGAACGAGTCGGCCGGCATGGTCGTCTTGGACGGGCGGTTAGCGGTGGAGGTGGAGGTGGCGGTGGCGGGAGTGTTCTTGACCATCTCCTCCTCATGACCGTAGAGGCCGTACCCGTTCTTGGTCTGCGGAAGGAAGGTCGGCCGTTGCTCTTGGTTCTCTTGCTTCTTCAAGGTTTCTGCGGTGGTGAGAGACACTTCCTTGGTGGGGATGACTCGGGCGTTCTCTTTGTCGTCGTTGTCGTTGGCATTGCTGAACTTGTTGAAGGATTGGCGCTCCTTGACGTGTGTTGCTTCAACACTGATGAAGACAGAGAGAAAGGCAAGAATCAGGAGGGCAACGAAGCGTTTTGGAGTTGCCATTTGGGAATAGTAGTGTTGAGGACTATGGTAGTGAGGTACATCTGCTCTCCTGCTTTATTTATATATGGCCCTCCCTCTCTCTTCCCCTCCCTCTCTCTCTCAATTTTTCCAGTATTTGGCCAGGAGCCCTTTTCTTTTTGCTCCACTTTTTATTACAATTTAATTAAAGTTCAGTATTTAATGTTAATTTTTTTCAGAGATTTCGCGGCACTTGTAGTGAGTCTGTCCTTGGGAGGGGTAGTCAGGTGACTTGAAGCTCACACTATCCATTTCCTCTTCCTCCATCAAAATCCCTCGCCCCACTCTCTTTTTCCTTCCTCCCCCGTACTACTTTATCAAAAAGCTAAAAGGGCAGATGAAGTCTAGGCCTTAGTGCAAGGATTTGTGATAGAAAACACAAGTATAACGAAAATTTCACACTAGCAATCTTCAAAAGAAAAAAATTGTCACCGAATGAAATGAATGTAATTAGTATAAGAAAAAGGAACACGTACACGTCATGTCTGCACAAAGTTTATTTATTTATTTATTTAGAATACTGTGTACAAAATAAATGTCCGAGCGATTATGCTTCACTTAGGTTTTTCCCATATTATATGGGCGGTGATATTGAAATTGGATTAAAGTGAGGATATCATAATGAAGTTAAGAAAGGGAAAAGGGCAAATTGGGGATGACAATATAAATCAATAATAATAATAATAATAATAATAATAAAGCCAAAAAGGGAAGGTGAGGATGGGCGGGTAATTATGCGTGAATTGTGGAGTGGGTGGGGCATGCCACATAATGGCCATTTAGTGCACGCAGCATGTGCCCCTCCTCTACTCTTTGTCGAATGCGTACTCTTCGGGTAGCCACTATGCTCTCTCCCAGATCATCCCCCATTCACCTAACCCTTTTTTCCCGCTGATTACTCGGTGCGTATGGAACGAGAGCAGCCCCATCACTTGTGGAAATTTGATCGGGTGCTCGAAGATACGCGCAATTAAATTTGCGTGTAGCCGGGCGGCAAATTTCGCATTTGGATGCCAACCAAAGTCTACTACTCGTACCAAAACTTCGAATGACAGGCCGGCCACCTTGCGGGCGAAATTTCGTCTCTAATGCAAGGACATGTTTGGTTGAGTCGAAATGTCCGGATATTCCTTATTATCTCGGAGGAGCAAAATGGTCCATGACAGCTAAAATAATGCACTATTCTTGTGGGGGGCCTTGGGTTATTTTGCTTTTGCTGTATGGTACGCTTTTTAGGGTCAGATCACCTAGAGTGAGGATGGTGAGCCAAAGCTCCCTATACTTTTTGGAGGTTCTTGTATAAAAGTTGCATTAGGAGAGTAATGTATAGGAGGATGAGTCCATATTTATCTCCATGAGATCTTCCCCAAATCTCTTGTCAATTCATATTTTAGAAACCTTTGAAGGTCATTTTGTCTTTTGGTCCAAAGTTAAGTATGCTATAGTTTTTAATTATAGTTGAGTTCCAATTACACAGTCTCTCTTGAATTATAACTCCTTAGAGAATTCCATTTTGGTTATGAAACTTTAATTGATTTTATGATAAAATCATTGGGTTTTGATTTTGACAATCCCCCAATACACTAAATTTCTATTTGAAGTTTGTCCATGAGTGCCCTAGAGTCACTTTTTAAGCAAACGGTTAAGGAAACTCTTAAGTTTTATTACACAGATTGTTTCGTGATATGCACAATCAATATCTTAAAAATTGAACAATTCCCAGTGTCTCGGGACATTTGCTAGAAATCAAAATTCACGTGACTTGATTGTGCAGTTTACTAAAGTTCAATGACCAATAACAAACTTTACCTTAATTCTTATGGATAAATCTAAAACCAAAGCCAATTGGCACCATTAACCTCTAGAGGCAACATGTCATTAATTAATATCCGGTACAGTGACTGTTTATATCATTTTTTAACTCTAGTCATTTTGTGATGGTCGATATGGTTGTTGTCTTAAGAGATAAATAAACTATCCAAATTGATTGTAATGAATTCAACTTTTGTAAAAACCCAATTGCACAGCTTGTGCATATCATGTAAAAATACATACGTCATAACTCATCTAACAACAATGTGCTTATGACTGACAATCTTTAAATTCAACTAGTAGAAATTAAACCTACTTCTAAGGAAAGGGAGTAGCCAACTAACGCACGCAGGTCTTTGAATTCCAATTTTGAGGGCGTTGATTAAACGCTGGAAATCGGACCCTCCAAAATTCAAAGAGGCTAGGTAAAAGGTTACAGTTTGAGTTTGGTCATTTTTACTTTCTAATTTAATGCACTTCTGCTCGAGGAATCAAGGAATAAAAAGGGTATTTAGATATAAGTTCAATGTAAAATGAAATTCTTCTTGACCCATTTTAGAATATTCACCTATTAATTAATTGTAGTGATTAAACATTATTAAACAGTCCATAGTGCTATATATATATATGTATGTATGTACGTACTTGTAAACTTAGTGAGGGAGGGAGAGGGAGATGGGGTGTTAGATGGAGAGAGAGGAGAGCCTCTAATATAGCCAGCACAACAAAAAAGAAGGACCTAGAATGATGACACGTGTCCGAAGTGGGCCCATACGTGACTTCCCTGCATTCTCTCTCCTCTGAACCTGAGTCCCCCGCCGCTGACCGGGGCGTCGTCGGCATGAATCTGGCTCGGAGACGCCAAAATCGAGCTGAGTAAACCCATCCCGTCGCTCGGATCCCCCGAATCCAACAACTCCACGCTCCCTCGGATCAAGACGCAGAAGGTCAACAGCAGAAGCCCGCGCTCGGCCAAGCGATCCCTTATCTACAGATTATTGCGACAACAATCGAGGAGCCCCGCGGCCCTATCGTTCATGAGATCGCCTCGAAATCCCCCGCGGATTCCTTCCGGCTTTTGACCTGCGCGAGACCCAAACCCATCACGATTCCGGCTCGACGCCACGTCAAGCACGCGGATCGCGTCGACCGGCGAAGCGATCGGCATCGACGGATGAGGGGAAGGAGGAGGAGAGAGAAGGTTCTGGAGAGAGAGAGAGAGAGAGAGAGAGGGAGGGAGAATTGAGGAGTGCAAATTGGGGATGCAATAAATGTATTTATATATAAATCAATAATAATAATAATTATAATAAAAAAATAATAATAAAGCCAAAAAGGTAGGTGAGGATAGGCGGGTAATTATGCGTGAATTGAGGAGTGGGTGGGGCATGCTACATAATGGCCATTTAGTGCACACAGCATGTGCCCCTCCTCTACTCTTTGTCTAATGCGTACTCTTTGGGTAGCCACTATGCTCTCTCCCAAATCATCCCCCATTCACCTAACCCCTTTTTCCCGCTAATTACTCGGTGCGTATGGAGCGAGAGCAGCCCCATCACTTGTGGAAATTTGATTGGGTGCTCGAAGATACACGTACTTAAATTTGCGTGTATCTTCAAGCACGTCAGTCGTGATCGTGCTACATTAGTCGGCCGGCATCCAATCAGCAAAATTCAGCCTTAAATTAACTGGAAATGACTAATTGATATCAAGTGAAAAGATTTAAAAGTAAATTGACATAAAAAAAAAGTTTAAGACTAAATTGGTATAAATACTAAAGGTTTAGAACTTTTTTAATACTCTCCCCTATCATTTATAAATTAGGATAAATTCATTAAATTGGGCACATGCATATACACCCACCATCATCCACAACACGAACAGAGATCGGAATCTGGATCTTGGGCAATCCGAATATTGAGGACCATTTGAGCAGACCACCGAGGAGGGTCCGACCAATTTATTATAGTTGATCAACTTGTGATGCCTCTGCATTATGAAATTCGCCACACTGATGTTATCAGAAAACGTGGTAGGTGGGTGAGGGTGATTATGTCTTCCAGAGGATTTACCTTTTCTCTTTTTCAATTCATAGTAGCCATTCCTCTTCCCAACATCATGATTGCCGATTCAATAATAACTCCCCTGCTTTATATAATAATATCAGTGCCTTTTGTAAAGTTGGGTTCCATGAGCCCACGAAGGGATTGGCAAGTTAAAGCTGCAATCGAAATTTCACAGCTGTTAGCTATCATGGTACTTGCCCAATTCTCATGTTACCTTAGTTTTGGTGCTCAGATTAATTGGCTACCTCTGCCCCAAGGCAAGGGCAAAGAGCTGAATCAAGCATATCCCCAATTGTTTTGCGGTGACTGTCCTACGTGTGAAATCGCCCTCGTGCTAAGATGCATGAAGCGTCGGGTTCGCGTCTAATTTATTCCTATTCGATCGAATCTCTTAAGATCAAGTTCGCGGGGAATTAGCTGGCGCCAATCCTCAAGTGTCGGAATGAATGCCTTGCTATCTATCGCACAAAAGTCGACTTGATGGAGGTGGGATTACGCTTTCGATTCTTCCCCGAACGGTAGGCAACGAGAGAGAACCGCAAGCAGCCCCTCGTTGCAAGTATTTTAGACCCATGCTTGACCAAGACACTAGACAAAACCCTAGAAAACGCCTCCGCTTTCTGAGTCAAAAAGCTTGGCAGACCCTGAAGAGCCTCTAGATTGACAAGCCACATTTGACTCCAATTGTGTCTCCAAACGTGTCATGTGTCCGTCAATCAAGGAGATCAATACGCTGTGGGCAGGCGGCTTTCTTTTTCTTTTTTGTAGCCATTCAAAGTCTTTCAGCGGCGATTTTTAAATTCATTTCGGTTATGTTGTCAGGACCTTTGCCGTTCACCGTTTGGCTTCCACTAACGCAATTAAAGATACAAGGGACCTTATTACTTTACGACCTCGGAACCCAGATGATAGTTAGGTTCAACCTTCTCGATCAGCCTCTTAAAAAGTGCACGATCCTCGAAGGACACAATTGAGACAGGCAAGCTAGATGTACCTAAACTAGACATTGGAGATATCTAACCATTTGCCATGGCTTAGGTGACCAAGGACGGAGGGAGTGGTTGGGGTGAGGACCTTGGAATCTTTGCCTCCAATGGCCGTATCTATTATTGTTGCTAGCTATGATAACAACTAGGGTGTGGCTAATGGGGAATAGCGAATTGATTAGACCAACCCTATTGGAAAGGCAAGGACGATAGACTTGAATCTACCGAAATCTAACTCTCTACATCATTTAGGTTGGGTTGGTTATATATTGTACTTCAGAATAGAAAGGATGGTGAGTGCCTGGAATCCGATGAACGTGAAAAAGTTAACATGGTGAAGCACAAATAGCAGGAGAGTTAGTTTGGCTATCATCATCAGAATGACAGTGATGTTATGCGAGATTTTGACAGCATTAGAAGATAATTTTTGTTATAAAGTTCAATCTAAAAGTTTAAATTTAAGACAACATGTAAACCCATAACAACATGTGAAGTTTGATAAGGGGCTCATGCACGCGGTAAACTTAGATGGTTCTTGTTAAAAATTCTAATCCGTGGACGAGTGTTGTGGGAAACTTTGACAGTTCTAGTAGGGGGAAATATGGTAGAGAGATATGATGATGTGGTTCTGAGAGATGGCAGTGGGTGGAAAATTGATGTGGACATTACTGGTGAAGAGGCAATAGTGGCGCAAAATGTCAAAGCGGAGAGTTCTGCAGCACTTATATTATATGGTGTACTGGCAATTTGGCAGGGCATGGCACGTTGGGAGTGGATATGGAAGATTGGGTATTAGCTGGAGTTGACAAAGACCAACCCTTTTGTCCTGTTGAAGTGGGCATGCCCTGGTAAATCCTAATCACCGAGCTTCATTGATAGCTTGTAGGTCACAGGGTGCAATGTGGCATTCGAGTTTTATGAAATTGTGAAACTGAGGCGTGTTTGATCACTTCATTACCATAGTAATGATGCCAATTGTCTTAAAATGCCATTCAAAGACTTGGTGGTTAAGCAATGTGTGAGACCTAGAACATCATTTCAGTTTTTCGGTTCAATGTGGGGTGCGGAGGAAATAGATTGATTCGTAATTATTAGTGAAACGGCCACTAATACATTCGGGGAACCTGATAACTATATTGGAAATAACGTGATCTTAGGTTAACTTGTTCTTATACCTATATTAGAAGGGTCACACCTCGTGAGAGAACCTGGGAAATTTCCGGGTTGGCCCGCTAGAAACTGGTTCGCAAATGGGACATCACAAATGTCACTTCGATTCACATTGTTATCCTTAAATGCTTCACGAGGACTGTCTTGTCTTGTTTCTGGACATTTTGGACTGGAATGAGGCCGGCTTAGGGTGGACCACTTTGGAGGATCCAAGTGAACCCAAAAGCAAAATAAAAAATCGAGAGAGAGAGAGAGAGAGAGAGAGAGAGCCAAAGTAGATTTGTCATGATTAAGAATAATATCTTCCATAGAATATGACATAGATATAATGGATCTTGCAAACCTTATTCCATTCTGCTATTTAATTGGCCAACCACTACAGCTTTGATTCGAAAACAAGCAACGAATCATAATACATGCATTTGTATTTATAGAAAATATTTCCATATATGAGTAGCCTTTAAGTCATACGTCCATATATATGCAGGACAATTTGAATAATAGGCCTTTTCAAAACAAAAATTTACACAAGCAAATTGGAAATGAAAACTGTTTCAATGAAAGAAAAATACAATTTTCGTAAAAGACATTGTGTAAATATACTAGGCGTGACACGAAAGAAAAATTTTATGTAAGGAATTTCTCAAATCTGAGGTAGTCACGAATCATCAATTTCATTTTGATAAATTTGGATCCTCAGTCGAAACTCTTTATTTAAGAGGATTTGGTACGGTTCTTCCGGGAACTATTATGGAAGTTTGGTAAGTTGTTAGATCAGCAATAAATAGGATCTTAGCGATTAATAGAAAGTACTTTCTTAACTTTTGTACATTGCAACATTTTGTACAGAAACTCCCAGGTTTTCCAACTTCGGGGGTCCGATGCTGACGAGTGATTTGCAGGCTATAGTGGGTGCTCTTTCGGTCGTTCACGGGTGGGGGCATTATCATCTCCGACATTTCTACCCCATCTTCCTTAATCATGGGTTCGTACAAAAGCATCTAAAGTTTTACAAAGACTGTTCACGGGGACACCACTAACTGAGATAGAGCAGCGTGCACGCCTTTGCATGTCGATGTAATGTGATCCTTTAATGCCGTATAAGATACTTAGATTTTGCATTAGACAATGGATGAGTGCTTTGCCAAAATGCATGATGAACTAATCCGAGTGCATTGGTAGGCAATGGATATTTGGCTAGGGAGCTCAGTGAGTGTCTGATGCGTCATGTTACCTTCTAAGTCGAACCAAATGGATCTTTAATTCAACAATAATCATGTAAAAGCGATATTTCAATAATATCATTACTATGAACATATTTCTGTGAATACTTGTCGGTGGCGATCGGTCACCTAATGAGCTAATTCTTAAGATGGGAACTTCATAACCGGTTTCATTGGACTCAATTAGGATTTTTCAAGATTGAGTACTTAAAAATAGGGGTGCACTGAGCTTGTTTAGCCGGTTCAATCGAGGACCCAATTGGATGCATAATCTTTCCTTCACGATTTTGTTGGACCCTACCGAAAAGAAAAAGGATGCATAACCCTTCTTCCATATACATTTTTTTATTAGTATTAAACCCTCAACTTCGATCCAAATACATTTCCACACCACCAAACTTTTTCATCTTTTTAAACACGCAGTCCCAGGGAATACTGCGAAAATAAGGCCACAAATTAAAGTAAAGCTAAAGTGTATAGTTTAATTTTGCGTCTCTCTTCCCACCACAAAACGCCATAATTCAAACATATCATGAATAATTAAACCACTTCAATTTCATCCTTTCAGAATGCATCAAAGTAATAAGTCTATCTCTCTCTCATGGCACAAAGTCATCGTCTTGGCTCTCCTGGAACTCCTTCTCGCCCTGGTATCCTCCCATGGAGTTGTCGTTGACGTTGTTGTACTGTTGCTCGTAGAGGTTGACGTTGTTGTTGTTGTTGTTGCGGTTTTGGTTGGTATTGACATAGTACCCCTGCGTCGAGTACTCGGGCTTCGACCTCTGGTACCTGTTTTGGTAATACTTCTCCTCGTTGTCCACGTTGTAGTAGTACTTCCCGTTCTCCATAAACCTCGTGTCGCTCATCCCTTCTTGCTGCACGGTGCCGTACCTGACGGTGAACCCAAGATGAATCCATTGTGTATTTTCTTGAAGTAGTTTGAAAATTAAAACGTATATGTACATGATGAGCCAAAATACAGAAGCAGATTGTTTTCTCACTGTGCTACCCTTACCACATTCTGTTCAAATGATGCGTCAAACAATTAAGGTATCCTAGAACTTTATGCTCTATCGCTTCGAGCGTATCATTAAATTCTTGCTAAATGGTGTCAAGCTTTAGTGATGCTTTGATATAGGTACAATGAGGTACCGTGTTTAGTTTAATACTACTAGCTCGACCATAATAACGCGTACCTATTGCCGCCGGTATAGTAGTTGTTGCGGTCGTTTGGGGCACGGGAGCCGGTGGTGGTGGTGGTGGTGTAGCTGCTATCCTGAAGCCGAGTGTTGCCACCAAAGTTTTGCTCCTCCGGCATGTAAGTGTCGCGGGCTTGCTCCCTCTGGTCCGCGACATAAGCATCCTTGTTGTAGTAGTTGTTGCTCCTCTTGTCGTAGCTCCTGTCATTGTAGTAGTTGTTGCTGTTCTCGAAATTGCCATTCGGGTAGCTGTAGAACGAGTCGGCCGGCATCGTCGTCTTGGACGGGCGGTTACCGGTGGAGGTGGAGGTGGCAGTGGCGGGAGTGTTCTTGACCATCTCCTCCTCATGACCGTAGAGGCCATACCCGTTCTTGGTCTGCGGAAGGAAGGTCGGCTGTTGCTCTTGGTTCTCTTGCTTCTTCAAGGTTTCTGCGGTGGTGAGAGACACTTCCTTGGTGGGGATGACTCGGGCGTTCTCTTTGTCGTCGTTGTCGTTGGCATTGGTGAACTTGCTGAAGGATTGGCGCTCCTTGACGTCTCTTGCTTCAACACTGATGGAGACACAGAGAAAGGCAAGGATCAAGAGCGCAACGACGTGTTTTGGAGTGGCCATTTGGGATTATCACAGAGAGAGAGAGAGAAGGAGATGGGGTTTTGGGAATAGTAGTGTTGAGGACTATGGTAGTGAGGAACATTTGCGCTCTTGCTTAATTTATATATGGCCCTCCCTCCCTCTCTTCCCCCCTCTCTCTCTCAATTTTTCCACTATTTGGCCAGGAGCCCTTTTCTTTTTGCTCCACTTTTTATTACAATTTAATTAAAGTTCAGTATTTAATGTTACTTTTTTTCAGAGATTTCGCGGCACTTGTAGTGGGTCTGTCCTTGGGAGGGGTAGTCAGGTGACTTGAAGCTCACACTACCCATTTCCTCCATCAAAATCCCTCTCCCCACTCTCTTTTTCCTTCCTCCCCCGTACTACTTTATCAAAAAGCTAAAGGGCAGATGAAGTCTAGGCCTTAGTACAAGGATTTGTGATAGAAAACACAAGTATAATGAAAATTTCACACAAGCAATCTTCAAAAGAAAAGAATTGTCACCGAATGAAATGAATGTAATTAGTATAAGAAAAAGGAACACGAACACGTCATGTCTGCACAAAGTTATTTTTTATTTAGTTAGAATACTGTGTATAAAATAAAAGTCCGAGAGATTATGCTTCACTTAGGTTTTCTCATATTATATGGGCGGTGATGTTGAAATTGGATTAAAGTGAGGATATCATTATGAAGTTAAGAAAGGGAAAAGGGCAAATTGGGGATGACAATATCAATCAATAAAAATAATAATAATAAAGCCAAAAGGGGAAGGAGAGGATGGGCGGGTAATTATGCGTGAATTGAGGAGTGGGTGGGGCATGCCACATAATGGCCATTTAGTGCACGCAGCATGTGCCCCTCCTCTACTCTTTGTCGAATGCGTACTCTTCGGGTAGCCACTATGCTCTCTCCCAGATCATCCCCCATTCACCTAACCCTTTTTTCCCGCTGATTACTCGGTGCGTATGGAACGAGAGCAGCCCCATCACTTGTGGAAATTTGATCGGGTGCTCGAAGATACGCGCAATTAAATTTGCGTGTAGCCGGGCAGCAAATTTCGCATTTGGATGCCAACCAAAGTCTACTACTCGTACCAAAACTTCGAATGACAGGCCGGCCACCTTGCGGGCGAAATTTCGTCTCTAATGCAAGGACATGTTTGGTTGAGTCGAAATGTCCGGATATTCCGTATTATCTCGGAGGAGCAAAATGGTCCATGACAGCTAAATAATGCACTATTCTTGTTGGGAGGGGGGGGTGGCTTGGGTTATTTTGCTTTTGCTGTATGGTACCCTTTTTAGGGTCAGATCACCTAGAGTGAGGATGGTGAGCCAAAGCTCCCTAAACTTTTCTGAGGTTCTTGTATAAAAGTTGGATTAGGAGAATAATGTATGTGGGGATGAGTCCATATTTATCTCCTTGAGATCTTCCCCAAATCTCTTGTCAATTCATATTTTAGAAACTTCTGAAGGTCATTTTGTCTTTTGGTCCAAAGTTAAGTATGCTATAGTTTTTAATTATTGTTGAGTTCCAATTACAGAGTCTCTCTTATTTTATAACTCCTTAGAGAAATCCATTTTGGTTACGGAACTTTAATTGATTTTATGATAAAATCATTGGGTTTTGATTTTGACAGTCCCCCGATACACGAAATTTCTATTTGGATTTTGTCCATGAGTGCCCTAGAGTCACTTTTTAAGCAAACGATTAAGGAAACTCTTAAGTTTTCATTGCATTGATTGCTTCTTGATATGCACAATCAATGTCTTAAAAATTGAACAATTCCTAGCGCCTCGGGACACTTGCTAGAAATCAAAATCTGCGTGACTTGATTGTGCAGTTGACTAAAGTTCAATGACCGATAACAAACTTTACCTTAATTCTTATGGATAAACCTAAAACCAAAGCCAATTGGCACCATTAACCTATGGAGGAAACATGTCATTA
This sequence comes from Eucalyptus dawsonii, assembly GCA_016097615.1. NCBI lineage: Eukaryota > Viridiplantae > Streptophyta > Magnoliopsida > Myrtales > Myrtaceae > Eucalyptus > Eucalyptus dawsonii. The sequence continues at coordinate 55,606,832 of CM027875.1, read as the reverse complement.
ATTAATACCCGGTACATTGACTTTGTAATCATTTTTTTAACACTAGTCATTCTGTGATGGTCGATATGGTTGTTGTTTTAAGAGATAAATAAACTATCCAAATTGATTGTGATGAATTCAACTTTTGTAAAAACCCGATTGCACAGCTTGCATATATCATGTAAAAATACATATGTCATAACCTTCGTTAGTGGATCATCTAACAACAATGTACTTATAACTTATAGTCTTCAGACTCAATTAATAGAAATTAAAACTACTTCTGAGGAAAGGGAGTAGCCACTAACGCACGTAGGGCTTTGAATTCCAATTTTGAGGGCGTTGATTAAACGCTGGAAATCGGACCCTCCAAAATTCAAAGAGGTTAGGTAAAAGGTTACATACAGTTGGAGTTTGATCATTTTTACTTTCTAATTTAATGCACTTCTGCTCGAGGAATCAAGGAATAAAAAGGGTATTTAGATATATGATCAATGTAAAATGAAATTCTTCTCGACCCATTTAGAATTTTCACCGATTAATTAAATGTAGTGATTAGAGATTATTAAACGGTCCATAGTGCTCTCTCTCTCTCTCTCTATATATATATATACTTGTAAACTTAGTTTTTGGGGTAGGACACTGTGACTTCATATTAGAACTAGGTTTTGCCCAAGTTCCTTTCACACACGCAGCCTTGGTTCATCAAATTATGCATTGTCGTTCATTTGATTTGCACGCAAGAGGAGTATTATAGTGTCTCGCATCGCTTGTCTACAAAATTCATATGCTTTCATGTACACATGATATTCTTTCATCTATTGACTTAAGCTTATTTTGTTTTACACTAATAAATGGGTTTTGCTTATCAATCCACGAACATGGTGGCCGAAAGAGAAATTCAATTATGCATCCAACAAAAAAGCTCAAAAGAAGAGTTGAAAATTGATCGACAGGGCAGGAACAACCCCACGCCCACGAGAGCTTGCTGTCCAAAAAAGTGGAGCAATGGCACTTGCTCCTTGGCTTCGGCATTCAATTTGGAAGATGAAAATGGGAGTTGCACATCATGTCCAGTCCACATCGAAGGTAGCTTTAGTCGTTAGGAATATTGATTGAAATTGTGCTCAATCGCTTTATTATCTCCAATGGTCCTTGCACATAGGGCACCATATAGTGTACCCTATATATATAAGTTAATTTTATCTCCAATGGTCCTTGCACATAGGGCACCATATAGTATACCATATATATATAAGTTAATTTAATCTCCAATGGTCCATGCACATAGGGCACCATATAGTATACCCTACGAAGCACAAACCTTGCCCAAAATGTAGTGGTACTTCATAAAATTAAGACAATAATAATCATAAAAAGAAGAGAGCAGGGAAGGAGCAGTTGGATTTCAGATGGCGCGAGGTCTTTTTTGTCAACTCCTGCGTTGGACGGTTGGACCAAAAAGCTTGTCCCTTCTTTGACCCCTCCTCCTCAATTGTTTTTCTTCCCTGTTCTTTTCGAGCTCTCTTTCTCGGGTTCGGTGGAGTTTATTGCGCGATTAGCGGAAGAGAAACTTTTACCTTTTAACAAATGTAGGGTTGGAAAATTTCAGAAAGCGCCGCTCCACACGGCAAGATTTCAAAATGCACCTGGCCGTGGTGCTTAAGATGGCACACGAGAGATGTATATAGGAATGATTAATTCCCGATCCAATTCAATGGAATCTATTACTTATTTTTTCCCATCACATTTTTTCCATTACTTTTCTTCTTACTACTAGGAACCACACTAAGATAGTGGGTGGTTCACATTTTACACTAGTTTCAATTTTAGGAATCGAGAACGGAATCGACATTTCTAGAACCTGACCAAATTGGACTGGTTAAGATTGTTCCCGATTTGGTTTTGCACACCTTTAAATGCATATACTCGTCAGCCTGTAAAGATTTGAGCTATTGATGGGATGGGGGGAGAACTAAGACAAGTCGCCGATTTTAGGGTTTTTGACGAGCACAGCTTTGATAGTTTTTTATTTTTGGGTGAAATCAGCGCCATTTTAGGGGGCATTTTGGAGATTTTCCTTATACTTGGGCTTTGTTTTTTATGTGGGTCCCGAGGTTTTAACTAGTAAAGTGAAAGTTAAAAAAGGGGAAAAAGGGTCAAACTGAGAAATTAGAAAAAGGAAAAGCATCCAAAGTCTCTATACGCGTTCTCCTCTTTTCCTTGTAGTTGCTTTCTTGAGCAAAATTTCTTTCCTTCAACCTAATCTCTGTCATTTAATGGAGGACTTCGTGCATTAGACTTTCCGTGAACATAATGCGAAATTGAAGGGGATGATAGTCTCTTAGTGACCCTCATAAAAATGCTTTCGTCCTCCTTACGCTTTGCTTATTCGTGAGTATGTTCGACCTTTCCTTAATGGCCTTATGTAACTCAAAGCGTCGACATGCTTTGTAGGTATGCTTGGAGTCGCTACCAATTGATTCGAGCATTGATTCGACTTTCCTACGAAGTAACCGGACAACCGAAATGCCGGTTTTATTCAAGAAGTTGCCATTTCTCTAACATAATCTAGCTCCAAGATTGTGAACAAAAAGATGAAGAAAAGAAAAATCCAAACGATGTTTTGGAAAAGGAGCGCCTTACCCTCGACGCCACTGCTTGAAATTCCAATGCCGTAGACCATCATTGGACGGTGAAATCGATTTCCTAAACACTTGCTTATCAAGGATGTCAGGAGTCCCCCGACAACGGTGTCTTGTCGATTTGGAAGTGCTTGGCATAAGTTAAGTTTAATTCAATTTTATTCAAGTGAAAACTGGGCGTTGTCGGCTAGCCCTGATCGGAAGTCCGATGCTACGACTTGTGCACTCGATGAATCAGTCTGGGAAACAAGGGATTCGATGCTAGGTTGTTTCCCATACTGGAAAATGAAGAACAGTAGGTTCCATCATCTGCTGCTGGGTTTTGCATGATTCATAAGGATATAAGAAGCCATTCCAAATCGATCTCTTCAGTACCAGGATTGATCTACGAAGGTTTCCTATAGTAGAGGTTGCCACAGAGACCAGACATGGGCGGACACAGACGGAGCCTGTGCAAGCACTGGTCCAGCAGTCGGTCTCAACATCGAACCTAAGAGCCTTGTCTAAGTCTGCCTACGACCGAAAAGCCGAGGTGCTTCTTCACCCAACCGATTTCGACTAAAACCTCGAGCAACATCTTCACGTAATTGATTGGGCCATCCGATGGAGTCTATAAAGGCAGCCACTTGGATGGACCCTCATCAACTCATACAAGTGTTTACCGGTGCCCAGCACAGCCCGACAAGCTCGAAAACGTTATCCGAGGGCCCGCTCAAACATTGATCCAGCCCGTGAAAAGACACATTGACATGTCAATCAAGAGGAAGAACCATATTAACCAATATAATCCCGGACCTGTTTTACACATCAATCCTGAACTTGTGTTTTTCGTCGTTACTTCTGAATGAAAGGGATTGGAAAGTGAAAAACTAACCAAATAATTGATTTGTGGGATCACTAACGATTCAAATCATTACAAATTAGGTCAAAGGTAAAGGTTATAAAGGAAAAAAAGTCCAAAAGAAACAGCGGAAAATGTTATAATGGGTTTCCCCTACTAGTCAACAAGATATTTGACCAAGACAAAGTGCCTTTCACAATCAAAAAAGGTTCAAAAAGCGTGTGTACCTTTTTATGCTTGCATTGTCAAGAAGCTGCTGCAGAGTGTATGTATTGAAGCAGATTGAAATGAGTATCAGTGCTATGTACAGGTCTGATGCAGCTGTGCCGATATTGTACCACCAATATCAACAATTAAGAGCAAGGCAGGAACCATCCTCTTCATACGGAACAGACAAATAGAGGAAGCTTCCTCTACAGCAGTGATGAGAACCATACCCAAATGCCCATTATAGGGAATATAACGATAGCAGATGCCTGAAATGTAGCAAGTGTTATGAAGGACATGTTGTGAAGGCTAAGTGAGCTACTGATTTTGCAGAGTTACGGAACAGAATGAACTAAGATATAGGTAGAATGTTACCACAAAGAACACCACTTCATTATTCGCAAGAGGTGCCATGATCTCATTTCTTTCCATCTCTCTCTTGACAAAGCCTTGCAGCTGCAAATGAAATCAAATTGCTAAATTTTCTTTCATAAATAAAGAAGAAGTCAAGAAAAAATGTGTGCGTATTTCATGGCTCGCTGGTAAAAATTCACGTGCTTCCTTGCTCTGAACATACATATAATACTAAATAATGCACTAGATACAAGATGTTTACCAATTTTTATACATGACCACAGATTTAAGTTGACACTAGTTTACTGTTATAGTTGCAGTTAGTCAAATTTTAAGCACATATATCCATTTATATAAAAAAATGTTCCCACAGTTAAAGAAAAAAAAAAGGGTCTCCAGTACAGAGTTATGCAATGAGCTAAAACTCTGCTAGGGTATACTATACATGTCCTTATCGTTACTGAGACATATTTACACATGGTGCTTGCTTGTTAATTTAGAACGGTTTGTGCACAAACCTCATGATGATACTTCTTCACACCCGAGAAGGCTCTCTTGCAGAGATGCAGAGCCCTGGAGAGATGGGAAGTTGATGTAGGTTCTATGACAAATGAATATTGATGTAACATCCTACGCACCATCTGAAGATGATTGCTAATGATGTTGTCAATAAACTGTAAGCCACACAAATGAAGTACATCTCATCAGAAAACACATGCTTTGTGAATTACAAGCTTAAAAGATGGGACCAGATCATATTCAGAGCTTCGACGGCATGTGAACTAGTACTAAATATAACTGCAATTACCTTTAAGAATGTGCATCTTGTTGGATATTTCCTCTTTCGAGCATTTAGAGTCCTCACCTGATCAGCAAAGGAAAGTGCATATTAAGCCCGGAGGAAGAAATGGTGTAGCTGAAGCAATTTAATCATAAAAGAGGTGGCATATCATGATATACTTCTGTAATCTGGAGAGCCTGCTCAAGGTGCTGAAATTGAATCCACTGCTCTGAAACGATGTCAGCCAGCTGTCAGCAAAGTGAATGAAAGATTAATAAAGCGAGTGTGTGAAAACACACACAATCCTAGCATGAAAATAGGTTTTTAATGAACTTCTGGGACTCTAGATAAGCTCGAAAATCATATCCACCATCGATTACAACTCTATGCATGATTTTTGAGGAAAAATTAGCAAGAGAATCTGGAGGATTAGTAAGATAACGTGGACTCTTGAAAATTTTAGAGTATAAATGGTGCACGAGACTTCGGTTTAAGAGAAATTTAGGTTCTTATGTCATAAAAGAAACACCACCAAGAAAATTACATAGAATTGGCAACTAATATTGTGAGATAAAGAACAAATATAAATAGGCCAAGGAAATAGAACAACAATGCACACAAGTATCCACTGTAGAGAAATTAAAAGCATTGGTAAGGCCCCGCACAATTCTTTGCTTTTCCTTTAATTTTTTTTCTTTGTAGAAAGCCTTACAATTAATGGCATATGTTGTAACATTCATGTAGGATAATTATTGACAAGAAAGACAGCTTGTACTTGCCATTGCAAACCAACATTATGGTAATATATTAGGAAGAATCCATGCCTGGGATAGCTCATTTATTCCTCTGTGATGTAAGATATATAGGAAAAATTATCGAACCAGTGGATTTGGTAAAACTGTACAACACCACTAAGCAAGTGAAAGACTGCTGGAGGCTTTGCTATTTGTACAGCAGATGGAATGAAGTTCATCCCTCTTCTATTTCTTATATATATATATATGTGTGTGTGTGTGTGTGTGTGTGTTTCTTTTAAAACAGTTACAAGAGCTTACTGAACCATCTGGGTAAAATCGCCTTAGACATGAGGACATACCATAAAACAGCCAAAGTTCAAACAAAGAAATGAAAAATGTGAAAGCAGCATTGCATGAAAACTTGTATAGTTTGTCAGTAAAGAGTCTGAATTCAAAAAGCTTGTTGTACACTTATACAAAGATCTTTGTTGTTTCAACACCACCTGTAATCTGTTCCATCAAAGCCTACTACTTCCTTTCATGGCCAAAAAAAAAAGCTACCACTCTCTTTGTCCGATGTAAAATATAGGACAACCATTTTCCAAGCTGAAAAAATCCACTGCTAACAGAAACCCTTCCTGAAAGCCCTTGTTAACAAGAGCCAATGTGAAACCTTGAAAAGAACCTTGAATGCACCGAAACATAGTCTCTGCTATCAATTAACTGACTACCGTTATGGTTTTTATATAATACTCAGAATCCAGTCTCAGGCATGATGTAGCTGCTCTTGTAAAACTTCTTATTACATGCACAAAAAGGGAAGTACATATTCTCAGGCATGATGTTGCTGCTCTAGGCTAGAGTCAGTGTTTTGCATGTAAGAACTATGTATTCACGTGTTCTATAGGAGTTAACTCTGGTGTCTACTTAGCTCACTTTTGGGGTTCCTCTGATCATGTGAAACTGGAATACAACAGAGGACATGTAAATAATGAAGATTAGAGCATTGTCACCCATGATACCCGAAAATAAAGGAATTTAACTCTCATAAGCCAATTTAATGATAACATGATCTGTCATTTATGCATATCTAACACAAACTACTTAGAGATGATTGAAGAAAGGTCGGGACATACAAGTGTTCGAATGTATAGCTACAACAGTTCCCCTCCTTCAGCATCCTTGACCTTTATAAGTAACATATAATCCTACAAGTAGAGATTTTCACCTTTTCAACTTTTGAAGCAGTAACTTCCAGTCTAGCCTCAGCTTCCTTTCCTTTAGATTCCAAGACATAAAGATCAAAGTTGTTCTTTCTTGAGGCAGCCCACAGATCTCGTACCTAAGCATCCAAAAGCTATTCTTTAATAAAAGTCAAACTTTCAGATTCGCTCAGCAAAAAATATTATTTTGGAAACCCAAAATAAGGAAAAACAGAAAAAGTGATATCAAATGAGATAACTTTAAGCAAAACCAAACAGAGACGGAACCTCTTCCTCTAGAGCTTTAAGCCTTTTATCCACATTTGACAGGTCATCCTGTAAAATTTAGAAAGAACGGTCATTGAAAAGCTTCTATTCAAGAAAGCATCCCACATGGATTTGATGCTAATCAAATTCAACTAAACAAAGTAATGGTTCTACATTGTTATATGGGTCGAGATAAAGCATTTATATAAGGAAACAAGGAAATGAATAAAATTAACTGTATGGACAAAAAAATTGCGCAGTTATGACTCATGTAGACCCTTAACTTCTGTTACTTACATTGGCATTGTATAGAGTCGACTGCAAGGAAATGATCTTATGTGACACTTCTTCTACTAGCTTCTCGTGCTGTTCAAGAAGAAGGCTTTTAGCATCCAGGTGTTGGGTCCTCTCTTCAAGGATGGATTCTACAATGTTCCATCAGTGACTCTCATCTAAGGTCATTCTCCAACAAACAGATGTAGTGGCAGATAAATTTCTAGGAAAAATAACCATGAGTTTAAGATTTTTTCTCAACTGCTATGCAGGCAAACAGCCAGGACATCAACAGAGTAATACATTAGATTTCAATCATGACTGTCAATGGCATTCACACCAGTGGTTCCTTCCACCAGAAAAGAAGTTCAAAAATCTTGAAGAAGCCTAAAAGAAAAACTATGATGGAAACCAAAACTGGTTCGACACCACGAAGTCCCCAAAAGAACAGTAAAGACATCTGATGGTGTATAAAATGAGCACACCCGCAACTTCGGGCCAAACAAATATAGCAATTCAAAGGCTATTTCGCACAAAATTTCGCCAATGATATAAGCCACCAAGAATCACTATTTGAATGAGAAACACCATAGACCTATAGATAAGCAAGTTTTCGTTGAATACCAATTGCAAAGACACAAACCAGTCATGACTATAAAACCCAGTGAGATTATAAACAAGACCTTGCCACCCCCTTCCGCGATCCCCCAAGCTGTACGAGAAGCCTCTCGCCAATCACTAACTACCCTTCTACCAATACCAGGTAAAGTAACCAATCTGAATTCCACATCATGCTCAGCAGAATTACAATATCGCCAGTCAACCATGCTCTTCCCTCATCACTCCTATAATTTCAGGCCCTACAAAGATAGTAAACTGAAGCACACCAAACCGACTCGAGTCCCAAAACAGAGACTTAGTACCATTCTCGAACGCTCAGCTTCCCTCCACTACCTTCCAGACGTAATCAGTGGCCCCGACCCACATGAGTTCACAAGCTCATTCACGGTACGGACGTCCTCACGAACTATTTTCGGGCGAATCATTCGTTCCCTCGAACATGGGCTCGCCTGAAACTCGACGAATTTTCAGATGACGGGAGGGGGAAGCTTACCGAGGCGGGCGACCTTGAGCTTCAAATCGCGCAATTCGCAGGCCAAGCCGTGGCGGGCTTGTCCAGCCGGGCACGTCGTCGACTGGGGGAGCTCGGCGGCGGCGCCCGGGAGACGGAGGAGGAGTGGGAGGATGGCCGGAAGCAGCAGCAGGCGGAGGAGGAGGAGGAGGAGGTTCGCCGCCATCTCCGCCGGTTCCTCGCCTCGAGGACTCGAAAACGACGGCGAGATCGGAGGGGAGACTCTGGTTCTCGACTTGCGAGAGGGAAATGGAAACTTCGCGAAAGAAATTAAATGAAATAGTATGAAATTTGTCATTACTTGTCCTCAATTTAGTTTTTCGTCAATTTGATCATTATATACTTCAATTTAACCAATTTGGTCCTGTTTATTAGACGGTTAAATTGGGTCAAAAATGATCCGACCGAAATTGACTCATTTAATTCATTTTTATTTATTTTCAATGCAATACAAATTTAATAACTCATATTCGAAACTTCTTCAATCGATATTGTTAAAACAATTTCATATTTGACATGATGTAGAAAAATTTATATCCAAATTAAGGTGAGAGCGCAAAATTGAGTAAATGTGAAAGAAAGTGAAGAGAAAAATCATGAAGGTTGATTTTATTTAAGTAAATTGTATATTCATTTAATATTTATATTGGACTTTATGTAGAAAAATTTATACCCAAATTAAAGTGAAAGAGCAAGATTGAGTAAATGCGAAAAAAGTGAAGAGAAAACCATAAATATGGATTTTATTTAAGTAAATTGTAAACTCATTTAATATTTATATTATATTAGGCTTTATGATTCTAACCCATTACTGAATAAACTAACCTATCCAACAACTTAGTCACTAAATGAATTTATGATCGATTTTAACAACTCTACTGATTATGTCAGCAGAATTTCAAAGTAAAGTACAAATGAAGAGCACGAGTAAACTTATGTCACAACGAAACAAATGACTATTCATGATACCCAGAAGGGAAGAGAGAGAGAGAGAGAGAGTGTGAGGGAACGGCGGCGACTTTGACCACGGTCTCGGAGAGGGCAGCCGGCCCTCGCAAAAGGGACATGGCAAGGGCCCTCGCACGATGATGGCACCATTGCGCGCCACCATAGAAGTCTCTGGGACAGGCGGTCGGCCCTCGCTCGACTATGGCACCAGATGACGGCGACGAGCAAGGGTTGGCCGGCGCTCGTGAACCTTAGCTCGATGGTGGACAGTGGTGGCACCACCGTTGCTGGAGGGTGCTTGCCTCTTTGTTAACCTCAGCTATTGCTGAGATTACTCTTGCGCACTCTCTTCCGACAAATATTTAACATCTCATTTTTTTAATTCTAATCAGATCATGATTATACTGATGATCAAAGCATTGTACCCAAGGGAAGAGGCGCGAAGTGTGCTCGATAACTAATACCATTTTGTTCACGATAACTAATACTATCTTATTTTTCAAACTTTCTCTACTATATCAGATTTTTTGAAAAGTGTTTAAAAAAGTCCCAAACTTTTTGTATTTATGCCAGTTTAGTTATAATTTTTTTTTGGTACCAATTCTATCATTTCCAGTTAATTTTAGCTAGATTTTGCTAACTAGGCGTCAGGTGGCTAATATGAACGAATTTTAATAATATTTTAATATTTTTGAAAATTTCTTTTTCTTTTTCTTTTTCCTTCTCCTCCTTCTTCTAGCTCGTTGTCGGATTTCAGCGATTGATTAGAGGTGATAGTTGGCTAGGCTCAAGCCCTCGCCATTGGCCACGAGGGCGGCCTTGCGCCAAGCTAGTGAGATTTGTCCTCACAAGATCTAGCGAGGGTCAAGCCTTGCTTGCCACCGACAAGGCTCAAGCCCTCACTAATGGCGCAAGGGCAAGCCTCACCACCCACCGTGAGGCTAGCTTGAGGCAGCCCAAGCCGCCTAGCATGAGGCCACCCTCGCCAATTGTTGCCTTTGGTCGATCACTGAGGTCCTGCTATTGGCTAGAGGAAGAAGGAGGAAAAGGAAAAATAAAAAATGAAAAAGAAAAACAAATTCAAAATATATTAAAATATAGTTAAAAATTATTTACGCGCACCAATCGTGTTACATTACTTGCTGGCGCCTACTCGCAAAAATCCGACCAAAATTAGCCGAAAAGACCGAATTGACACAAAAGTAAAAATATTTATGACTAAATTGATATAAAAAAAAATTTAGAACTAAATTGACACAAATACGATAAGTTTAGGACATTTTTAACACTTTTCCCCATATTTTTCAAATCCATGTGTACAATTTTCTCTACTAATTGTGAACTTTACTACATGATAGCCATTTCAGCAAATTCTAATAATGCTAAACAATGCGACGTTTGATGGTGTGAATACATGAAAATAGCTTAGGGACTTAGTTTGAAACGATCGAAAAGTTGGGATACTAATGACTATTACCTTAGATCCCATTTTGATATTCAACCTAAAAACGACGACCTTGCCTTCAACTAGCTATCCTCTCTCACGAGCACCATCATATGGGATGGGGAACAAGGGTCCTTACTCGAGGCAAAGAGGCGCGGATGCGGAGAAGAACTTGGGGCCACGGCGTGGAGCAACACCACCGGGAGAGCCACTCCGCCACGCCCCGCCCTGCCCCGCCCCGCCCCGTCCCGAGCCATCCTCATGACTGCATCAAACCTAACTCATTCAGTCTGAAGTCCCTAGTTATTCTCTGTACTGCAGTGTCTCTTCGCAGTTCGCCTGACTGACTAGAATCTACTCTCGGCAGGGTCATCCACCGGACAAACATGTCGACAGGTTTTGGGGCAAGAAGACGGCAGTTTACGTTCTCTACTCGCATAATCTCAACAAGAGAGCAGATGATACATTATTCTGGGTAACAAGGGATGATTGTACAACGGCACTAGTTCAATGCTTCTGAATTCAAGAAAATTATCAGGAAAAAAAAATAACTTAATTGTCTTATTCGGATTTTTTTTTTCCTTTTTTATCTTGAGGGAAAGTACACAAAGCCTACAACAAGGTCTGTCGGTCCGCTTCCTTGTCTCCCTTCTTCTCAAGTCGATTTCATTTGCTGCAATCAAAGTCCAAGTGCATGCAGAAGTTAGTAACACTGGCTTGAGCCTCAATTCGTGCCATAAAAGATTAATCATACGCAACCCAAGCTTTCTCCAGACTCAAAAACACTCGTTTGCTAACCAAACAAGACCAAAAAGTTAAGAGACGATGAAATTGGTCTATTATTGGTGCATATAATGTCGAATGTCACGCCGGTGGTCGAGACTCACCCGTTTCTCTTCTTCCATCTTTGCCTTGATGAAGGAGTACATTGCAACTCCAGCAATTGCAATTACAGTACCAATACCAGTTTGAGTTGAGATCTTGTTACCTGTAAGGAAAGCACTTAATCAGTATCCCATTGTTGCTAGGATTTCTAATCGAATGGTAAAGAGGGAAAAAGGAAGCATAAACTAATTAAACAGAACTTAGATGCATACTCACCAAAAGCTAAGATTGAGAAGCCGATCACAAAGACACGTTTGAGGACATTTCCAACTGCGTGTGTTAGAGGTGCAACTCTTTCCAAGGTATTGGTGGCCAACTAAGAAAAATAAAATGAAAATGTTTGTCATTTATTAGTGCCATTCGACTTGATACGAAGTAACTTGCAAATTTGTTACTTTGTCCACAAAAGTCAGTTGACAAAAGATATTCTCGAGTCATACAAGTCAGATAGACATTAAGGAATAGTACCTGATTATAGAGGTGGTAAAACATTCCCACCCAAAAGAGATCAGTAATAAATTTGGTCGTACCCACTTTAGCAAGTGCATCATTGAAGCCATACTTCATCAGTTGAGGTCCTTCAATCTTCACATAACAAAACACTAGTATGAATTTTGAGGCTTCGACTTTAAGTTATCACTCATAATTACACCAATCAGGATAAAATAACACAAGCATTACTCACAATAATAGCCGGTGGAATGCAGACAAAGAGGGCAATGATGGAAATGTAGGCATAGACATTTGTACTATCCATATCAGTCTGCAGAGAAGGTGAGCAAATATACACCAAAGATACTTTTGAGTTGGACATTAAAAAAAAATGACAACTTGAAATATAAAAAGAAGAATGATAATGGTATAACTGAACCTCACCATGGCTTTCTTGGAGTATATGCTTCTGTAAGTGAATGAAATGTTGGAAATCATAGCACTAATAAATCCAGTCCAATTGAAAGAGAGTTCAGTCAATGATGCCATGGACACACCTGTATGATAAATCAAGCCCCGGCATTTACAAGTTACAATTCCAAATACTCACAAAATCCACCATGCAGCTGACTCCAACACATCTAAATACATAAACCAGCCTAACTACCTACGTGAGTGCACGCATGCCTGTCTGTGTTAAGTAAGCTACATGAATAGCAGTCATCAAGGAGCTAAATCCATGTAAGTGGAGACCTCCCAGACTAGAGATTTGAAGTCGAATGATGTGACTTAAACATGGTTGTCTGCCATTGATTCCAAAACAACAGTCAGAGAAGGTAGAACTGACCAAGGACGACGGGAGCCAGAGATAGCCACAAGGTAAAGGGGATCGGTTGTCCAAGTATAAATTGAGAAGCAGCAGCATTGAAGAATGGCTCAAGAGCTGAAATCAATATAGCAGGAATTCAGGAAGTAGAATATTATAAAACTAACAGGAAGAAGATGTAGAAAAGCGGGCATAATCTTTATCTTTTATTCCCTATCAGAAAAATAAATGCTATTTTACCTTTAATGGTATGTGTGAAGGAAACGGCAACAGCCGCAAAGGAAACATTGCTGGTGACGTGACCAAGTGCATGACAAACAGCAACAGGGATAAGCAGCTTCAGGAGGTTTGCATCAATCGGCTGCACATAGAACCGACGGATTTTATAGTTTGGGAAAAAGATAATGTTGCAGAAATTAATGATAGCAGGGGTGCAACAAAGATATAGATTCAATACAACCTCGAACCCAATTGACTGTAGCAGATAACAGCAAGGGTTAATGACATTTTGCACAGAATGGAATTGCACTTACGAGATTCAACTATCATGTAATCACCATGCTAAAATGACACAGGGCAACATAAATAGAAAGAAATATCACCATCATGCAACTTTGGCTCAACCGAAACAGTGAAAAAAGATAATAACAGTACATGGAGATATAACCTCTTCAATTTAAGCTTGAAGCCCTTCTAACACCAATCACCACACGATGCTGATGACAGACAAGAAAGAAGGAACAGGCCAAAATAGCTGGAGACTGCTAAAAAAATGGAAGCTCAAGGCGTGTATCTACTTCGATTTCCATAAGGTAAAAGGAGGTCATATTTTATACATCCCTTCAAGTAAAATCTTGGTGCACACACATCGACCAATAGTGCAGGAACACTTATCACAAATACACTTGTACCATCACCCCATTCAGCACAAGATTAATGCAGGACCATTTGCTAACTAAAGGAAAGATTGCCATTCGATTTCCTTTTAAGAATGAACTGGGCCTAATCAAATCATCATTGGACGGACGATTATGAACTAAAAATGCCAACTTCAAGTCCTTAAGCCACACGGGGAAAACAAAAAAGATGGCAGTCGTCTGTCTCTGTCATCCCAGAACTGACTATGCTATGCAGAATTTGTGAATCTTTACACTGCAATTTCACAGCACAACGCACGAAAACAAAAACCAAACTGTTTCCGGTGTTTCCTGTTGCAATCAAGCTCTGAAAGCTTTGGACTTCATGCTTAGATTCATCATTATAAGGCCGAAAGAAGAAGGGTAGATGAATGAATGAACGAATATAATTCTGGGTCTGGGTCTGGACTTACAGCTCGCTTCGGGAGGCCCACGGCCCAGCTCACCAAACAGTACACCACCCCCACAGCCAAATGCACGACCGACACAAAGCTGCACAGTCCAACAGACACAACAAAACAAAACCAAACCAAACAGTCGTCACCCATCATCCTCAATCCACACAAATCGCAACCACATCTCATCATCGAAAACTTCGGACTTACTAAGGATAGGGGAAGTAGTTGTATATCTTCTTGTTCAGGATGTTGAATATCACGTTCAAGAAGTACCTGCAAACCGACCAGAACAGCAGCAACGGTCAGGGGCATTCCGGTAAATCACGACGGCCCATCCGTCCGGGCAGGGTTTGAACGACCAGTGGACGGTTTCGACAGTTGGCCGCACGAGCAACCGATGCTCTCGCGCGGCGCGCTAACGTGCGCCGTTCGCACCGGGGCCCAGTTTAGCGACGGCTCGCGGGAATCTAATTCTCTTGCGTAAAGAAGAAGAAGGACGCTTACCACATGAAGAAGAAGAATCCGGTGACGAGCGCCGGGTACTTCTCGAAGAAACCGACCGGCGCGATCTTCGCCTCGCTGCAATGAGCAAAAGGGAAGAAGAATGTCAGCAGGGGAACTCGGGCGCTGGCCCTGAGCTTAAAATGAAACGGAGGGACGGACCTCACCCGGCGGAATCGCCCCCTCGGCCGGCGACGAGGAGGCGGCGGCGGGGCACGGCCGGAGGAGGGTCTCCTCCTCGCCGCGCCGCGCGGGCCTTCGAGCAGCAACAGCGCCGGCCGGAGCTGCCTCCCCAGATCAGGTTCCCGCCCTCCCCGCCGACGACCGGCTTCGCGGGGGCGGCGACGCAGCAGGGGCCCTCCCGCGGGAGCCGCCGGAGGCGGGGGACGGCGGGGAGGGCGGGGGCGGCGGCGGCGCGCGACAGCACTCGCGACTCCATGGTTGCCGGAGGAGGAAGGAGGAGGGAAGAGAGAGAAAGAAGAGAGAGAGAGAGTGCAGTATCAGTGGCTTGCGTGAGACCTGATATCGCCTGTAGATAGAAATTTATCCTGCGCCGGCGGCGCTATCATGCGCCCCCTGCTCCCCACGATCCCCTGCTTCGCGCCCCACGGTATCGAGTCGCTATCCGCGAATCGTGTCGCGACTCGTGACGTCAGTGGGCGTGGCCTGATGCGGATGGACGGTAGAGATGGAGGGGCGCACGGTGAATGCGGTGGGGAGGAGCGGCGGGTGGCGCTGGAGGTTTGTGGTGGAGGATTGGTGGTGGGGCCCGGCTTATCTCGAAGCGAATGGATTGAGAGGAGAGGGCTTGTCTGGTCCAATCGTTGTTGCCCCGTGAAATCCCTTATCAGCTATTTCTCTTTTATCTCTCTCTCTCTCTCCCTCTCCTCCTAAGATTTCTTGGGGATTTTTCATTTTGAGGTTGGCAATACATGTCCCATTCTTCTCAAGGGAAATAAACCATTTTTTTTATATTACATTGAGATGCACGTATAAATTATACTATAACTTCTTATATCAAAGATTTGATGTGGTGCGATACGATGAAAATATCATTGTGGGTATGTAATTACATCATTTTAAGTTGTTTTAGTAAATGTTGGTTTTCATTGGATATGTTTAATATGCCCAGACTTGATTATATTTTGATGGACTTGCTAAAGGAAAAGTATTAGAGTTTTGTTGCTCTTTTTGATTGGTGAATGGCTCTCAATATGTATTTGGTTCAGTGTTTGGTGAAATTCCCGATGAAAAATCTCGTGAGTAATTTTTGTTTTTCACGGCAACTTCATGCTTTGATCCAGTGAAAAAGATGGAGGGAGGGGGGTTGAAGCGAACGTGATCCTTGGAAAGCCTTTATGGTTTGGTTGGGCAGGAGAGATTGGGGATGAAGGTGAGCATCATGGTTGTGGCAATCCTCACACATAATAAGATGGAGATTTAAGTACAAAGTTCTTGCCATGAGTTAAGATCTTGATTAAGGGAGAACATGCTTGACATTGGAGCTCACATGCACGAAAAGATTATTCAGATACGTGGAAGTTGTGTTGAATATAATCGGATGAAGATGCAGCACAAAGAAATAATAGTAAAGCAATCTTTCATTTATCTCTCCATTTTGCGAAGCGAAAGTAACACATCTTTAAGCTAAATTAGAACTAATTCTTCCTAACGGTAATTTATGAAAATGTAAGGATAAAATTCATCGATATTTGTCACGAAATCTTTTCATAGATAGCAAATATAAATGTGGATATATGTCACTATAGCTTCTTCCATCGCGCTTGATGGGCTTTTCATAGAGCAACAAATTCGGTCCATGCCCCATCGCTCTCATGGATAAATTTTCACTTGTGGACAACATTCAATTATATTTCATTTTCAGATTGATCAAATCATTTCACTTTCGACGGTTGTGCATAAAAGGAGGTCGAAAGATATTAAAAGTTGTGGTGCGTGGAATGCCAGAACAAATTGCACTCTTCCTTGGGTCAGAGACATAACAATTTACTCCTCAATTATTGATGTATGGAGATCATATAGAAGAAAGCTTGTGAAAGTGAACGCGGCCAAATACTTAATCTTTGCCTCTCATGGTTTTTTGGCAAAATTACACAAACCCCCCTTTTTTTTGCTAGTAAATGGAAAATAATATTAGCTTGAGATGCGCGTGTAAATTATATTATAACTTCTTATATCAAAGATATGATGTGGTGCAGTACGATTAAATTATCATTGTGGGTCCGTAATTACATTATTTTAAGTTGTTTTAATAAAAGTTGATTCTTACTAAATATGTTTAATATGCTCGGACTTAATTCTATTTTGATGGTCTTGCTAAGGCAAGGAAAAGTATTAGACTTCCGTTGCTTCTTTTAATAAGTGATTCAAAATTGATGATTGATTGGTGAATGGCTCTCATTATGTATTTGGTTTGGTGTTTAGTGAAATTCTCGATGGAAAAATCTTGTTAGTAATATTGTTTTCTCGCAGTGATTTCATGCTTCGATCCAGTGAAAAAGATCGGGGGCTGAAGCAAGTGTTATGTCATAGCAATGCAGTCCCAGGACAGCCTTTATTGTTCGGTTTGGTAGGAGAGATTGGGGATGATGGTGAGCATCGAGGCTGTGGCGATCCTCACAAATAATGAGATGAAGACTCAAGTGCAGAGTTCTTCCCATGAGTTAAGATCTTGATTAAGGGAGAAGAGCATGCTTGACGTTGGAGCTAACATGCACAAAAAGATTATTGAGATACTTGGGAGTTGTGTTAAATATAATCGGACAAAGATGCAACACAAAGAAATAACGATAAAGCAATCTTTCACTCGTCTCTCTATATTTTGAAGTGAATCCATCACCCTTTCAATTCCATATTTTTACCTTTCCACCACTATATATATCCATACTTTTATCCTAAACTTCCATTTAACCCCATGCGAGGTAAGCACTAAGTGAATAAATTAGTAACACATCTTTACAGCTAAATTAGAACTTATTCGTCCCAACAGTAATTTATGAAAATGTAACGATAAAATTCATTGATAATTGTCACGAAATCTTTTCATAGATAGCAAATATAAATGTGGATATATGTCACTATAGCTTCTTCCATCTCGCTTGATGGGCGTCTCATAGAGCAACAAATTCGGTCCATACCCCCATCGCTCTCATGGATAAATTTTCACTTGTGGACAATATTCAATTATATTTCATTTTCAGATTGATCAAATCATTTCACTTTAGACGGTTGTGCATAAAAAGAGGTCGAAAGATATTAAAAGTTGTGGTGCGTGGAATGCAAGAACAAATTGCACTCTTCCTTTTGACATAATAATATTTTTTTTCTTGGGTCAGAGACATAACAATTTACTCCTCAATTATTGACGTATGGAGATCATATAGAAGAAAGCTTGAAAGTGAACACGGCCAAATACTTAATCTTTCCCTTTTTTTTTAAATGACAAGTATAGCCACTTTAATATAACTAAGCAAGATGTTTTAAGAAAAGTAATAAACACAAATTAAGGAGGAGGAGGAGGAGGAGTAGAAGAAGGAGGAAGAAGTAGCAGGAGAAGAAGAAGGAGAAGGAGAAGGAGGAGAAGGAGGAGGAGGAGAAGGAGGAGAAGAAGAAGAAGAAGAAGAAGAAGAATGCCTCAATAACAAAAAAGTGAAATGGCGAAAATGATTATATATTATGCATATTTAAAGGGTTAATTGAAGTAAAAAGAAACAGATTGATCAACAAAAATATTTGAAAATATTTAAAAGGAAATGATGTCCTTGGCTAATGAAAGAAAATGAGTAAGTGATAGGGTGATGCCTTAAATACTTCTCGGCGATCGATCACACGTTCCATTAGCATTTAAAAATAAGAACGAGTATCCAATTATCCTTATTTGACTTTTTTTTTTTTTTTTGTTATTGAGGCATTTCTCCGTTTTACTTAATAGCGTTTCTTTTTCTTAAAATATCTTAGTAGTTCTATTATTTTTTTTTCATAAATTCTCTTAAATTTTTATATTAAATACAATATCTATATCTTTCTCTATTTTCTTTTTTTCTTTCATTTTTACAAAAATCAGGGTAAAAGAGATTTTTACAAAAAAAAAAAGGAGAGAAAAGAGAGATAAAAATATACATTTACATGTGCATTGCATATGTTAACGGAAAATATAACACTATTAACGGCTCTAACAAAATGAAAGTTCAAGAAATAATGCGCAATAGTTCAAACCTTGAGGACAAACATATACTACTCCAATGTTTGGGAAGTTTTGTGTAATCTGCCACTTTTATTTAAACTACTTAGTAGACCAAGCTCCTCGCAATGGTTCACCTTCTTGAAAATAAAGTTTAAAAGTGCGGAGAAGATGAGAAATTGTCCACCACAATCTCTGCGTCTAAGATATTAAGTGAGGAGAGGAGTTAATTAATTGTCTGAAGATCTATGTTAGCCATCATAAGACACTAAAAATGTTTAGACCACAAGTCACTGACAACAAGTACAGAAGAACATCGCCAACGAGTGTCGTGCAATCGGAAACCAAATTATCGAGAATATCATCAACTTTATGGATATTGAAGGAATTTAGTTTGATGAAATGCACAAGAGATGCTGGAACACTTCCAACAGTTTTACTGATTCAAACCGATGATCCATCCGACAAGTCCGGGGCTCATTTATACACAAGGAACATACGGTAACAACATGCAATTCAGATCATTATAATTGTCAGGCAGTTACAAGCCAATTGCTTGGGCATCCCTAGATTCTGGCCCCGTTTGGTTCGGCATTTAGAAGGGGCTTTTGGCCTCTAAAGGGGTTTGGGCAAAAGTGGGTGGTGTTTGGTTCAACATTTTGGGGACTTTGGGGAGATGCAATTGCATCTCCAAGGGGCTTGAAGGGGCTTTAGGAGAATGGAGGGGGAGAGGTCCATTGGGAAGTTGCATTTTCGGAATGCAACTTTTACTGTTCATATTCACCGGAGAGAAGCCGATCGAAGGCCGACGACCGCCGGCCAAAGGGTCGCGCGCGCCGGCAATGCGCCGGCGACCGTCGCCGGACCTTAGGCGAGACCTGGGTCGCGTGAACCAGGCGGTTGTCGCCTGAATCGCGCGACCCAGGCAGCCGCCTGAGGTCGCGCAACCCCAGGCGACGGTCGCCAGGGTTGGGCGACGGCTGCCTGGGTCGCGCGAACCCAGGTGACGGTCGCCTGAGGTCGCGCGACCCAGGCGGCCAGATCCGGCCATTCGGCAGCTGGATTCGGCGGTCCGGCTGCCGGATCCAGCGGTCCGGTGGCCGGACTTAAAAAAAAAAAAAGATAAATGTTTTTTTGTTTTTTTAATTTAATAAAAGTCCTTTACAAATGTAAATTTTACCAAACGGTATTTTGGCCAAAGTTGCATCTCAATGCAAATTTTACCAAACGATATTTGCATTTCGGAAAAACCCCATTCACCCAAAGGTATTTGCATTTTGATAAATGCATTCCCCAAAAGCCAAACCAAACGGGCCCTCTCTTGACCTTATTGTTTGTTAGCTACCCTGTCTAGAGCCATCCTCGTGCCTAGAACACGTTCTTGGTCACGAGCCTACTCACCACGACACGGCCTGGGTCATTGCCAAGGCCGGGCTCACAAGCTGGGCTAAATCATATGTACAAGTAGCACATATGACCTGGTCACGAGCACCAAACCAATGCTCGCCATGCCCTTTGTTGTGGCCAACCATGAAACCTTAAGGTGTGAATAGGTTGAGTTATAATATCACGAAAATTCTAAATTGATAGACTCGTGATAAATTTCTTTCAAACTAATTTTTTTGACTATCAAAAACCACAAACTAATATATTTGTAATTAATTTTTTTGCCTATTAGTTTTTGCTAAATTTGATTAATACCACGAAAATCCTAAATTAAAGGGAGGGTAAAACCATGAATTGGTATATACTGTCATGTGTCATTCAATTTAATTTGATGGTAAAATTTAATGAAAACTAACAGATAGTAAATTTGTTATAAATATATCGGTTTGGGTTTTTCGTAACATTGACCCTAAAAATTTAATAATTTTTTATTGTAATGATAAGAACAATTATGAGAGAAAGAAGTGCATCTAGAGAGGGACACGGCCAAACGTTTTTAGAACAAGATTTACTTTTGTAAAATCCACTTTATTCCATGGAAATTTATTTTTTAGTCATTTTCAAAAGTAGATTTCTTGTAACCACGCTTACTATTTGGATCCTTGGTGTCTAACTTGCGCTCTCATGTTGGGGCCACCTTGCCTTCTTAGCAATCCAGGTGGGTTGATAAGATTTTCTTTATTTTAACATGTTGATGCCTGCACGTGTAATATCTCCAAAATTTCCCTTTGTATTTTGTCTTCCCTAGGAACCTCTTGATGTTTTAATCCTGGAGTTCTAGAGGTGCACATTGAACTATAATGAAACTTTTAAGGACTTGTTCAACATCCGTTTTCTCGGTCAATTTTGAAAGTAGATTTTCAGTCACTTCTCAACAATGTATTTTTCTTTTGTCAATCAAACCTTGGCTGTTATTCTTTTGGAATTTTTTTCTTGTATTATTATTAGTAGATTCATCTCATCAGTTTTAGAACTTGATCATCAAGTTATAATTCCATGGAGCAAAATCGCATCTCAATTCGAAGAACAAGAACTGCGATGTTTGGCTAGAATCGTTAATTAGTTGAAGCACAATAATTCAACATCGAGTCGACGATTCTAAGGACGTGATTTTGTTTGTATATTTATATATATAGGCTCAATAATTACTGGACCGTGAAGTTTGCACAAACATTGATGCAAAATACAATGAGGCATGACTAGCTCTTTTTAAACCCCCTTTTCCACTAGTTCTCGTGGTCGTGGGAGCCCGCGTATCACATTGCGAATGATGCTTCCAAAAAGGAAGTCAACGGAGTTGGTTGTACCGCATTAATTTCCTTTTAGATTATTTCTTTTATTAATTTTTGCTACCATAATGGGAAACATGGTAAGTCAATCATGCTTGAAAGGAAGAAGTCGATTAAGGTAAGTCAAAGTGCGCCCGCCAATGCCATGGCTTTCAAGGAATATTTAATAATGACACGAGGTAGACAGTTAAGCAGAGAGTCCAACGCCATTGATTAGGTAGATCGATAATGTGGTAATTATAGACATTTGGATGCCATGTTAGGTGAGCTTGTTCCTCGAAATACAATTATATGAATTTAGGACATCAATGATATCCATTTTATTTCAGAAATTGATTTTTCTATTTTTTATTTTCTCGAACGAGTTTCTAAACAAAAATATGTATTTTATAAGAATACAAAATTTCAGTTCCCAAAATAGAAATTTCTTTAATAATGACACAATTTTTTTTCCTCTAGATGATGGTGGATGGTAGGTGGTCGCGATTGGCTAATAGTGAGGATGAGTGATGAGAAGAGTTTTATTATTTATTTTTATTTCAAAATAAAAAAAGTAAAAAAATTACTTGTGACATTTGTTTTAAACCTATTTTTTGAGTAAATTTTTTTCCGAAAATGGAAAAATAAAATTGCATTACCAAACGTAATTCTATTTTAAACTTTGCTCCCAAGAATAGACAAATAGAAAAATAGAAAAATAGAATAGTTATTATGTGCTCCCAACAACTTATGCAATGCTGTATACCACTTAAATATAACTATTGTAAGATTTCATTTATTTTAGGGAAAACATTTCTCTCATTTTTCGGTATTTGATTCACACAGGAAAATGAGTCAATAGAATAAGGTTTTCTACAAAAACTTAAATTCAAGAGTATGAATTCATCTTTAAAAGAATCGGAAAATGTTTTTCAAAATATGAATAAATATCAGCGCTTGAACCCGAAACTCAATGCTTGGGCAAAGAAACTCTAATGTTGGTTCCCAAGTCCTAGCGTTTGGGACAAGGTCTTTAGTGGCTAAGCCCGGGACCTAGATGCTTAGGCCGAGGCCCCTGGTGCCCACATCCAGGTCCATTGAGGTTGCGCTTGAACCCTAAGTGCTTATACCTAATGGTTTGATACCAAAACTCAGGTCCATAAAGGCCACACTTGAGTCCCAGATGCTTGAGCTATGATATTGACCCTCAAGCTTGGGTTCACGAAGGCCATGCCTGAGTCCTCAACGTTTCGGCTTGGGTCCTTGGTTAATGAAACGTTTGTTCTTCTAAAAGTATATTTTTAAAAAAAATTGATTTTTTTTTAAATTTTCTTTTCTTTTCTCTTTTTTTTCCTTCATTTCCTTTTTCTTTCTTCCTTATCCTTTTTGCTTCTTCCTCAGTCCATCACTGGGCTAGCAAGCTAGGGCTTTACTAGATTGAGTGAGCTTGCGGCCTCTAGCAATGATGCTCAAGCTCATCCAAGGTTGGGAGCTCGTGACCTCTAGTGGTAGGCTCAAGCCTTGCCAGATTAGGTGAGCTTGTCGGAATCTAGCGAGTTTTGAACCTCACTGGCCTTGGGTGAGGCTTGAGCTTGCCTATGGTTGGTTGTTGACCTTGTTGCTATGGTTGGATTGATCAAGGAAGAAATAGAAAGAGAAGAAAGGAAAAGACAACATATATAAAAATATATAAAAATAATTTAAAAATAAGATTTTTTTAAATAAATTTCCCTACATGATTTTCCCTATCAAATGATGAAAAATACTCTCTAGATCTTTTTCAGGTTTTAGCCACACACAAAAAATAAAGTCATCTTTCTTGAAAATGACTTTCTAGATTTTTTTTTAAAGAAATGGTACCTTTTTTTCTTGTAAAACCAAGAGGCCCTAAATAGATTTTTTTTTTCACCATTTTGCAATATGAGATCCTTTTCATTCACCATGGATTAAATGCTAGTATTGAAATTGTAGCTATTAGCATTTTAGTTTTTTTTTTTTTTCTAATAATTAAAAAAAAAAAAACACCTCTTTTAATACTTCCATGCCAACACAAGCGTGAAATAGTATCGCGAGAGGTACTTGAGCTTGTAGAAAGGAACTCCTAAAGTTTTGTGTAGACGTAGCACCATCTACAAGTAGTAAAATCTCAAGGATTCATAATGGATTACCATTTTATTAAGGTTGTTACAGTTAGGAGAGCGAAGTAGGTCAAGTAGAAGGTCAAACCACTATAAATCTGATTTGCATATTTTCTATCTTCTTAACTCCTTTATTATTTACTTTAGTACGTCTTTTGAGTTCCTGTGTCTCCTGCTTCCCTCTCCCTCTTTTCTCTCTATCATCTTCTTCAACCTTTAGCCATATTGGGAAATTTAAGTTAGTCTTACCCTCCCTCCCTCTTTTGTTGATTTTGATTGTGCTTTCTTGTTCTTTTCTTATCCTTCTTCTCTCTCGATCTAAATCTAAAAACTCTTTCCTCCTGATCTACTTCTCAATATAAGAGTTTGAACATCCTAATCTAGTTCTTAATCTAGGAGCCATCCTCTCCCAATCTAGGTTTGGAAGTTCAATAATATGTTTTTGGGGATTTGATATTCTAATGCTTTGTTCATGTGCAACTTTACAGCTAGCTTCAAAGGTGATTGTAGGAGCTCTAGTGTCTCGCTATTTACTCTCCCAAATGTTAGATTTGTGTTTTGCTAAACTTATTTTGATTATTTTCATATGGCAATGGTGTAAAGGAAGCTAAACAATGTGCACCGCTCTTTGGCAAAGTGGTAGTTACCCAAGAAAGAATTTTGGCGTGTACTCATTACTAACAAGGATATGAGATCTAGAGATTGATCATCGATTATTTTGCTTGATAGATTCATTTTTGTGGAGCAAGCATGTACTTAGCCTTGCTGATATTCTATTAAACCTCTTTATCTTTTAGATTTGGCTTTGTTTAGCAGTATTTTGAGTTTTTGCTATTCTTGGATTTACAACAAAGGATAAGTAGCTCTCATGTGTCATTGTGAGTAATGAATACAATTTTTTTTCGACCAAAAAAAATTCTCAATATATGTTCTTAATGACTAATTGATAGAAGATTATGTTTCTGCATAGGTGATTTACGTTTGGGTCTGACTAGCTTAATAGTCCTTAACCCGCCAAGATAGTAACAGCCAATTTTGGGCCCCAAGTTTCTCCAAGAAACCTAGAAACTTTGTTGTTTGGTTTCTACTCTAAGTCACTATAGATCTTGCTCAATTGACACAATATAATATCCAGCTCCATATGCACCTTCCATTTATTTGCTGGTTTTTCGTGGTATAAACCTTTTCTTTTGGTAGTAATCTCTATAAAAAAATTTATTTGTTTTTTCCCCTTAAAGCCTATGTACAAACTTTTTATGCATGTCAATATGAGAAAAAAATTGTCAAATCAATCTTAAACTTATTGTATATATGACAATTTGGTCCTATACTTTTCATTTTTGCCAAATTCATTCCAAATATTTGTGTAGAATTCCAATGTAGTTATTCTAGTAAATTTTTGTAGGAAATTACTAGTATTTTGGGGTTTGCTTGAAGAATTTTTGGCCTTGAGCAAGTCGTTACTCTGAAGGTGGATTAAGGACCATCACTTCATTTCTCTTTTCATTTCAATGGCACAATCTATACACTTCATATTTTTTTTTTCACGAAAAAAACATTCAATTTATCTCTTCTTATAATCTTTGATTTTTTGGAGCGAAAAAGTCTTTTTTTCTATATCTCTCTTCTACTTTCATCGTATTCTTCAACCTTCAGCCACAAGGGCTCCCCTCCCTCTTTTGTTGATTTAGTTTGTGTTTTCTTGTCGTGTACTTATTATTGATGAAGATACTAGATCTAGCGATCAACCATCGATTATTTTACTTGACAGCTCTTATAGAATGAGTATGTGCTTAACCCTATTGTTGCTCTGTTGACCCTTCATGTTTTTTCAATTTGACTTCATTTTGTAGTAATCTGGGTTTTACTTTGCTCTGATTTGCTTTTCTTTGAAATCTATATATTCATGTATCCTTTCCGGTACCTATTAGCATGCGGTTCGAATTATCTTAAAAAGTTTCAACTCCACAAGCGATCTCTCGAACATGACATCGAACAAAATAGTGCGTGAACTCTTCCGTTGTTGAAATGATTTGTTGAATCAACCACGGCACAATTAAAATACACAGGGTTCGAATTCTTTTTGTCTTGGGGTCTACGTTACAGTTTTCCATTTTATAATATATCATCGATTCAATTCTATAAAAGCATTTCAAAAAGTCAATTGTACAAAAAGACGATTCACTTACACTGTGAAGGCACAAGAAGATAAACTTGTAACATCCCCCAACAACTAATTGTTCAAGCACAACTGCAAGGTGCAAAAGCCCAAACCATGCATAGTCACTTCTTTTGTGCTTTACTGGAAGAGCCTTCCTAGCTTAAATTCTTCTTCTTCTTCTTCTTCTTCTCCTTCTTCTTTCTGTTTTTTTTTTTTTTTGGTAAAGATCCTAGCTTAAATTCTTCGATCTCTTATTACAACTACAAGGACGAGCCGTGACGACAGCAAAGCCGATTCCACGGCGGCGAGTCGGGAACTTGCAGAACACGACAGCGGCGAGGATGAAGATCAGGAGGCGCAGCCACTAGAGGAACTGAAGTAGCCAGTTCGGGGCGTACGGGTAAAACGTATCCGTCACGTTTGGGTTGGAAAACACGAACGCCGCTTAAACTGCTGTCGATGTGACGGCGTGGATGAAGTCCGAGGGCCGGACGCCACGATTGCATTGGTGCGGACTGTTGAGAAATCAAGTGGATGTGCAAGTAAGATAATCACTTTATTTTATATAAGTAATATTGCAAGTTCATTACACATATCACTCTCATGCACCTCTCACACCTCACACAAACACAATTCTTGCACACATCCACTCACTCTTTCTCACTCTACACTTCACGCCACCTACTCCCACCCACTCACACACTCACGTACACACACTCCTCACACTTCTTCACTTACGCACACAACACCACTCTCACTTTTTACACCACACAACACTCTTGCACAAGACCCCCTACACTCTACACAACATCCCCTTAACACTTTTTACTTCAAGAGACAACAGCCCCTATTTATAGGAGCCAAAGTCGGCACATCCACCGACTTCCCTCACCATCTTCTTCCTATTATTTTATTGCAACTTGGGTCAACAATTGCGGCTGAGAATTGTCTGGAGAGAGGGAGAGAAATCTGGAGGAGTAACGAGAGGAGAGAAATCCAGAGAATTCTAGAGAGAGTCGGTGATATTCTCAACACTCCCCTCACCGACTACTCTCTCTAACTTAGATATAGTAGCCGTGCCGATATTATTTTTGGATTCTTTAATTGTCTCCCTCCATTCAGCATATTGCGAAGCTTCCTCGTACGTGGATGGCTCTATGGCTCCATCTTCAGTTGCTTCTCTTGTTGCGGCTTTCCATTGAGTTTTGTGATCCTTAAATTTTTGTAATGCCAATTCATTTTGCCCTTTGCCCTCCTTTTCCTTCTTCTCACTCAATTCGATCTTCATATTTGTCATATCTCCTCTAAGAATTTTGAGATTATAACTCATCCGATCAACCCTCTCATTCGTAACTTTCATTTCATGCTTCAACCGATTCAATCCCATCCGAAGCACTTCAATGTAGACCTCTTGATCATTTTCCTCATAAAATTTCTTCCCCTTGATCTTATTCCACCGATCCTTACACCACGGGATGTAGGGTGTAGATGGCCTCCTTTTCTCAAAGAAAACTTTCTTTTTCTCCTTCATGTGTTTGATATCTCTCTCAATATGACCAATTGGGAACATCATAGCGGGCTTGAGATCCTGAAGCTTCTGCAGCTTCTTGAACTCACATCGGAACTTCTCTAGCTCCCTATCTTTTGCCTTGAGCTCTCCATCCTTCTGCCTTATCATCTCATCCCTTTTCTTCAACATATTCTCCATCTTTGCATTCTTAACTTTTAGCTTCTTTATCATCTCCTACATCTCTTGCAGTTTCTTTTCACAATTGCTTGTTGGCGTTGTTAGTTGCTTCTTCGAGTTCTCCCTTGGCTTGCTCTTATTCGGGGTCGTGATGGAACCTGTTGAATTATCCAACTCAACTATACAAGCTGTTGCAAGCTCTTCTCGTTCCTTCATTGCAACAGCGCTTGAAAGTCCCATTCTTCTTCTCTTTCAATCTCCTTCTTACAAGAGGTGACGACATTTCCTTCTTCCCCGCTTGTACCAACAAAATCTAGCAATATGTCCTACCTTGCCACAAACGTAGCACCGTTTGCTACGCCTTTGTTGCTCTTGTCTTCATCGTCATTGTCGTCACGATCTTGACGAGCTCCCCCTGGCTGATAACCCTTCTTTTCGAGTTGCCTCCACCAATCTCCATGATCTTTCCATGGTTTGCCATCTCTTGCACCTGCTCTATTTCTATTCTGGCCCTTGAACCCTCTTTTATTACTAAAGAGGGCACTTTCATCCTCCTTAATTGAGACCTTAGGGATTTGTTTATCTAAGGCCTCTTGATTGGCCAATATATTTTCCAACTCGTTAGACTTGGCTCATTTGCCCATCCACGAGTGGCCGTAACAATACCGTTATACTCCGGCCTTAACCCATGAATTATTATTCTTCTCATTCTTGTCTCGTAGATGGCATTCTCGGATCTAATTTTGAAATTTCTTCGCAAATAGATTTAACTTTAGAAAAGTATTGACTTACCTTCATATTTTGTTGCGAGATTGAGAGGAGCTCGTTCTCCAAGCATTGTAACTTGGCATCGTTTGTCCTTGCAAACAGCGTTGCCAAGTTATCCCAGGCCTCCTTCGGGGTCTTCGCACTCTTTATGTGTGGTAATAATTCATCATCAACAGTCACGGCAAGAACGTAAAGAGCCTTACCTGACTTGACGTTCCACTTTCTTAAATCACTATCATTTGTGGGTGGTGTGGTGTTGTTGCCGCCAACAATATCCCATAAATCTTGTCCAAGCAAATAATACCGCATGCGGGTACTCCAATTATTATAATTAAAATCACTGAGCTTCTCCATCCCATTCACCGGACTCGAGAAATCCACCATGGTGACTTGAGTACAATGCCCCGCACTATACCAAGTAAGCCTGGTCCCAGACCAACTGACTTCACAATCCCAGATTGTGCACTGGTAGAACTCCGACGTCCTTCGCTTCTTCGCTTCTTGGCTCGACGATCCCTGACCGCCTTGCTCACCTACAATGGTCCCCGACCACAGTCTTCTCACGGCCTCCGACGACCTGCTCTGATACCACTTGTTGAGAAATCAAGTGGATGTGCAAGTAAGATAATCACTTTATTTTATATAAGTAATATTGCAAGTTCATTACACATATCACTCTCATGCACCTCTCACACCTCACACAAACACAATTCTTGCACACATCCACTCACTCTTTCTCACTCTACACTTCACGCCACCTACTCCCACCCACTCACACACTCACGTACACACACTCCTCACACTTCTTCACTTACGCACACAACACCACTCTCACTTTTTACACCACACAACACTCTTGCACAAGACCCCCTACACTCTACACAACATCCCCTTAACACTTTTTACTTCAAGAGACAACAGCCCCTATTTATAGGAGCCAAAGTCGGCACATCCACCGACTTCCCTCACCATCTTCTTCCTATTATTTTATTGCAACTTGGGTCAACAATTGCGGCTGAGAATTGTCTGGAGAGAGGGAGAGAAATCTGGAGGAGTAACGAGAGGAGAGAAATCCAGAGAATTCTAGAGAGAGAGTCGGTGATATTCTCAACACGGACGACACGTGTCTCGACGTTGGTTATTATTGCAGGAGTTCCAAGAACAACTCTGGCCGCATGACCTATTATCGCATGTGAGGAACGTGAGGTAGGTCCGGCCGCAGACGCGGAAACTGTCGGTGAAGCACGAGAAGAAGCACGCGAGGCCGAAAGTGGACAAGAGCATGATGGTCACCGCCTTGTTCTTGCAGGTCGAGAGGCCGGAGAGAAGCTCGAAGGAGAAGAAGGAGCCGGTCGGCAGGTGGTTCGCCAGGTGGCCGATCAAACGACACGCCATCTGGACGTAGCTGTCCTCTGGGAAGCCACACCGGCACGAGGGGGGCTGAGGTGGCGGCAGCGGCTGCAGCTGCGGGTTGGACTCTACGTCGTCCACGGAGGAGCACTCCTTGCCCATGGATTTCGCCGAGGGGGATTTGCGTGTGGAAGTCTTCTGTAAGGACGTCCATGGAGGAAACGACTGGGGTTTTTAACGAGCGGTCTGTCGTGCGAGAGTTGAACGAGACGGGAAGGAGGAGGGCGCAAGAAACCATATAAACAAATGGGGGAGCATGGCTTCATTCGCTAATGGTTGAATACTAGGAGAAAAATGGGATTATTGGAGGGCCTAGAGTGGACCAAAAAACGATGCTAATATCGACATAATTGATTTACAAAAGGCTTTAAGCACTCGAGAATTTGATAATTGATATATCAGTTTGTGTACGGATTTTAGTTTCAACTATTCAAGCCAAAGATTGTTGAAGAGAGTATTCATCAGCAAAGTAAACTGCTTATTTCATCGATTGAAACATCTTGCAACTTGTAACCTGGCAGAAGGGATGATATGGTTGGAAGACGGGGAAGAGAGATCACGATTGAAATCTTTCAAAATAAATAGGATATTGATGATTATTTTTATTTTTCTAGTAAGGGCGGACAAGACCAAGTTATCATTCAAGAGATCTAGTTCTCATTCTTTTAAAAGTCAACTTTTATTCTCGAGGAGTTCACTTCATTCTCAAATACAATAATAACTTCGGGAAAATTACAAAAAAAAGGTCATAAATCTATTATGATTGTATCAATTCAACCCTTTTTTTTTGCCAATTGAGTCTAAAAGCTTTTGCATTTGTACCAATTGAATCCATTTGATTGAAACCGCTAAGACTAAAATTGCTAATATGAGTGATGGCCGTCCTATGTGATGTGGCCAGCTCTGACCAACCAGATGCAAGGGCCAGAGAGCATCTAACGAAGCTCACCCCATTAGCCACTAGTAAGGGCAAGCCTCACTTGCCCCTAGCAAGGCCAACCTCCCCTAGCCTTAGTGAGGTTGGCCTTGCCTAGCAATGATGCGGGCTCGACCTTGCTAGTGGCTAAGTGAGGCTAGATCTCACTAGATTTGGCAAGGTCTTACCCTGCTAGAAGCTGGTGAGGTTGCCCTCATTAGTGACTGGTGGGGGTGAGCTTTGTTAAAGGCTAGTGAGATCAACCTCGCTGTCCTTCGCCTCAAGCTGGTCGCTAAGGTTCAACAATTGGCTTAAGGAAGAAGGAAGGACCAAAACAAGAAAAAAAAGAAGAACAAAGAGAAAGAGAAAGAGAAGAAAAAATAAATAACATTATAAAAATATTATAATATTATCAAAATTTGTCCACATTAATGCTGGCTACACTATGTAAGACGGTTGGCATCTATGCCAATGATTTTTGATCGAAATTAATTGGATGAATTAAATTGGCACATATTCAAAAAGTTTATGACTCAATTGGTAAAATAAAAGAAAAAAAAAGAAGTTTACAATTGAATTGACATAATTGTAATAGGTTGAAACCTTCTTTTACTAATTTTCCCATGATAAGTCACATAATTGCCATGGCTAATGCAGGCTCAGGTGGGGGCCATTGGCACTTGCACCTCCCTCACACTACACTATTTATTGTCAATCTATACTAGATTTTTTTTTGTCAGTCCTACTCTATGCCTATTCTACACTCACTCTCAGACTTTTGCCTTGCCTCTTACAGGGCGTGGGAGTCGAAACCCACTCCTGAAACTTACGCGTCCCCACCCCATCCCTTCCTGAGAAGGTGGTGATTTGAACCCCTCACCTCCCCCTTCTATGTTGGAAGGGTGGCCACTGGGGCGAATCCCAGTGGTTAATCTATACTAGATCAAGAGTCAATTTTCCTTTATTACAATAATAGGCACAATTATAATAGGTTTAAAACTTTTTTTTTATTAATAATTTTCCTATGAAAAGTTGCAAAGCAATTTGGGATGGCCATGGTTGGAGCGGCCTTGGGTGGGGGCATCGACACTCGCTACCTCCCCCACACTCTACACTATTTATTGTCGATTTATACTAGATCAAAAAGAGTCAAATTTTTCTTTACTCCTAATTGGAGTCACATAAATAGAACCTTTTTAACAAAGATCGACCCACCTTTTTAAGCAAGAATAATTTGCAGTCTACAATTTTAAAATCCTACGGTTTGCATCACCATATAAGAACTCTTAAATTGAAAAGACCAAAAAATAAAAGAATAGAAATAGCCAAAAATTAACCGATTATCAAATAGGCCCTTAAAGTGCATTCACAAACTGAAGATGCATATTGTAGGTTTCTGGAGTGGGAATACAAATTATCGATAGTGAAAAGGTTGGGATGCTTTTTAAAAGTTTGCTTATAAAATAATTCAAGAGGGTTTGACAAAATTTTGTAAGGGGGCATTTGAGCCAACAGATTACAGATAAACACTCAAGAGCTTGACATACCTATTGGTATATCAATCTTGATATCTTCAATTACTCAAACAAAATATTGTTAAATTGAGTCCTCAATGGGAAGGTAAACCGGCCTCATCATTGAAACGCCATCCAGGTTTTAGCCCAGCAAAAGTGACGATGGTCGGTCGACGGACAGGAGATCATGATTGAAATCTTTAAAAAATAATAGGGTGGTGACGATTCTTATTTTTCGTTAAGGACAGATAAGACCAAGTAATCATTCCAAATTCTCATTCTTTTACAAGTCAACTTCTATTCTTAAGCAGTTCGCTTCGTTCTTCGTTCTCAAGTACCATGAGGCTGTACTTGGTGGGCCGAGATTGTCTTGACAAAGAACAGATAAAAAAATCCGATCTCGAGATAGATCCCAATAAAATAAATGTGAATGTAGAAAAAAAAAATTTAAATAGAAGTTTCAGAGTCTTGGCGGAAGCTTTTGCCATCCCCTCAACGTTTGCCGTGTCTTCCCATTATCACTCTCCTATGCGAGGACAAGAAGTCTCCGAGAAGTCCGTGAAATCAACTCTCACTTTGCTCAGATTGCATAAATATTCCTGCTCTACCATCTAAGGCTGCACATGGCAAAATTTCTATTCTGGAAAATAATTCATTTTCAAAAATAATTTTTTCTATTTCTATTCATCGGATCAATTTCTGAGCAAAGAACATGTTTGATAATTATATAAATTTTTATTTCTGGAATAGAAAAAAAAAAAAAATAAATGCGTTTAGTATGAATTAAAAATTTCTATTACAAATTTTCATCTTTTAAAAAATAAAAAATAAGAAAAAAGAAGACATTAGAATAATAGATTGAGATGATATAAAATTGACAAGATCAAAATCTTATTGCATTAATAATACATTTGCTTAGGTGTGAGAATTCTAGTTAAAGATGACCCTGTAACATGGGTGGTCGCGTCTGGAGCTTGAGCTATCTTATATCCGTGTGTGAGGATCTTTACTCATGTAGTTTATAGCCTATTGAATTTGGGCAGTGCCTTGTTGGGAGCAGTATTTGCATATTGAAATATTGAACTATAGTTCTTAGTAATAATTTTTTTTGTGAATTTTAATGTTTGGTGTGGCAAATATTGTGAAAAAAGCACAACATATCTTGTCAGCCAAATAAATTTGTAGTGATTTCCTTGGGACTAAGTTTGTACTCTTAAAAAAAAAAATCATAACTCAGGTGCATGCGTGGCTTGCTAATTAGTCTTCTAATCCTAACATAGATGTTGGGTTTGGGTTGGATATTTCCGGCTATCGAAATGGTGAATGCATGGCATAGCTTTGCTGTTATTAGTATGCTCTTGAAGCACCTAGTAAAGACCTTGGTCTCTTGCATTTTGAGCCCTCGATGCATCTCATCTTGATGCTGGTTTTTGCCTTGCTTCTTTTCGAATTACAAAGTATTTTATCTTCATGTTTCACATAAACTTACAAGGTTTTGTCATAACCTAGTAAAGACCTTGGTCTCTTGCATTTTGAGCCCTCGATGCATCTCATCTTGATGCTGGTTTTTGCCTTGCTTCTTTTCGAATTACAAAGTATTTTATCTTCATGTTTCACATAAACTTACAAGGTTTTGTCTAATTTTTATGACGGGAGGCCTTTCTCCTCTCCTCTTTTGCTTTTTTCTTTCTTGACTAGTATGCAAGCTTTGGATGGCGGTTTGTGGGTCTTGAAGTGTCGACTAGACAATAGGTTACAATTTGCTTCTCAAATGTTTGTCCACATTTATGATGCATTCAATGACATTTGTGCTCATAAAGATAGAATTGGATGACCTTAATAAGATTAGTAGAAATGTATTCATAATAGTTTACAAAAACATTAAGTCATGGAATCTCTTGCATTTTGTGATCCCTTGCCATCATATTTGTAATATTTTTCCTAATCATATTTATCTCAAC
Source organism: Eucalyptus dawsonii (assembly GCA_016097615.1). Classification (NCBI taxonomy): domain Eukaryota; kingdom Viridiplantae; phylum Streptophyta; class Magnoliopsida; order Myrtales; family Myrtaceae; genus Eucalyptus; species Eucalyptus dawsonii. Next base: position 55,572,593 of record CM027875.1, on the reverse strand, counting down.
CGCCTCATCAGGTGATGTATAATCTATAACCTCATCTTGTGTAGGTCCAAGTTGATACTCTGGATCTCCATATAGGGCAAAGTTCCTATCCATCTTGTCCAAATTGATACTCCGTTTAATGTCCTAAATAACCCCTCGATGACATTTCTCAATGAATAATGTTTATGGTTGAACAATTTTTTTTACTGTTCTGGGCAATTTCCTTCTACCCCTATAATCGTTCAAATGATAGTATTCACATTTAAATGGAGTTAAAAATCTTGGAAGTGTTGTATAACTAGAATCTACTACATAGTACTTGCCTACAATAAAATATACATAAATTTTTTTATGATATGTAATAGCTATACAATCATAAAGAAAATTACTTCGTATATACAAAGCAAATATCTGGTGGTGGTTTAGGAAATTGTAGTCGAGGAGTTTCGAGTGCTGCTAAGAGAACCTAACAATCGTTGGCAGATCTTTCTCACCTAGCATACACGAAAGTAAATTTCATATCAAACAAATAAGCATACATCACATTTTGAGTGGTAGTGCCTTTCCTACCTCTAAATGGGATCTACCACGACACAAGGATGGAAGCAATAACGTGGGCGCTATCAATAGCTCCAATGTAGCCTTGTGATTTTATGAAAGTCTGGCGTTACACAAGATTATTAGCTACTTATATTTAATGGTGTAAAATTGATATAAAAATCATACCTTGAAGTAGCGTTTATGATTAAAATTGATAAGAATATCCTCTGGAACAACATTAAAAGAAGTTGGCGTGATAATCTCTTTTAACGGTTTGAGAAATGCTTTCAACACTATAGTGACATACTTATTAATTATTTCTCCCGAATGTTGAAATCTCTCATATAAATCTTTATTGGAGTTTTTTTTTAACCAACCATAGATAAGAAGATCCCGACTTATTCATCTACCCTTACATATCAATTATTTTTCAGCTAACCTCTTTCCCTTATTAGATTACATAGGTTAAGAAAAACATGTCTCTCTAACCTAAATGCTTCATATATCATATTTGAATGTCCATAGACAATCTCCCTTATGTATTTGGTTCCTAACAATTTACTGTTCCTAATAGGTTCTTTCATATGCACAAACATGTCCAACATAACAAGCCACGACCATGCTATCATTATGTCAGTATCAAACTTATCCAAATACTGTTCAATTGCTACTATCTCTCCATTAGACACATTATTTGATCCCTTCTTTATAGTATTTATGTCATCACACAAATACAAGAACATCAATATAGGTATATGTAAAAAAAAAAAAAAAACCAATAAAAACCAATAATGTAAGTAATAAAGTGAAAGCAAACCAAATATAAAATTCTCACACAATCCATGGTATCCAAACCACTACATAAATGCAATAGTCTTAATATCAATATCTTTAACAACAAATTTAATAACCAAAAACATAAGTCCTGTAGTCAAATAAAACCCCATGCAATCCACGGTATATTTCTCGACATCTACTAAAGACATTGGAGAAGCCCATATTTTTTTTTAGTTGCGAATTTGATGAAAGCCTCCCTCCATTGGCACTAACACAAGCTTGTTCCACTGCTTTTTTTGTAAAGATCTTGCTTTAATGTAAGCATGGCAACTAGGACATCAATCATAGTATATAATGGAGTGTGACATCCTAATTTTCCAATTTTGTCTTCAATTGAATAAGTTAGGCTTTTCATTGACAAGCATATAGTTCTTTTCTTTGAGTTGATCACTCACGAGATAACTAGTCTATCTGGTGAAGTTGTTAAGGAATTTAACACAATAGACTTGAGAATTCAACCAGAAATCAATTGTTTGATCGTGCTAATCTGCAAGAGTCAATACGGCATTGTCAAAATTGACTAGAGACCGGAGATAGGTCAGTTTGACTGAGGTATGTGATTAATATGTGGGTGATTTCACCTAATTGCAAAATTCTCTTCGAATAGCACTAGACCGATTTTTCTGTCATTTCTGTACCCTATGCTCGTATTTGAAATCTCGAGATTTTCACGACAACCGAAAGTCGCTAATTAGTCGAAGATGCACAATGTGACTCGAAAATAATCGACCACGAGTCAATTGCATTAAAAATTTCTAAAAGCTACTGGGTATGTTACGTTACGCTAAAATCGCACCGGTTGAAATTAACCGTGAATTTAAACACGATTTCAGAAATTAAAAGTTTTATCATGTCACGATTCATTTTAGGAATGTCGACTTATCCTCCGAAAATTTTTCTACAAACCCAAGATCTCGGCGAAAAACTTAAAGTAAGGTTATTTTGGATCAGGAAAATTAGATAGTCATTTTTTTGTCACATTTTTGGCCGTTAAGTTGGTTCAATTGACGAGGAAAAATCATGAGATGGACGATGGCACCTTGGTTGATTTTATGGGGGCCAAATTGAGCTCAATTGGAGGGGAATTGAAGGGAAATTGAATCAATTTGGAGGGACATTGTCCAAAATTCGTAGGTCCTTTGGGTGTGCAACATTTGGACCCTTGGATGGCTTACTAAAGAAGCTTGAAAGCTGCAATTTGGCTGAGGATGACAGCCAAGAGGTGGTGGGGCAAGATTTCAAGTGTTTTGGTTATTTGTGTGGCCCCCTCTTGCAGCAACCACCTTCTTCTTCCTTCTCCAGCTCTTTTTTCCATTAGTGTGAGTTTTGAAAGCTTAAAAGAACCAGAGACCAACTAGCACACCTCCCCCTAGCCGTTGACAGCCCCCAGCTGCCGTCCGAGCACCATTGCTGCCGCTCGAGTTCACCAGTGTCGCTCATCTGCCCCTGCTCTCGTCCTGCTCGTCCGCATGTCCCTGTGAGTCCAGTCCTCGTCCCGAGCTCCCTTCTAGTTGTTGAAGCCCTATTAGAGCTCCATTGTTGCCGTCGAACTGCTGGAACCACTGCCATCAATTGCTGTAGCTACCTAGCCGCTTGCCTTGCCGTTTCCAACCCGTCCGATCGCTCAGCTAGCTCCTTCAGTCCTTGGATGGAATCGAAAGCTAGCAAGGGTTGTTGCTTCTAGGCTCGTTTTAAGGCCTGTCTGGACCTCTGTTGGTGTTGTTGTAAGCTTGTTTATTGCTCGCATTTGCGTCATCATTGCCGTGGACTCATCGACCTGCTAAAACAGTGAGTTTACTTGCTAAACTCTGCTTAGAAAGTTAATGACGCTTAGTAGAAAAATTAGATTAGGCTAAGTGTGGATTAGGCGGTTAGTTAGTTTAGATTACTGATTAATCGCTTAATTATGCATGTTAGGTGGTTAGAATAGATTGATTAGGGATTAATTAGATTATACTATTTATCTAGATAAGTGCATAAATTTTCTAGGCCCGTTTAGGTGGTTAGATTAGCGTTTTCAGCCTAGCTTTGCATTTATTGGTATTTATTTAATTATTTATATTTTTCAAAATTTGACCTAGATAGCGGGTGACCGGAATTTTGTCTTGATTGTAGTGGTGTGCTTAATTTTTGCAATTGAGTGTTAATTTATGTAAATTGAGTAGTGATTGGAATTTTGGTTATTTATTCCAAGATTGTGAAATTTGATATTTAATTAGAAAATCTCGGGTGTCGGGTTTTGATACCAAAAATGGTTTTAAAGACTATATCAAACAATGAGATTTTAAAAAGGGAGGATATCAGTTTTTCTGGTTCAAATTGACTGTGTACCCACACACACTTATTTTTACCGTGTGTTTTTAATACGAAAGAAATGGGCCGAGTACATTATTTTAATTGGGACACTTGAGTGCAAAGCACAATGTCTTGACTAGGATTGGATGGGTGCATGAATGGTTATGAAAACTTGTCCCCAATGTGAGTCGGGTGGACATTGCCCTTATATGGGATGCCTCTGTCAACAGACGCTGGTCGCAATAGAGGTTGGACCAATGCTCTTATATGGAATGCTGTCTAGATGTAGACGTAAAGATTTGGTATTATAATCGAGACCCTTGTGGTTGTTTGAGGTTTGAATGTGACATTCCAATTGATTGAGCTTGATTACTACTTATGTCTGTGATATGAACTATGCTGACATGCAAGGAGGATCTAAGACGAGGTGAGTCTCTGTTATTGTGTGGCTGTGTGGTTAGGACACTCCTAGGCATATTTCTTTCCTAGTTGGAGTTTAGGGGTGAACTTGTTAAGACATTGTCTCACCCTGTTGTAGGCTCAATCTTTTAAGGTCCTTAGATGGCGGCCCCTCCAATACGTTATGGTCAACCTCGGAGGGTTTTTGAGCTAGTTATTGACTTTCTTGTTTCCGAAGGCCATTTGGTCTATGAGCTCGTAGTGACCACCATCTGGGTTGATGAAGGCCTACCTCAGAGGGTACCTTATCAATTTAGGGCGTTGTTTCACCGTGGGCTCAATGAATACAGAGTTGGTCCTCTTCAAAGTTTTGAGATCCCTGCTGTGGTAGCTGATACCACTCTAGGCGAGGGTGCAACTGACCCTTCTGATGGTGCTGTGGAGGACCCAGCGCCCTCAAGCCTATGGAGTCCGAAGGATTGGTGAATGTGTTCGACTAGTGGATCGTAGGATAGTTTCCTTTTTGAGGGCTAATGTTTTTGGTATACAAACTAGTTTTGTATATAAACCTATTTAGTTGTGAATTTATTATTTTGCTTTTCTATCCCATGCTGGTTGTTATAAGAGGATTTGTTTATTCGCTTCCGCATATGCAATAAAATGAATCGGTCAGCGACTCATCTTGGGATGTCGCAATTTTATTAACCACCGAGAAATGTGCACGTGCTCCAGGTTTGGGGTGTGACATCCCTGCACGGAGTGGTATCAAAGCTAGTCGGTAGTTAGAGTGATAAGGTACGATAGGTTATGGGATAGTTAGTAGGGATGACCTTTACTTCTTGCTGATACAGGTGATTGATAGCTGTTTGGTAGTTTGTTTGTGGGGATCACTCAATTTCTAATTTTATATGGAATTGGGAATAGGTTCTGTAGAAAGTCTACACCATGAGTGATTAGGAGCAGAGGACTCCTAGGAAAAGGACCATTGGACTAGTGACTCGGGGTAAGACGCTGACAAGGGTCGGTACTTGAGATGATTGTGGTAGAGCACAAGCTTAGGCTAGCATTAATGGAGTAGCACTGCCTTCGGGTGCTGGGGTAGTAGCCCTCAGCGATCTTAGGATAGATGGGATCGTTTAGGTGCTTGAGACACTAGGAGCTTTGATAGGGCAACAGGCTTAGAATCAAGCTACTGCCACTACCACCACCGCTACCGTTGCCGCTACTGCTACCGCACCTACCGATGTTGCACTTGGGAACATGGTTGTTAAGAGAGAGAGGCCGATGCACAAGTTGGTGTAATAGTTTTTGAAGCTGAACCCACCAAGGTTCACCGGTGCAGGAGATCCCAAGGCTACAACCCTTTAGATACAAGACCTAGAGAAGGCATTTGCACTGTTGATGTGCAATGAGGAGGAGAAGGTTGTCCTAGTATATTAGCTACAGCATAACGCGAGTACCTGGTGGGGGGCCACCAGAGGCAGAATAGTTCCTGAAGGCGTGGTCACAGTGTGAAACATCTTTCTCGGGGCCTTTAATGGCATATACTTTTTTAACAATGCCCGACGGCAGAAGATTGAGGGATTTCAACGCCTCCGTCAAGGGATGCTAGCAATGGATCAGTATGAAGCCAAATTTGCGGAGTTGTCATAGTACGCTCTTAGACTGGTGGAAGATCCTGACGATAGAGCTCGGAGGTTTAGGAACAGCCTCCGACCAGAGCTAAAGAATCCACTGGTGCCATTCGACCTGAAATATTACAATGAGTTATATAGCCGAGCCTAGTTGATAGAGAGGAATATGAATGAACAAGCCGTTACATTTAGGTCATAGTTTGGTTCGAATAGGGATGTAAATAGGTTTGGGAAGAGACCTATGACAGGAGGAAGGTACCTTATTCCGCCCAACAGGAAAGGTGGGATAGGTAAGTCTGCTCCAAGCTAGATGGGCGTGTGTTGCTTCTGTGGAAGGAGACAAGGATCAGCCCCGTGCCATTCTAGGCTGAGTGCTTGTTATGAGTGTGGCTAATAGGGTCACATAGCCAAAAAATTATCCCAAAAGACTGATGGGACCACAATAGTTGCTGCCATCGCCACCGATGGGTCAGAATAAAGGGTTTGCACCTTAGAACGCATCGCAAGGTGGACTGAACAAGCCTCTAGCTTAAGGAAGGATATATGCCATCACCAGAGGACAGGCAGAGGACTCGCCTGATGTGGTTACAGGTACTATTTCCTTGAACGACCATGCTGCTTATGCTTTATTTGACCCTGGTGCAACTCATTCATTTATAGCTGAGCAATTTGTTAAGCTAGTAAAATTGAGTCCTGAAATGTTCGAGTTAGTGGTTAGTATATCTATACTGTTAAAGGATAAGGTGTTGTCTATAATGGACTGTCCTGGTTGCAAGTTAGTGATTAGTGAGCGAGATGGGAGAATAGATCTGATAGTCCTAGCCATGTATGATTTTGATTTAATAGTTGGCATGGACTGGCTTAATGAGCTAAGATGAACTGTTATCATAAAGCGATTTAGTTTAACCCATTAGTGGGTGAAAGTTTCGAGTTTATTGGTAGTTGAGGAGGATCCTCAATTACCTTAATCTCGTTGCTTGAGGAAACTCGTTTGTTATATGGAGGTTGTCAAGGTTACTTGGCAAATGTTATGGATATGACAATTGAGGAGCAGAAGATCGAAGATATCGTAGTGGTTCAAGAATTTCCAGATGTGTTTCCAAAAGAATTACCAGGTCTGCCTGCATAAAGAGAAATTGAGTTTGTAATTAAGTTAGCCCCCAGGACGGAGCTAATATCTAAGGCTCATTATCGGATGGCGTTATCAGAGTTGAAAGAACTAAAGGTGCAGATGCAAGAATTGTTGGATAAGGGATTCATATGTCCTAGTGCATCACCTTAGGGAGCACCAGTTCTATTTGTGAAGAAGAAAGATGGTTTGTTGCGCCTTTGCATCGACTATCGTCAACTCAATCAGGTGACGGTCAAGAATAAGTACCCATTATCGAGGATTGATAACTTGTTTGACCAGTTGCAAAGGAGTGTTGATATTTTCTAAGATGGACTTGAGGACAGGGTATCATCAGTTGAGGATCAGAAAGGAGGACATACTGAAGTCAACGTTCATATGTGATACCACCATTATAAGTTCACTGTAATGCCGTTTGGTTTGACGAATGCCCTAGCTGCTTTCATGGATGAACCAGGTATTCAAGGAGTATCTGGATCAGTTTGTGATCATGTTCATCGATGATATCCTGGTGTACTCAAGAAGTCCTAACGAGCACGAAAGGCATCTGAAGATGATACTCCAGACTTTGCGGAACCATGAGATGTATGCTAAGTTTAGCAAGTGTGAGTTTTGGTTGACTAGTGTTGCTTTCCTATGTCACGTGATTTCAGGCGAAGGAATCTCTATGGACCCAACTAAGATCGAAACAGTTATCAGCTGGCCAAGACCAATGACAATGATAGAGATCAGAAGCTTTTTGGGATTGGCAGGTTATTACAGAAGGTTTATTGAAGGATTTTCAGCTTTAGCGACTACTGAAGAAGGAAGAATAATTTGTGTGGATAGGTAAGTGTGAGTGTAGTTTCCAAAAACTTAAGCAGAAGTTGACTACCGCACCGGTGACAATACCATCTGGTTCTGGAGGATACGAGATCTATAGTGATGCGTCGTTTAGAGGACTGAGTTGCGTGTTAATGCAACATGATAGGGTTGGCGTATACACGTCCTATCAGTTGAGACCTCATGAATTGAATTATTTGACTTATGACTTAGAACTCACAGCAATTATCTTTTCTTTGAAGATTTGGAGACGTTATTTGTGTGGAGAAAGATTCCAGATCTTTATAGACCATCAAAGTCTCAAGTACCTATTCTCTCATAAAGAATTGAATATGAGATAGCGTCGCTGGATGGAACTTCTGAAGGATTATGATTGTGATGTCTTGTACCATCCTAGAAAGGCTAACAAGGTTGCAGATATGCTGAGTCAGAAGTCTTCAGTTACACAAATGATAGTTAAGGAGTGGGTCTTACTTGACAGAGCTCGATATTTGGTTTTTAAATTTGAGGTAGGCCACCTTTCAAATCTTATGGCCACCCTCAGAATTGAGCCGGAAGTGCATATTAAGATTAAGACGTTTCAGTTGACAGACCCAGAGATTTAGAAAATCCTATAAGAGGATACTGAAAAGAGAAATGTTGATTTTCAGATTTCTAAAGACAGAACGCTAAATTTGACCAACTAATAAAAAACTAAAGTAATTTCAGTAATTTAGAATTTGTTAGGTAAGGATTGGTTTTTTTTTGAACTTTTCGGTGTATTTTGTTACATGTATAAATATAGCACGACGAAAATAGACAGAGATATAAAAAGAAAAAAGAAAAAATGGAATTGTTTGACCAATAGATGTCTTTCACATTCAACTAGAGAAATGGCTACCAAATAGTGCCTGATTCTGATTTTTTGTTCTTAGAATCAGTTTGGGAATAGAATTGCATCTAGTAAATTTTTTGTTCTCGGGAATAAATTAGTTCCTAGAATCAATTTGGACAAGAATTGAGAATAAAAAAAAAAATTTGATTCTCGGTCTGAGAATCAAAAAAAGAATCGAAATAGTGAAGTCTTATCTCCTCTCTACTCTCGACGTTCTCTCGCCCTCTCATCTCCTCTGCTCAGTCTCATTCTCTCCCGCTTCAAGAACGGCGACTGCTACTCCTCCCTCCTCAAGAACAGCGATGGTGACTACTGCTTCTTCATTGTTGAAGGGCGCCGTTCAAGGTGAGTTCCCTTCTAAGGGTGGTTTGGCGTCTACGACGGTTGGCCAGAGTACCATCGGGCTCGAGTCGGCGGGCGCCTACGTCGATCTGGTCAAGGGGTCGCTCGGCGAGGGACCCTTGGGCTCGAATCAGCGGGTGCCCTCGCTGATTTGGCCAAGGGGTTGCTCGGTGAGTGACCCCTAAGCCCGACTCGACGGGCGTCCTCGCTGAGCTGGCCGAGGGTGAGCAATTGAGCGACCCCTTGGCCAGCTTGGCGAGGGCACCTGTTGAGTCAGGCTATTGCCGATTCTTTGCGCGGAGAGCTTATTTTTGTTTCGATGTCTTGTAGGGGTTACGTCGGGATTCACAACTCCGGTTTCAAAGACTTCCTTTTGAAGCTAGAGTTGCTTCGTGCTATTGTGGACTTCGATTTCGAGCACCCATCCGAAGGCAAACTTCATACTCATTGAACTTCTTTTGATGTTTATGTATTGGTCGTTGACTGGATCGTTTATGTGTTGTGTGTGTGTGTGTGTGTCTTTCTTTGTTCTATCGGTTCAAGAGGTTTGTATTGAAGAGGTATGAGAATGAGCTATTGTTTGCTTGTGAAGAGCTCGTCTTGTCGCTTTGATGCTCATCTTGGCATTGTTTGGGATAGTCTGTGTTTTTTTTTTTTTTTTGTTGCTTCAGTGCCTCATGTCTTGTACAGGAAACCTATGATTATAGAAATCATCTTGAGTTTTTATATAACTCCAAACTTAATTAGAGTTGAAATTTTCTTGTCCATGTTTGGTAACGAGCAAGGCTACAATAGCAAAACTCACTTTATTATTTTGTATTAAAATTCCAGTTCTTATAGCAATAAATGAGAAATATCTAGTATACAATGTTTTAAGAGATTGATATTCGTGCTAATCGATCTTGTCTTGACATTTCCGTTGTACATACTCTCTTGTCTCGGCAGAATTCACAACTGATTTTTTGTTACTAGTAATCTTTTTAGTAGTTTTGTCTCTTTCATTTTATTTGCTTTTGTTTGGACTACAAAGTCATGAATTGATCTTGAATGTGCTTGTTACATATTTGTCAGATGTCACAAATGGTGAATGGATAAATTGGTCGTTGTGTTATTACCAGCCGTATTAGTTTGCCGAAACGATATGTTCGGGGACAATATGAAGGGTAGGATGGACTTCTTGGCTTTCATATCTACAACAAATAAAAACACATGTAAGCATCACGAGCTTGGGTGAATCCTCTTTTTTTCCAATACAGTCAACAAATTGTGAATTCCAGATCCTCTTTTTTGAACTTCGCCTTTTGGTCTGATCTAAAGACATCAATATCTGGCTAGTTCACTCCCTTACTCATCTCACTTGGACATATGAAATGTCCATGATGTCTCCAGGTTGTAGATGATACATCAAATGAGGAAGCAATGGAGATAAACATGCTTCGGAGAAGTATTGCAAATCAAATGGCAAGGGATTACAATACGCTGGAGATTCAATAACTTTATGTTTACAACCTTTGTAATATTGTTTTTAATTATTGACTTATCAAAGCCAATATTCAAAGTTGAACAATGGACTACGTTACTTTATTATTCATTTATGGATAAGTTGTAGTGATGAGTTTCTCGTTAAAGCCTTTTCTTTGTTTCAAAGAGTCACGTTGGTTTGAAGACTTTTATCTTCTTAAACGTTGGGTGTTCGGTTATATATATATATATATAGAGAGAGAGAGAGAGAGAGAGAGAGAGAGAGAGAGAGAGAGAGAGAGAGAGAGAGAGAGAGTGAAGTATCTTGGCTAAATTAAAATTAACATCCATCCATATTAAATTCAAAATGGATTAGATATTTAATCATATAAAGTAAATATTAATTGAAAATGAGAAATCACCATGATAAAAAAAAACTCTTATTTAAATATAAACAATATTGAAATTCTAATAAGAAAACCAAATTTAAAATAACAACAAATTTTGTTTTTATTTTTATTTATTTATTTATTTCTATATTTTATTTTAATTTCTTCCTATTCTGAAATATATATTTTATGTATATATAATACATATTTAATTTTATATTATAATATAGTATTTATATTTATTACATATTTTAGGGATATTAGTATAGTTTATACTATGGTTTATTATTCACTATTTAATAAAAATTGATTAGTTAATATTTTTATTACTTAGTATAAAAATATAATTAATCAATGAATGGTTTATGGAAATTCAATATCAAATTTACATTCATCTAAAAAGGTAATTAAAAAAGAATTGGAATATAAATTTTATACGATTCTTAAACCTTGCACTTTTGTTCTTTTTTATTTATTTATTCTTGAATCAGAAATTTTATTAGTTACAAAACACGTTCTTTTACTTAGAATCAATTCCCAGGAACAGAATAAAAATAATCATTTTTGGTAAGAATACGTTTCCAGGAACATAATCATTACCAAACGTACCCTAAGGTTTCGAAGATGATTGTGTGTACTTGATGATGCAGAGCTTAAAGAAGAGATTTTGTTAGAAGCTCATTGTAGTAGTTACATCATTCATCTAGGCAGTACGAAAATGTATGAGAATCTGCGTTACTACTATTGGTGGACCGGTATGAATATGGATATCACCAAGTATGTCGCCAAATATTTGATGTGTCAGCAAGTGAAAGCATAGCACTTTAAGCTGGGAGGACTTCTGTAACCTCTTGAGATTTCCGAGTGGAAATGGGAATACCTCACAATGAACTTTGTGATGGTCTTATCGAGGAGTCAGATGGGTAATGATTCTATTTGGGTTGTGGTTGATAGACTAACGAAGTCGGCTCACTTTATTACTGTATAGAAAGACCTTGCATTAGACAGATATGCAGAATTGTACGTGTGTCAGATTGTTCGCCTACATGGAGTGTTGATGATTATCACATCTAATAGAAACCCGAGATTTACAGCTGCCTTTTGGAAAAGTTTGCAGATCGCCTTGGGAACGAAGCTGTAATTCAGTATGACTTACCATCCACAGACAGATGGCCAGTCTAAGAGGACAATTCAGACTCTCGAGGACATGTTGAGAGCGTGTGTGCTAGACTTCAAAGGAAGCTGGGAGAAATAGCTTCATCTCGTCAAGTTTACCTACAATAACAGCTATCGACAGTGTATTCAGATGACACATTTTGAAGCGTTGTATGGCAAAGCATGTAGAACACTGGTGTGTTGGGATGAGGTTGGAGAACGGAAGATCATAGGCACAAAGTTGGTTTAACAGTTAGTGGATGCAGTTGCAGTTATCAGAGACAAATTAAAGACTGCTTAAAGCCGCTTAAAAAGCTACGCAAATAAGCGTCGGAGACTATTGGAATTCCAAGTTGGTGAGCACGTCTTTCTGAAGGTGTCATCAATGTGGGGTACTTTACGCTTTGGTAAGAAAGGGAAGCTAAGTCCGAGGTACGTAGGTCCCTTTGAGATTTAGGGAAGTTGAGTCCAAGGTATGTAGGTCCCTTTGAGATTCTGGAAATGATAGGAACTCTAGTGTATTGTCTTGCATTATCACCAAGACTGGCGAAGTGCATGACATTTTTCACGTGTCGATGTTGAGAAAGTATGAACCTAACCCGACCCACATACTGAATTTTGAAGAGTTAGACATGAACAACAGGGTGTCGTACGTGGAGAGACCGGTTCAGATTGTGGATCAAAAGGAGCAGATTATGCGCACCAAGACAATCTCATTGGTTAAAGTGGTCTAGTAACACCATGGCATAGAAGGAGCAATCTGGGAAAGTGAAGATTCAATGAGACGACAATACCCCCACATTTTTGTTTAAAGATTTGTAGTGGTTTAAATTTCGAGAACGAAATTTTTATAAGAGGGGAAGAGTTGTGACATTTTGATATTCCAATTCTGTCTTCAATTGAATAAGTTGGGCTTTTTATCGACGCGTCTATAGTTCTTTTCTTTGAGCTGATCACTCACGAGATAACTAGTCTATCTGATGAAGCCGTTAAAGGATTTTAACGCAATAAACTTGAGAATTCGACTATAAATCAATTGCTCAGCCATACTAATCTACAAGTGTCAATACGGCACTGTCAAAATCGATCAAAGACTAGAGATAGGTTAGTTTGACTGAGGTACGTGATTAATGTGTGGGTGATTTAACATAATTGCAAAATTTTTGTCGAACGGCACTAGATCAATTTTTCTGTTATTTAAATATTCTGTGTCCATATTTGAAACATTGAGATTTTTACGACAACCGATAATTGCCAATGAGTTAAAGATGCACAATGTGGCTAAAAAATAATCGACCACGGGTCAATTGCACTAAAAATTTATAAAAGTTATCCGGTACGTTAGGTTACGTTAAAATCGCGTCTTATTGAAATTAATCGCGAATTTAAACCCGATTTCAGATATTGAAAGTTCTATTATGTCATGATTCATTTTAGGAACGTTGACTCATCCTCCGAAGATTTTTCTGCAAACCCCAAATTTCGCGAAAAACTGAAAGTAAGGTTATTTTGGACCGGAAAAATTAGAGGGTCGTTTTTGGTCACATTTTTTTGTCATCAAGTTGGTTCAATTGACAAGGAAAAATCATGAGATGGACGAGGGCTCCTTGGTTGATTTTATGGTGGCCAAATTGAGCTCAACTAGTGGGGGAATTAAAGGGAAATTGAATCAATTTGGAGGGACATCATCCAAAATTCGTAGGTCCTTAGGGTGTGCAACATTTGGACCCTTGGATAGCTTGCTAAGGAAGCTTGAAGGTTGCAATTTGGCTGAGGATGACAGCTAAGGGGTGGTGGGGCAAGAACTCAAGTATTTTGGATATTTTTGTTGAAATAGCCACCTTTTTCTTCCTTCTGCAGCTCCTTTCTCCATTTGTGTGGATTTCGAAAGCTCAAAAGAACCAAAGACCAGCTAGCACACCTCCCCCTAGCCCTCGATAGTCCCCAGTTGTCATCCGAGCACCATCGTTGGCACCCGAGCCCGGTAGCACCGATCGTCTGCCCTTGCTCGCGTCCTACTCATCTGCACATCCTCGTATCCTCGTGAGTCCATTCGTCATCCTGAGCTCCCTCCTAGTTGTCAAAGCCCCGCCGAAGCTCCACTGTTGTCATCTAGCCATTGAAACCACTGTCGTCGACCACTGCTGTTACGCCCTGATCCTCGAGCGCATACCCATCCCTCGATGGTCGATAAAATTGCGACATCCTAGGACACATCATTGACCCATTCATTTTATTACGTATGCGGAAGTGAAACAATTACCCTTGACAACAACCAACACAGGATAAAAAAGTAGAAAACATATTCACAACCAGAACACTTTTATAAACACACAGGTTTATATACAAGACTAGTCTAAAGACAAAAGTCTACCCAAGCCAAAAAGCCTACAAGTCCTCTAGGCATTCGAATCCCCAACTGAAAATTCTGAGGTCTCCTGGGGATTTAGGTCCACCACTTTACCATCAGGAGGGTCGGTTGTGCCCATGCCAAAAGCAACTTCTAACATCGATACTGGGACCTCAAAATCCTAAAGGGGACCCACTCTGTGTTCATTGAGCCCGCGACGATACCATGCTTTAAATTGATGGGGTACCCTTTGAGGTAGACCCGCATCGACCTAAACGATGGTCCTCATGAGTTCATAGATCCAGACTCCATGGCCCCCGGGATTAGGGATATCAGTGACCTTCTCGGTAATCCTCTTGGGCTGGCCAAAACATTTCGGAGGAATCGCCATCTAAGGACCTAAAAAGGTTAAGTCCACGACTGGGTGAGACAATGTCTCAGTAAGTTTATCCTCTAAACTCCGACTAGGAAGGAACTACGCCTAGAGGTAGTCTATGCACACCAGTCAAAAGACTTACCTCACCTCAATTCCTTTCTACATGCCAGTATAGTTTATAATCTCAACCACTCAATTCAATTCGATCGATCATTCAATCCAATCGATACCATTTATTAATTCAATCAATTCGATAATTTTTCACACAAGCTAAAGTATATTTATGCTCGCATAAGCTGATATAAATGGTTGCTCGCACAAGCTGATATATATTATAGATCACCCAAGTTGATACATATTATAGCTCACCCAGGCTGATACATAATATTGCTCTCATAAGCTGATGATCATTGCTTACACAAGTTGACGATTCAATAATGCGCCCACAAGCTAATACACATGGTAGCTCACCCAAGCTGATATATATTATACATAATATTACTCTCACAAATTGACGACCATTGCTCACATAAGCTAACGATTCAATAATACTCACACAAGTTGATACACGATAAATCAATCCCGGCCAAGGACATTGTGCTCTACACACCAATTCATCAATTAAAATAATGAACTTGGCCTATTTTTATCGTGTTAAAAACACCTAATAAAATTAATCGTGTGTGAGTACACGGTCGATCTGAGCTAAAATGCTATATATTTCTTTTAAAAAATCCGACTATTTAATATAGTGCGTAAAAACATTTTTGGTGTTAAAAACCGACGCCTCGGTATTTTTTGATTAAATACCAAAATTACACAATTTTGGGATAAATATCCAAAATTACAATCACCACTCAATTTGCAAAAAATAGCATTCAATTGTAGAAACTAAGCATACCATTGTAATCGGCACAAAATTTCGGTCACCATCTATCCCGGTATAATTTCCGGAAAATAATAAATAATTAAACAAATACAAAAAATAAATAATTACAATTAATTACCAAAAATACCATTATAGGACGGAAATGCTTAATTAACCGCCCAAACGGGTCAAGAAAATTTCTGAACCTATTTAGATAAATAATACAACTTATCTAGTCTTTAATCTATCAATTCTAACAATCTAACATGCATAAACGGATAATTAAATCACTAATCCATTCCAACTAACCACCTAATCCATACTTAGCATAAACTAATCACCCTTAAGCATCATTAACTCCAAAAGCAGAGTTTAGCAAGTAAACTCACCAGTTTAGTGTTCCGGTGAGTCCATGATGACAGCAATGTGGAGACGGGCAACAAACAACCCTGCGGTGACACCAAGCGGAGACTGGACGGGCCTTGAAGTCTCAAATTCCTTGTTGGCTTCAACTACTGACTTGGGCCTAAAGAGCTAGCGTGGGGCTGCTGGCTGGGCTGAAATGGTGAGGAGGGTTGGTGGGTGGCTGCAGCGGGCCACACGGAGGCAGATAGCGGCTGGATTGTGGCCAGGGGGCTTTGATGGTGGCCTAAGCAGGTTGGGGGGCAGCAAGGTGGCTCGGAATAGGTGGGACGATGAGCAGGAGGTGCAGATTGGTAGGGTGACGTGCAATGGGCTTAGGCGGTGCGAGCGGTGGCTCTAGTGGCTCGGCGGGCATGTGGCAGGCTAGGGGAGGGGCTGCCAATCTCTCTCTAGTTTTCCAAGCTTCAAGAGTGGTTTGAAAATGGAGAAAGCAAGCTTGCCAAAGAAGAAGAAGGGTGCATTTGATTCGGCATTTTGAAAGCTCATTGAGAAAATGCAAAGCAGTTTAGCCTAAAGGACTTCAGGCAAATGCAAAGGCCGTTTGGTAAACTATGCTTTTAGAAATTTGAGTCATAACATTTTTTTCAATCACTTGAGCGCCATAACTTCTATAAAAAAAATTCATTTGAGTACCATAACTTTTAATTGATAACTTGAGTGTCATAATTTTGTAAATACGTTCACTCAAGTGTCGAAAATTTGACATAGTATGACACCTGTGGTAAACATATTTTAAATGTTGTGGTACTCAAATGATCAGATGAAAAGTTACATGAGATTCAAGTGATTAGAAAAAAAGTTGTGGCATTCAACAGAACACTGTACATAAGTTATGATACTTAAGCGATCGGAAAAAAATATTTGAGACTCAAGTGAGTGTTGTGCAAAAATTATGACAATCATGATGTTCTTTTTCCTTAGCTTTTTCAGTTTCCAATTGACAAATTTACACCAACAAAACGATCTCTTGGCAAGATGTATACACTCAATTGGCGAATATGCATAAATCTCGAGAAAATAAAGATCCAAGTTATTTTAATTATATTATTTTCAGCCCTAAGTGCATTGCAAAAAGTCTTAAAATGGGTAAATTAGGGAATGCTGAATTTTTACCCAAAAAATGGATCTAAACATGAAATTGGTAAGACATGACTAGAATCAATCAATTATAAGCTTGGAAGCCTAATTAGAGTAGCTGAGCTAATCCACGCAACGCTAAGTATTAAATTCCAGTTGAGATCAAGTTTTGTAGGACTACATTCAAGCGCCGAATAGAATCAATCAATTAACTTTGATCCGAGTTCTTGAGGCTTTTAAGATATAATTGGGGTTTGAAAAATAGTAAAGGGTTGTGCATTTCGAGTGATTGTAATTTCCTCCTGTTAATTTAATGAAACATCTCGCTAGTCTCTCTTATGGAGTAGATACGCCCAACTAAACCACGTTAATCATCTATCTCGATTTTCTTTTCAGTGTTTATTGAGAGCTTAACTATTTTCATTTGGTCCACGGTTCCGCCATATTGCGTAAAAAATAAAGAAAACATAAATGGACCACCATTTGTCGTTTGCCTAAACCAATGACGAATTCTGTTGATATGGATTTTACGACATTTAATATTTACTCACATTGACTAAATCCTGTTTGTTAACTAAATAAAGTGCCAACCACTGGGATTCACCCCTGTGGCCACCCTTCCAACATGGAAGGGGGAGTGAAAGCGTTAAATCCCCACCTTTTCGGGGGGGATCGGGTGGGGACGCCAAGTTTTAGGAGTGGGTTTTTTCACGCCCGCAAGAGAAGCGAAACAAAAGTCTGAAAGTGAGTGTAGAGTAGGAATAGAGTAGGACTAACAAAAAAAAAAAAAAACTAAATAAAGTGCCAAAAAAATTTAATGTTTAATGAGATTAAAGTTGTCCGATCACTTGAAGTATAACGGGGCTACTTAATTCGTTTTATAGAAAAATAATTTATTGTAATTATAATCGTATTAAATATATTGAGAAAACTAATTAATGATGGTTTTTTTCTATGTTTGATAAGAGATTCATAATATTCTGCTATCAATTTTTAATTATTATCAAAAAAACTTTTAAATTTTATTTTCAACACTTAAATTATCAACATTTAATATTAAGTACTTAAATTTTCAGCATTTAATTTTTATTCTTATCAAACAAGTCCTAACTCTAAATCTCTTGCCCACACGCAAACTGGACTTTACCTTTTTATCCTTAGGCTTTGTAAGGTAACTATCGGGTTCAATCCATGAGAGAAGTCTATCTTAATAGAGCGCTGTCCTAATCCTATATATATTTTAAAGCGTAGCTCCTTGATTAGCACTTTTAGTGATTCAATTCCACTCCCACTTACGCCAACTTTGAAGAAGAGTGCGAGGAAATGACCTTTCGAAAGTGACACTCTCTCCCATTTACATGAAAGTTGGCCTGGTGAAATAATTGCAAATAAAACCATCGTCGAGTTTATTTACCAAGTCAAATAGTCTCATTGTATCCTAAACCTAAATTTTTGCATATCTCCTATTTAAGAAAACTCATTTGCTCTCATACACAAACAACATCCACGCCAGAACCCTTCTCTGTTCTCTTCGCACGCCATTTCATTTTCCTCACACCTATTGCGTAGCACGGCTACCCAATGCCAAACCCTAACACAGACGCCGATAACGACACCCTACGTCCTTGCCTATTGCCCGAACTCCACTCCCTGTATCCATTGTCTCTGTCTGTGGCAATATCGCTGGCGGCCTGCCAAGGCGAGATCACACTAGTTCGACTTAAGCATTTGGCTCACAGTCGTCGAGACCGTGCGAGGTTGGCCTTGAGCTTGCAAGGGCCTTGTTCAGCCACGAGCCTCAATGACCATCTCATGAGCCATGCAAGCTCTTTAGCGGAAATTGGCCATGGCTGTCACACTGGTGGACCTTGACGGGGCCTTAAGTTGGCATAGTGATCATCGCCAACCTTAGATGTCATGCTTGTGACGCCTCCTGGAGGAGCAACATCGACCCGCTTAATGGAGAGGGTAAGACATGATGGTGGTGTGTTGACTAAGCAAGCCTCTTGGGTGGGGAAAGAAAGGGGATGATTACCAAAACGGTCTTAAATAAATAACACAAGTATCAGTTCATTCATAAACATTTTAGTTACCCTAATTAACTCCTAAAACTTTTCTCATTTTGCCAATTAAGTCCGTCATGCCAATTTTAGCCTGAAATTACTAATGTGGACACCCATGGAAAATTTTAAATAATATTTTAATATTTTTTTGGTTCTTTTCTTTTCTTTTCATTACATTCTTTTTTATTGAGGGTCAGTGAGGTCATGGATGAGGGCCACTATGGCCTCCTCACATTTGGCCCTTGCCTATGGCCAATGAGCCTCCCCAGCCCTAAGCAAGAACCAACGACCCTCACTAGGCCCGAGCGTGGGCCGGTGTTGCCTAAATTTGGGCGAGCCTTGCCCACTTCACCACCTAGGGTCAGCAAGGTTGTGGGTAGTGCCCAGCCACGATCCCTACCATTTTTTTTTCCAATATTTTTTTTATAATTATTTTAGCTTTTATTTTTTATTTTTTTACTATTATTTAAATAATATTTAAAGCAAAGAGTAATAAATATGCCACATGGGAAAATTAAATTAATTAAAAATTTTCACATTGGTATTTTCCCTTAAACAAATTGATGGTGTTAATGGAAGGACTCAATTGAATTAATTTGATAAATTTTAAGATTTGACTATTATTTTTGAAAGTTTTAAGAATCAATTGCACTTTCATGATAAGTTTTAGGACTTGTAGTGATATCCTTATTTATTTATTTATTTATTTATTTATGATAATGCGTGTATTTTTGGTAATGGTAGTCCTGTGTAGGGGTTTCTTACTAGAAATTACAAAACCATAAAATCTATTCTCTACTAGTTTTGCAATGAAAACCAAGTAGTTTGAGAAATTTGGAGGAAATTAACCATAGGTTTGATTTGGGCACTTTCTAATAGAAAGGGGGAGGAGCTTGTTAAGGAAAAATTGGACCGAGTGATGTGCACTATGGAATGGAAATTTTTGTTTCTAGGGGCAGAAGTTTATGCATTTCCAGCGGTGGGATCTGACCACAGCCCTATACTAATTCACACTTTAGCATGTTATAATCGAACAAGGAAACCATTTCTTTTTTTAGAGTTATTGGAATGAGGATGAGGAATGCCATGACGTTATTTCTCGAGCTTGGAATTCACTTGATCTACCACATCCCAGTTTTCCCACTAAAATGAGGCGAGTTACAGAAGCTCTGCATGCATGGAGTAGGAAAAAGTTCTCAAATGGACACAAAAAGGTGCTGATGTTACAAAATCAGTTACAGAATCTGATGAATCAGCCACATTTCAATTATCATAGGGTAGAGGCATCAAAACTAAAAGACGAAATTTGTTGGACTTGAAAACAAGAAGAACAATACTGGGCTTTACGCTCCAGAATTCAATGGCTGAAATGGGGTGACAAAAATACTCGTTTTTTCCATGCATCTACAATTTAGTGAAGGCAGTGAAACCGAATTTCTATGTTGCAAAATGATGATAACCAATGGATTTGGGATCCACCTACTCTTCAAGATATGACAATTGCCTTCTTTTCGCGCTTATATACAATTGATGGTTATAGGAACTATGAACCTTTACTTGATCAATGTAACCAGGTGGTCACTCGTGAAATGAATGACCAGTTGATTGCTTCACTTATGATGGAAGAGGTTTGACAAGCAACCTTTCAGATGGGAACTAACAAAGCACCTGGCCCTAATGGATTGAACGGTTTATTTTATCATAGACACTGGGAAATTGTTAAAGAAGATCTTTTCCTTCTAGTATAGAATTTCCTGATGTTGGGGGGTAATGCTTATAGGTCTTAATCAAACTACTATAACGCTGATTCCCAAGACGACTCAACCTAAGAAGCTCGTGCAATGTCGCCCAATCGGTCTATGCAATTTTCCATACAGAATTATCTCAAAGGTACTTGCTAACTGACTCAAACCTTGGTTGAATATTCTGATTTCTAATGAATAGTCAGCTTTTGTGAAGGGACGATGGATCTAAGATAATATTCTAATCGTTCAAGAGGTTCTTCATCACTTTAGATCAAGAAAGCGAACTTGTAAACTCAATGCTATGCTAAAAGCAGACATGACGAAGGCATATGACAGAGTTGAATGTGATTTCCTCAATGATTACCTCCTTAAACTAGGATTCCATCCAAGATGGGTTAGTTGGATCATGCAGTGTATCACCATAGTAGCTTTTTATCGTGAAGTTTAATGGGGAGCAGTTGCCTTATTTCTACCCATCTCATGGCCTACGGTAGGGTGACCCCTTATCGCCATATCTTTTTATCCTGCTGGCTAATGTTTTATCGACTCTTATTACACAAGCTGTCAGCATAGGACACATCAAAGGTATCTGGTTAAATAGATGGTGTCCTATCCTTTCCCATCTATTTTTTTGCTGTTGATGCGATCTTTTTCCTAACTGGTTGTATTCAAGAATGCCAGAATTTAGCAAACATTTTAAACCTGTATTGTTCGGCTACTGGACAGCTTGTTAATCGCAACAAATTAGGCATGATTTTCAGCAAAAAATTGCCCTCTAACTCTTCAAGAGAATATGTCTTGGGAACTTAGGACTCCTATCTTGCAATGCTATGGCAAATAGTTAGGCATACCATCCAAATGGGGCCAATCTAAGAAGGAGATGTTTTCGTGGATAATTGCAAGAGTCAACCCCAAATTGGAGGGATGGAAAGAGAAATTTATTTCAAAGGGGGGTAAGGAAATTCTCATAAAATCTGTTATTCAAGCTATTCCACATTATGCCATGTCTATATTTAATTTGCCTCTTTCTGTTTGCAAAACTATGGAAAAAAGCATTGCTCGCTTTTGGTGGAGAAATGACCAGAATAGAGTAGGTATCCACTAGCAAAAATGTGAGATTTTGGAAAATAGAAAGGATGAAGGAGGAATGAGATTTTGTGACCTTATTGCATTTAATAGAGCGATGCTTGGAAAATAGGCTTGGCGTTTGCTACAGCAGCCTCAATCTTTATGGAGTAAATTATTTAAAGGTCTATATTTTCACTCGACATATTTTCTGTCTACTGTTAGGGGAACTCGACCATCCTGGGGATGGCAGAGTATACTTATGGGCAGAGATGCTATTCTACCACATATTCGTTGGTCAGTGGGTAATGGTAACAACATCGGAATCCAAGGAGATCAGTGGTTATCATGGGTATTCTCCATGGACCTAAATCTAGAGAAGAACCTATTATGGTGGTAGATCTTATTGATCCACTACACCATAATTGGAACCAATCTCTGATCTGACAGTTCTTCGGAGAACATATTACTGCCGAAGTTCTTACTATCCCAGCAAGACCTCTTTATTCGGATGATGAAATCATTTGGTCAGCCACAACAGTTGGAAAACATATTGTACGAAGAAACTATCAAGCTGTCATGCATTTGCTAAGTATGCAAAACAGAAATAGAGCATCAACATCTAACCATAACTTGAAGGTATTATGGAAAAGTATTTAGCCCTTGAAGATAGAATCGAAAATAAAGACTTTCCTATTGTTTGCTTGCCACAATGCCTTAGCATCCAGAGCGAATCTATTCCAGCATCATATCATCACAGATCCTCTATGTCATCTATGTCAACAACAAGCTCTTGAAACCCTTGAACATATCTTTTTACAATGTACATGGACTCGTGCTATTTTGTCTGACCCACAGATCAATATACTGATTTCGATGATCACAATCAATCACTTCGATTCTTGGCTTATAGAAAGGGTGAAATTACCTCGGCACTTACCTGGACTAGCACTTGTCGCTAACATCCTTTGGCAGATCTGGCGAATGTGAAATAACTTCATCTTTCGCAATCAGCTTTGGGATCCCTCCCTCGCAGTACAGATAGCTGTGGCTCAAATGAAGTCAAACCAGATCTACTATCCCACATCTCAACAAAGATCTGTTCTTCAGTCTATCAATCCAGAACAACTATGGCGTCCTCCTGAGATGGGTACCCTGAAATGTAATATCGATGCAAGCTATAAGCCAGGTAGCAACGAAGGTTCCATAGCATGTATTTGTAGAGATTATAATGGGAGACTTACTGATCTTTACTCGAGTCGAGTCCCTACGCAATCCGCTGTTGAAACAGAGCTTCAAGCTCTTACTTTTTCCCTTCAACATCTGCTCAGGAAACGCCTCCATGAAGCTAATCTAGAGGTGGAATCTGACTGTCTTCATCTTGTAGAAGTAGTGCAAGGTATGCGATCGTTGCCATGGGAGCTTCGATTTGTGATCGATGAAGCTATCTTTTTGCTTTCCAAGTTTTCTAACCTAAAGATGCTTCACTGCTGACGTGAAGTTAACCTAGTTGCTAACTGGGCTGCGAAGGCCCACATTTACGTTTTGGCCCATAACTGGATTCTATTTCCCCCGTATGTTTTGCTTGATCTAGTTTATGTTGATGCTTTATCTTCAGGCTGTAAACTTACGTTATCTTGAATACAAGCTGTGTTTTCGACCAAAAAAAAAAAAAACCATAAAAAAATTGACAAAAAAGCATACAAATAAAATTCTTAATTTCTATTGGTTTGACCCCATTATTTTGAGGAGTTTGACCTGCCAAAATATTCTACACGAAATATTTGGCATCATTTGAACTTGAAAAGCTTGAGCTATTTTTTTTCAGATTTGAGACTAACTGAGCAAGCTCAATTTAAGTCAAGTTTAAGATGATTTCGAGTGATATTAGCTTTTGGGATAAGTACACTACAAGCGTTATAATTTTTGTCTGACGCTCATCTGAGAGTCATAACATTTTTTCCAATCACTTAAGTGCCATAACTTCTAAAAAACATTCATTTGAGTACTATAACTTTAAATTGATAACCCGAGCGTCATAATTTTGTAAATACGTTCACTCAAGTGTCGAAAATCTGACGTAGTATGACACATGTGGTAAACATTTTTTAAAAGTTGTAGTACTCAAATGATCAAATGAAAAGTTACATGAGATTTAAGTGATCAGAAAAAAATTATGGCACTCAATTGAACATCATACATAAGTTACAATACTTAAGTGATTGGAAAAAATTATTTGACACTCAAGCGAGCACTACGCGAAACTTATGATACTTATGATGTCCTTTTTTCCTAGCTTTTTTGGTTTCCAAATGACAAATTTACACCAACAAAACGATCTCTTGGCAGGATGTATACACTCAATTGGCGAATATGCATAAATCTCAAGAAAAGAAGGATCCAAGTTATTTTATTTATACTATTTTCAGCCCTAAGTGCATTGCAATAAGTCTTAAATTGGGTAAATGAGGGAATGCTGAATTTTTACACAAAAAAAGTGGACCTAAACATGAAGTTGGTAAGACATGACTAGAATCAATCAATTATAAGCTTGGAAGCCTAATTAGGGCAGCTGAGTTAATCTGCGCAACCCTAAGTATTAAATTCCAGCTGAGATCAAGTTTTGTAGGTGAAATAATTGCAAAAACCATCGTCGAGTTTATTTACCAAGTCAAATAGGCTCATTGTATCCTAAAGCTAAATTTTTGCATTTCTCCTATTTAAGAAAACTCATTTGCTCTCATACACAAACAACATCCACGCCAGAACCCTTCTCTACTCTCTTCGCACGCCATTTCACTATCCTCACACCTATTGCGTAGCACGGCTACCCAATGGCAAAGCGTAACACAGACGCCGATAATGACACCCTTTGTCCTTGCCTGCCGCCCGCACTCCTCTCCCTGTATCCGTTGTCTTTGTCTGTGGCAATATCGTTGGCGGCCTGCCAAGGCTAGATCACACTAGTTCAACTTGGTCGTTTGGCTCACGGTCGCCTAGACCGTGGGAGGTTGGCCTTGAGCTTGCAAGGGCCTCGTTCAGCCACGAGCCTCAATGACAAACTAATGAGCCACGCAAGCTCTTTAGCAGAAATTGGCCATGGCTATCAAATTGGCGGACCTTGACCGGGCCTTAAGTCGGCATAGCCACCATCGCCAACCTTAGATGTCATGCTTGCGATGCCTCCTGGAGGAGCAACATCAACCCGTTTAATGGAGGGGGGAAGACATGATGGTGGTGCGTTGAACTAAGCAAGCCTCTTGGGTGGGGGAAGAAGGGGGGATAATTACCAAAAAAGTCTTAAATAAATAACACATGTATCAATTCATTCATAAACATTTTAGTTACCCTAATTAACTCCTAAAACTTTTCTCATTTTTCCAATTAAGTCCATCATGCCAATTTTAGCCCGAAATTACTAATGTGGACACCGACCAATGTGGAAAATTTTAAATAATATTTTAATATTTTTTTGGTTCTTTTCTTTTCTTTTCATTACATTCTTTTTATTGAGGGTTGGCGAGGGCATGGCGGCTGCCATGTCATGCCGGTGAGGGCATGGATGAGGACCACTATTGCCTCCCCACATCTGGCCCTTGCTTATGGCCAATGACCATTGTCGGCCTTCAATTAAAAAAAAAAAAAAGTAAAGAAAAAAACCATAATAAAAATTTTAAAAGTTATCTTTAAGAAAATCCATGTTAACTTTGATTTTGCCACGTAGAATGGCTAACATTTATGTCGGTAATTTCTAGTCAAAAAATTAGCAAGATTGACTTAATTGACAAAATGTGAAAAAGAATTAAAACTCAATTGACAAAATTAAAATGTTTGGTACTAAATTAACATTATAGATCTATGACTTTTTTGGTAATTTCCCTATAGACAAGGTGCAGGTGCAAGTTGAGGTTCTTTTTTTTTTTTTTTTTTGGAGTAATTTGATAATTTTTTTTGTTACCAAATGCGGCTTGAGTTCATATGTGCCTCCCCAAATCTTTATCCTATTCGGCTACCAACCACACCTTGAGTTCATATTTCCAAAATCAACCAAATTTCCAAACATTTATCTGAAATTTTTCCTACCTTTTTTCATATAATTAATACCATGAAAAACTTCAAATCAGTGTACATGTGATAGATTTACCTCAAATTGGTACATTTTTGATAAATTATCCCTCCGTTAGTTTCCTTAAAATTGTATTATCAAATTACTAAGTTTTATTACACATGACATTTGATGGGTGTACCGGTTTGGGGTTTTACCATCCGTTTGTCATAAGTGTACTAGTTTATGCTTTTTTGTGGTATTAATCCAAATTAATAGTTTTTGGTGGTTATAAAATTAATTCGAGATAAATTTGTCAAAAATGTACCGATTTGGCGTTTTTGATGGTCAAAAAATTAGTTTTGGTTTAATTTGTTACATATATACTAGTTTAGAGTTTTTGGTGGTTATAAAATTAATTCGAGATAAATTTGTCATATATGTACCAAATTAGGGTTTTTTGTGGTATTAATCATTTTTTTTAATGTTGGGAAAAAAATTCCTAAATAGCCCAAAGTCAACTTCTTTCCAAATGCAAAGTGCGTATTTTTTCGGCTAGTTCTATTGAAAAAATAAATCGGTTTTGAACCGAAAGGTAGTGAGTCTGTTGGCCTAAAAAAAGAGCGAAGGATGGCATCGGAGTCGCTCATTCGATTCCCTTCAACTGCCCACCTCCCATTCTACCAACCTGGTACTCATCCTTCGTGTTCTCCACAATTTGCTTATATAATAGACACTAACAAACGGAAGAGAAAGTGCAGTCTCCGGCGTCTGCAACACAGCAGTCTCTGAATTGGCCATCTATACTCTTCGTCATCCAAGAAGACCAATTCAGCAATGAGCACAACAAAACCTCCTCATATAGCTCTTCTCCCTAGTGCCGGAATGGGCCACTTGATGCCATACTTCCGGCTCGCCGTGATGCTGGCCAAGCGAAACTGTGTGGTCACGCTCATCACTGCTCAACCCACTGTGTCCGCCGCTGAGTCGGACCACATATCCTCGTTCCTTTGCCACAATCCCGAAATTAATCACCTCGAACTCCAGCTCACTCCTAGCTCCCAGCAAGCCGATTCTGCCCCTGTCGACCCTTTCTTTCTCCAATTTGATCGCATCAGTCAGTCGATCCATCTCCTCGGTCCTCTGTTATCTTCATCGTCTCTTTCCGCTATGTTTGTGGACTTCGGTCTACTTGCCAAGACTGCTCCAATTGCCAAGGACCTCGGCCTCCCTATATATGCCGTTTCCACCACGTCGGTCCAGTTCTTATCTCTCATGGCGTATGCTCCGGTTCTTGCATCGAACCTGACCGAGTTCAACACTGCTTCCACCGAAATCAAGATTCCGGGATTGCCACCGATGGCCATGTCGAGCATCCCACCAGCACTCCTCGATCCTAGCCATATTTTTACTTCAATAATCGTTACGAACTCTCAAGCACTACCCGGGGCAGAAGGAATCTTGATGAACACCTTCGAATGGTTCCACGAATCCATGCTCAGTGCTCTCAACACAGACAGGGTGATCGCAAGCTTACCGCCAATTCTTCCCATAGGGCCACTAGAACCAAATCACATTCCGCGAGATGGGGACCACTTCTACCGGTCATGGCTAGAAAATCAACCATCTGAATCCGTAGTGTACATAAGCTTCGGAAACAGAACGGCAATGTCCCGGGATCAGGTGCGAGAGTTGGAAAAGGGGTTGGAGAAGGCCCGGTGGAGATTCTGCTGGAACCTGAAAACCACCAAAGTAGACAAGGACGACCATGACGACATGGAAGACATCCTTAGCGATATCTTCTTAAAGAGAACCAAGAACAAAGGATTGATCATAAGAGGGTGGGCGGACCAGCAGGAGATTTTGGCGCATCCTGCCATCGGAGGGTTTGTGAGCCACTGTGGGTGGAACTCGATAATGGAAGCAGCCTGGCAGGGTGTGCCGGTGCTCACATGGCCGCAACATGGCGACCAGAAGCTGAATGCGAAGGCCGTGGAGGAGGCAGGACTAGGGCTGTGGGAGAGGGACTGGGATTGGGGTCTCGATAGGATTGTCAAAGGGGAAGAGATCGAGAGGAAGATTGTGGAGTTGATGACAGATGAGAAGCTAAGAGAGCGAGCCAGGAAGGTGAGAGAAGAGGCCAGGAAGGCTGTTGAGAGTGGTGGGAGCTCTGACAGGGTGATTAATAATGTCATTAACTCGGTAGTTGTCCCATTTTAATAAGAATTATCCCCTGTAATCCTGAGAAAATATTGCACCGATCTGCAATATGGGAGTGATGCTCAGGCAATTGAAATAAAATGAAGATAAAGTTGTGCTTTCTTCCTTTCTTTTCTTTTCTGTTTTCCATTTTTCAATTGTGTTGGTCATCAATAGTTTTCCAAGATCATGTCATTGCGGGCTTTTCAAATCGCTCTTCCGGCCGGCTAATTTGGCTTGGAATGACTCTTTGATGATGGAAAGATTATTGCTCTAAGTGCTAGATGGGCTTGTGAAAAAGATAACAAAATGCCAAAAGTTCTATATGGTACTTATTTTGGTATCAAATTTTTTTATTAAATTAGTTAAATGTCAAAATATGAGGAAAAACGATAATTTAAGTGTCACGGCAAATTCCAGCCAAAAATATTAATTGGCTTTTATAATAAATTGTTTGATTTGACATGACTTTTTTGTATTAAAAGTGAGTTCAACGTGGACTTCTAAGGTGGCTAGCTTATCTAAACAATGTCGCATGAAGCCCATCTTAGGTGACCACCGTTTGATGGTCACCTGGGAGTTGTGACCACTAGGTAACAATCGATGGAGGTCAAGGACCATTGAGCAGTGGTTGATAGTGACGCCACGCTGGAAGTTCATATTTTCAAAATCAACAAAATATTAAAACATTTATATTAAAATTTCTTCTTGCCCTTTTGAATATTTGCCAAAATTTTCTTAAGTAGGCCAAACTTAACTTCTTTCCTACATGCACAACGGGTGACTTTTGCGGCTCTAAATAAAAGAGAAAAAAAATCCCTTTTAATTGGTAGAGGTACATAATAGGTCGGCCTAATAGGTGGGCCAAAAAATTAGACCATTCACTCCATCAACCCACGTGGACTTAGGGTACATTTGGTTCAGCATTTTGAAAGCATATTGGGAAAATGCAAAGCAGTTTAGCCTAAAGGACTTTACGCAAATGTAAATGCCGTTTGGTAAACTATGCTTTGAGAAGCAACTTTGAGAGAAATGGCGTTTGGTAAAAAAAACAAATTTGAAAAGCTATTTGGGTGATTAATATTATTTTTTAATTTTATTTGTTTAAAATTGAAAAAAATAATGTATGCAACTTTTTAAATATAAACTTTGACAATAATACTAAAAAAATCGTTATAATTTTTTTTAAGAAAGACCAAACCTTTCATTGGAATTTTTTTTATTTTCTTAAAATTGAAAAAAATGATGTATGCAACTTTTTATATATAAATTTTCACAATAATGCTAAAAAAATCAAATACATATACATATAATTTTAAAAACAAAAGACCAAATCCTTCATCAAACTTTTTAAATTTATTTGTTTAAAATTGAAAAAAATAATGTATCCAAATTTTTAAATATAAATTTGAAAATAATGCTAAAAAATGAAATACATATATATATTAAAAAGACCAAACCCTTCATCAAATTTTTTAAAATTTTAATTGTTTATAATTTAAAAAAATATTGTCTGAAACTTTTTAAATATAATTTTTGAGAATAATACTAAAAAAATCAAATACATATATATTTTTAAAAAGACAAAATCCTTCATTTATACTTTTTCATTTTATTTTTTAAGATTTGAAAAAATAATGTATGTGACTTTTTAAATATAAATTTGAAAATAATGCAAAGAAATCAAATACACACACACACACACATACACATATTAAAAAAGGACCAAACCCTTCGTCGGAATTTTTTAACTTTTATTTGTTTAGAATTGAAAAAAATAATGTATGCAACTTTTTAAATATAAATTTTGACAATAAAACTAACAAAAATCAAATATATAAATGTTTTTTTTTAAAGATCAAAATATATTTAATTTTTTTAGCATTTATATATATTTGATTTTTTTGGCATTTAAAAATAATAATAATGAGGGAAAAATCATAAATTTAAAGAATAAGTGAGGACATTTTTGGAAGAAAAAAATAAGTTTCAGCATTTAGCCAAATGCTAAAAGATTAAAGTTAGTCCTCTTACTAAGATTCTAAGCCAAAGATTCTTAATGTTGACTTTCATTTGAAAGCTACTTTAAAATGGTTGCCAAACAGTCCAACATTTGTCTTGCACTTGGAGGTTGAAAGCCCATTGGAAATGTTGTACCAAACACACCCAAAGACTCCTGCACTTGGAGGGGCCCAAAAATGCCTAAATATCCTTTAGTTGATAATTGCTTGGCCCCACTTGTCTTGGCTGTCATCCAAGCCAATTGCTGCACAAAAACTTCCCCTAGAAGCTTCCTTTGATGTCTCAAATGTTACACACCAATGGACCTACGAATTTTGTACCAATTTCTCCCAAATTGAACGAATTCCCCTCCAATTGAACTCAATTTGGCGTCTAAAAATCCGACCAAGGTGTCCTTGTCAAATACAACATTTTTCCTCACCATTTGAACCAACTTGAATCCCAAAAACATGATAAAAAAAAACAGTCCTCTAATTTTCCTAAGCAAAAACGGCCATACTTTGAAATTTTGCCAAAAGTCTCAGTTTACAGAAAAATCTCCAAAGGATGAACCGACGTTCCTAAAATGAATCATGACATGACAGAACTTTCAATTTCTGAAATCGGATTTAAATTTGTAGTTAATTTCAACAAGGCATGGTTTTAGCGTGACCTAATCTATCGGGTAGCTTTTAGAAATTTTTAGTGCAATTGACTCGTGGTTGATTACTTTCAAGCCACATTGTACATCTTTGATGCATTTGTGACTCTCAGTTATCGTGAAAATTTCAAGATTTCAAATATAGACACAATGTACCAAAACGATAGAAAATTCGGTCTAGTACCGATCAATAAAAATTTTGCAATTAGGTGAAATCACCCACACACTAATCACATACCTTTGTCAAATTGACCTATCTTTGATCTCTAATCGGTTTTTAACTGTGCCGTAATGACTCTTGTAGACTAACATGGTCGAAAGCAACATTGCTAGTTAAATTCTCAAATCTATTATGTTAAAATCCTATAACGGCTTCACCAGATAGATTAATTATCTCGTAAGTGATCAGCTCAGAGAGTAGAACTATAGGTGCATCGATAAAAAGCCCGATTCATTCAATTGAAAACAGAACTGAAAATTTAGGATGTCACAACTCTTCCTCTCTTATAAAAATTTTGTCTTTGAAATTTAAACCATTACAAATCTTTAAACAAAAATGTAGGGGTATAGTCATCTCATCGAATCTTCACTTTTCCAGGTTGCTAATTTTGTGTCGTGGTGTTGCCAGACTACTTTAACCAACGGGATCATTTTAGTGCGCAGAACTTGTTCTTTCCGATCCACAATCTAAACCGGTCTTTCCACATACGACATCCTATCATCCACATCTAACTTTTCAAAATTCAGTATGTGGGTTAGGTCAAGCTCATACTTCATCAACATAGAGACATATGAAAGACGTCATGCATTTGTGTCAACCTCGGCGGCAATGCAAGACAATATGATGGAATCCATATTCTTTCCAGAATTTCAAAGGGACCTACATACCTTGGACTCAACTTTCCTTTCTTGTCGAAGCGCGAAGTACCCCTCATCGGTGACACCTTCAGAAAGATGTGCTCACCAACTTGGAATTCCAATGGCCTTCGATGCTTATCAGCGTAACTTTTCTAGAGGCTTTAAGCGGTCTTCAATTTGTCTCTAATAATGATAACTGCATCCATTAACTGCTTCATTAACTCCGAGCCTGTGATCTTTCGTTTTCCAACCTCATCCCAACAAACTGGCGTTTTGCATGTTCTGCCATACAATGCTTCGAAAAGAGCCATCTGAATGCTCTACTGGTAGTTGTTGTTATAGGAAAATTCGACAAAATGAAGTTGTTCCTCCCAGCTCCCCTTGAAATCCAACACGCAAGCTCGCAGCATGTCTTCGAGGGTTTGAATCATCTTTTCAGACTGGCCATTTGTCTGAGGATGATAGGTCGTATTGTATTGCAGCTTTGTTCCTAAGGCAGCTTGTAAACTCTTTTAAAAGGTAGCTATGAATCTCAAGTCTCGATCTGATGTAATTGTCACCGATACTCCATGCAGATGAACAATCTAACACACTTACAACTCTGCATGCCTGTCCAAATCAAGGTCCTTTTGTATTGCGATGAAGTGAGCTGACTTTGTCAGTGTGTTGACCACTATCCAAATGGAATCATTACCCCTTCTGACTCCTAGGTAAGCCTCACAAAGTCCATTGTGATGTATTCACATTTCCAGTCGAGAATCTTGAGAGGTTACAGAAGTCCTCCCAGCTTACAATGATGTGCTTTCACTTGCTGACACTTGCCGACATGCTTGGCGATATCTGCCTTCATACTAGACCACTAATAGTGTTGACGCAGATTCTGATACATCTTTGTATTGTCAAGATGAATGTTATAACTGTTACAATGAGCTTCTAATAAGATCTCTTCTTTAAGCTTTGTATCATTAGGTACACACAATCATCTTCGGAACCTTGGTGTTCCGTTCTTAGAAATTCGAAAGTTAGCCTTCTTCTTTTTAGTATTCTCTTGCAGGATCTTTTGAATCTCTGGGTCTGTCCACTAAAGCGTCTTAATTCTAATATGGACTTTTGGCTCAATTTTGAAGGCGGCCATAAAATTTGAAAAGTGGCCTACCTCAAATTTGAAAACTGAATCTCAAGCCTTCTCAAGTAAAGTCCATTTCTTAACCATCATATGCGCAACTGAAGACTCAGCGCATCTATGACCTTGTTCGCCTTTCCAGGGTGATACAAGATATCACAATCATAGTCCTTTAGGAGTTTCATCCAGTGACACTGTCTCATATTCAACTCCTTCTGAGAGAATAGATACTTGAGACTTTAATAGTTAGTGAAGATATGGAATCTTTCTCCACATAAATAATGTCTCAAACTCTTACAAATGAAAACGATTGCTATGAGTTCTAAGTCATGCGTTGGATAATTCAGTTCATGAGGTCTCAACTAACGAGACGCGTATGCAACAACTCTATCATGTTGCATCAGCACGCAATCTAGTCCTTAGACGATGCATCACTATAGATCTCGTATCCTCTTGGAATGGTTAGCTGGGAAACTACACTCGCACTTATCTGTTCACACGAACTTCTCTTCTTTCTTCAACAATTGAGTCAACGGCGATGCTAAAGCTGAAAACCTTTCCACAAATCTTCTGTAGTAACCTGCCGAACCCAAAAAGCTTCTGATCTCTGTCATTGTCGTCAATCTTGGCTAGTTGATAACTACTTCAATGTTGGTCGGGTCCACATAGATTCCTTCGCCTGAAATCACATCACCTAAAAACGCAACACGAGTCAACCAAAACTTTCACTTCCTAAACTTAACATACAACTCATGATTTCTCAGGGTCTGAAGTACCATCCTCAAATGGTTTTAATTTAGGTGTCATTTATCTTTGAAAGAAACCTCTATGAGCTTCCCTTCAAAGAGGGGCAGCTGTTGACACCTAATTTAAAAAAAAAATAGAAATAGAAAATAATCTTTGATTAGAGGAAAATTTTAAAAAAATTTTGAAAAATTGAATTCAAAAACTCAACCGTGGGATTTTGAAGCCACTTTGTTGTTGAGAGGTTGAGCGAAAATCTCCATCTCGCAAAACAAATTCGAGAGGTTAAGCGAAAATCTCCACTTGCAAAATGAATTCGGGTTTTCACTATATAAATAGGGGGGTTTCTCTTCATCTTTCGGGGGGGAAGTTCGAAAAAAAATCAGAGCAAAAATTCTGTCCTTTAGGGGGGTTCTCTTGGTTTTCGTCGAAGAAAAGTCAAAAAGGAAGGAGAGTTCTCTGGGGAGTTTCTCTTCACAAAAAAAGAAAAAGAGAAGAAAAGTCAGAAGCTTTTGGTTCTGCAGAAAGTGAGAGAGACAAGTGAGACAGAGTGTCAGGAGAGAAAAAGTAAACAAAAAAGAAGAAGAAAATGGGACACAATGTTCATCTTCCTCGTGGATTCCTCCTCCGCGAAGCCCCACGCCGCTATTGCTTCCACAATCACGACCACCGCCGTCTGCGAAGCCCCACATTGCCGCCGGTCCGAGATCTCCACCAACACGCCTTGCGCCAGTCACCGTTGCCCGTGAAGCTTCCATTATTGCTCCTTGTTGCGCCGTCCCCCCACTGACGTAGCCACCGGTCTCTGCTCGCGAGTCCCGACGACCACTGCCGTCCACTTCGCCCCGCATAGCCCACGTCGGAGTTTCTTCGTCGTGCTAGCTACTGAGGAGCCGTTCCACCAGTTCGACGAAACCACCGCTGTGTCGCCCAGTGACGTCGCAGCTCTTCTTGCCCTGTCCGCAATCCACCTGGAGCCAGGAGCCCCAGGACCACCGCCTCACCTATAAGTTCCGTCGCCGCGTCTCCCGTCGCTTCTGTCGATGCTGTGTTTCTGAGCAACCCACTGCACCGGCAACGACGCCCTTGCTCCGCCTCTGCCCGATGATCGCACTAGTAGCCCGCGCTGCTCTGCCTCCACCCGGTGCTTGACGCCCCTGCATCACCTCTGTCCGCGACCGCCCGGTGTCCGACGTCTCCTCCTCTGTGCGACGATTTTGCAGTCGCTTTGTGCTCGCTGTTGTGGCACCACCACCTGCTGCCTCCCCTGTTTCGTTGCTGGTCTGGTTGAGTTCCGCTTTTGCCGAAGCTCCGACAACCACCCCAACTCCGGTCACCAGGACCCATCACCCTTGGCGAGCCACCATCGCAGTTCAGCCATTACTGCTTCCCCGCCATTTCCTCAAGTCAACCGTGAGTTAAGCTAGGTGAATTTTTATATTTGATTTCATGTTTTGTTTTTATTCTAACTTGATTTACTTTAATTTATTTTGATTTATTATCTTATTAGGAAATTTGTCATATTAAGCCATGATAATCAAAAATATTGAACCGCGAGACAGCGGGTTAGATTTTTGATTATCTCAACTTTTTATGACAAATCTGTGGTTTGCCTTACATTATTGACTTGCTTTGAAATATATCTCATTGATATACATTGATGGATTATATTTTGGTGCATCATCATTATTTGCCCCTCACAGATTATGCATATCTAGAATTTATGTACTTTAGGTCCATATGCATTTCATATTTAAAGCTTTGCGTTTCGATATTTTCTAGATTCATATAGGATTAGGTTAATTTTCCTTTAATAAAACAAAAAAAGAACAAAAAAATGTTATTTAGGCTATATAGACTTCATAATGTGTACACCACATGTTGCGCCTTAGTTAGTGGGTCATAGGTTAATATTTTAATATTCTAGTCATGCATTTTTTTAATAAAAAAGGCCGAAGATTAATATTGCATCAATATTTTCTTTTTAATAAGAATCATTAAGTCATTTGAAAAAGAAAACACAAGAGGTCATTTACTTGGTTAGTTAATAAATTAGTTTATAATTGATCATATTTCATGTCGTCATTGTTAGTGCAGGTTGCATATGTGTAATAAAAAAATCATTAAAAAATCATAAAAAGAACATGCATATAAAATTATCACGTCATACATTTCATATCATACAACATATGCATATTTAGGGTTATGTAAATTAGATTGTACACATATTGTAATGATTTGAATTATGCCACATGAATTGCATCTCATATGTCATTAAAGTAAAATTCATGCATATTAAGTTTAAATTAAGATTGCATATAATTAATATTTTTTTAAAAGAAAAAGAAAAAGTAGGTGTCTTGTCATTTAGAAATCATGTTTAGGACATGCATTTTATTAGCATTTTTTATTTATTTATTTGAATGTTATTTTATTGATTGTGCACCTGCATGACCACCATTTGCATGTTAGTAGCTTAGATTAAAATTAATCAACATTGTCTGCTAAATATTTTTGAAATTAAAATAAAAGGTACCGAAATGGCGTTAGACTAATCTAGCGTAATCATGTCCCCTGATTTATTGAATCTCTGGTTCGTAAAAATAATGTATTCTCCCATACTTTATTTGGGTTTCTAATCAAATCCTAATTGATTAGTGGCGGCTCCAAATTGAATTGAAATTGTATGTTTAAATGAGTTAATTTCTATCAAGTCGCGATGGGTAGGACTTGGGAGGGTCCATGCCAAGTTTTCGGACTTAGTAATCCATTAACCTAAACTTTAGGATTGCCCTGAAAATTTAGGTCGCGACAATACCTCGTCCTCAAGTCGATCTTTAAAAATATCGACGCTCCTTGCAGCTGGTCAAATAAGTCATCGATCCTCAAGAGCAGATACTTGTTCTTGATCGTCACTTGATTGAGTTGACGATAGTCGATGCACAAACGTAATGAACCATCTTTCTTCTTCACGAATAGAACTAGTGCTCCCCAAGGTGATGTACTAGGATGTATGAATCCCTTATCCAACAACTCCTGCATCTGCACATTTAGTTCTTTCAACTCATAATGCCATATCATAAGGAGCCTTAGAGATTGGCTCTATCCCGGGTGCTAACTTGATCACGAACTCTATCTCTTTCTATCTGGCGACAGGCCTGACAATTCCTTCAGAAACATGTTTAGAAACTCCTGAACCACTGCGATATCTTTGATCTTTAGCTCCTCAACTGTCATATCCACAACAATGACCAAGTAGCCTTGACAACCCTCGTCTAACAAATGGGTTGCCTCAAGCAATGAGATTAAGGAAATCAAGGTTCTCTCTGACTCCTAGTAAATTGAATCGATTTATGATAGTAGTCCATCTTAGCTCGTTGCTTTGTGAGTCAGTCCATGCCACTTATCACATCGAAATCATACATGGTTAGGAATAACAAATCTATCCTCCCCTCTCGCTCACCAATCACAAACTTGCAACCAGGACAACCCACTGTAGCTAACACCTTATCCTTTCACAGTGTAGATATGCTAACCACTAACTCCAACAACTTAGGAATCAATCCTACTAGCTTAACAAACTGTTCAGCTATAAACAGATGAGTTGCACCGGGATCAAATAAAGCATAAGTAGTGTGGTCGTTCAGCGAAATCGTACCTATAATGACATCAGGCACGTCTTTAGCCTATCCTCTTGTGATAGCATACGTTATTCCTTGAGCTGGAGGTTTGTTTAGTCCACCCTACGGTACATTTTGCGGCGCAAAACCTCTCATCTAACCCAATGGCGGCGGTGACGGTAACTATTGTAGTCGCCTCGGCTATCTAGGACAATCTCTGGCCAAGTGATCTTGTTGGCCACACTCGAAGCAAGCGCCCATCTTTAAATGGCACGGGGCTGAGCCATGTCATCTTCCAAACAAGTGACACACGCCATTTTGACTTGGCACAGACTTACCAACTCCACCCTTTTTATTGGAAGGGACATGGTACCTTCCTCCGATCATGGGCTTCTTTTTGAACTAGTTTCCATCTCTATTTGAACTAAATCTTGAACCAAATGTAGCAGCCTGTTCACTCAGGTTCCTCTCTATCTACTGGGCCCGACCATATACCTCATTGTAATCCTTCAGGTTGAATGGCACTAGTGGATTCCTCAGCTCTAGTCGAAGGCCGTTCTTGAACCTCCAAGTTTTGTCTTCTAGATCTTCCACCAATCTTGGAGCGTATTGAGACAGTTCAGCAAATTTTGCTTCATATTGATCTACGGTCAGCATCCCTTGACAGAGGCACTGGAACTCCTCCATCTTCTGCTCTCGAGCGCCACCCGAAAAATACTTGCTGTTAAAGGCTCTGAGAAAAGCGTTCCACACTGGGATTACGCCTTTTGGGAATATTGTGACTCATGTGGCCTTCCACCAAGTATTCGTGTTACCCTACAGCTAATATACTGCCAAGACAACATTCTCTTCTTCCATGCTCGTCAAAAGGTAAAGGCTTTCTCCAGATCTTTGATCCAAAGCCACCCAACTTTGGGATCTCCCGCGCTAGTGAACCTCAGCGGGTTCTACTTCACGAACTGCTTCACGAGCTTATGAGTAGGCCTTTCTCTCTGCATAATCACGTTCCCAGCTGGAACTTTGGCATGTGTGGTAGTGGCTGCGGCATCAGCAGTGGAGGCGACGGCAACAATAGTAGCAGCTGTAGCGACGCCGGTAGTGGTGGTGGCTTGATTCTGGGCTTGTTGCCTCATCAGTGCTCCCACCGTCTCAAACGCTTGCATGATCCCATTGATCCTAAGATCACTAGGGGCTACTACCTTAACACCAATAAGAGGCAGTGCTACTCCACTAGCGCTCGCTTGAGCCAGCGCTCTACCATGACCACCTTAGGTACCGACCCTTGTCGACGTCCGACCCCAAGTAGCAAGTCCGATGGTTCTCTTTCTAGGAGTCATTTACTCCTGATCACTCATGATACAGATTCTATACAGAAACCTGCTTTCCAATTCCACACGGAATTAAAAGCTGAGCAATCCTCACAAAACAATTTACTAATCAACTATCAATCACATGCTTCAACATAAATTAGAGGTCATTCCTACTAACTATTTTATAACTTATTGCACCTTATCACTCCAACTATCAACTAGCTTTGATACTACTCTGGGCGAGGATGTCACGCCCCAATCCTCGAGCGAATGCCCATCCCTCGGTGGTCGATAAAATTGCGATGTCCCACGACGCGTCGCCGACCTATTCATTTTATTATGCATACAGAAGCGAAACAATTACCCCTACAACAACCAACACGAGATAGAACAGCAGAAAGCATATTCATAACCAAAACACTTTTATAAACATCCTGGTTTATATACAAGACTAGTTTAAAGACAAAAGTCTACCCAAGCAAAAAAGCCTACAAGTCCTTTAGGCACTCAAATCCCTAATTGAAAACTCCGAGATCTTATGAGGATTTGGGTCCACCGATGCACCACTAAGAGGGTGAGTTGTGCTCGTGCCAAAAGCGACTTCTAACACTAATACTGGGACCTCAAAATCTTGAATGGGACCCACTTTGTGTCCATTGAGCTCACGACGATACCACGCTCTGAATTGATGGGGTACCCTCTGAGGTAGACCCACATTGACCTAGACGATGATCCTCACGAGTTCATAGATCTAGACTCTGTGGCCCCCGGGAATAGGGATATCAGTGACTTGCTCGGTAATCCTCTTGGGTTGGCCAAAATGTTTCGGAGGAATCGCTTTCTAAGGACCTGAAAAGGTTGAGCCCATGACAGGGTGAGACAATGTCTCAACAAGTTCACCCCCTAAACTCTGACTAGGAAGGAAATACGTCTAGAGCTATGTACACCAGTCAGAAGACTTACCTTGCCCCGGTCCCTTCTTGCATGTCAGTATAGCTCATAAACTCAACCGCACAATTCAATCCGATCAATCATTCAATCTAATCAATAACATTTATCAATTCAATCAATACCATTTATCAATTCGATCAATTCGATCACTGCTCACACAAACTAAAGTATACTTATGCTCGCACAAGCTGATATAGATGGTTGCCTGCACAAGCTGATATATATTATAGCTCGCCCAAGTTGATACATTTCATAGCTCACCCAAGCTTATACATAATATTTCTCTCACAAGTTGACGATTCAATAATGCTCACATAAGCTAATACACTATAAATCAATCCCTCCCAAGGATATTGTGCTCTAAACACCAATTCCTCAATTAAAATAATGAACTTGGCCTATTTTTATGTATTAAAAACACTCGATAAAATTAATCATGTGTGGGTACACGGTCAGTTTGAGCCAAAATACTATATATTTCTTTTAAAAAATCTCACTATTTAATATAGTGCCTAAAAACATTTTTTACATTAAAAACTGATGCCCCAGTATTATCTGATTAAATACCAAAATTACACAATTTTGGGATAAATATCCAAAATTACAATCACCACTCTCTTTGCATAAAATAGCATTCAATTGTAGAAACTAAGCATACCACTGCAATCAGCACGAAATTCCGGTCACCAACTATCCTGGTATAATTTCCAGAAAATAATAAATAATTAAGCAATACAAAAATAATTAAATAAATGGAATTAATTACCAAAAATATCAACTTAGGCTGGAAATGCTTAATTAACCGCTCAAACGGGCCAAGAAAATTTCCGAACCTATCTAGAAAGATAGTACAACTTATCTAGTCTTTAATCTATCCGTTATAACCACTTAACATGCACAAATGAATAATTAAATCATTAATCCACTCTAACTAACCACCTAAACCATACTTAGCATAAACTAATCACCCCTTAAGAATCATTAACTCCATAAGTAGAGTTTAGCAAGTAGCTCACCGATTTAGCATTCTGGTGAGTCAACGACAACAGTGACAAGGAGACGGGCAACAAACAACCTTACAGTGACACAAAGTGAAGACCGAATTGGCCTGAAAACGAGCCTTAAAGTCTCAAAGCCCTTGCTGGCTTCAGCTACTGACCTTGGGCCAAAGGAGCTAGCATTGAAATGACGAGGAGGGCTGGCGAGCGGTTGCAACATGCCAAGCGGAGGTAGATGGTAGTTGGACGGCAGCCAGGGGGCTTCGATGGTGGCCTAGGTAGCTCAAGGGATGGTGAGGTGGCTTGGGACAGGTGGGACAACGAGTAGGAGGCGCGAACTAGCGGGGCGACGTGCGTCAGGCTCAGGTAGCGTGAGCGGTGGCTCTAGTGGCTCGACGAGCGTGCGGCGAGCTAAGGGGAGGGGCTGCTGGTCTCTCTCTAGTTTTCCAAGCTTCAAAAGTTGTTTGAAAATTGAGAAAGCAAGCTTGCTAAAGAAGAAAAAGACAACTGCACTTGGAGGGGCCCAAAAATGCCTAAATATCCCTTAGTTGATCATTGCTTGGCCACCACTTGTGTTGGCTGTCATCCAAACCAATTGCTACATAGAAAACTTCCCTTAGAAGCTTCTTTTGATGCCTCAAATGTTGCACACCAAGGGATCTATGAATTTTGTACCAATTTCTCCCAAATTGAACCAATTCCTTTCCAATTGAACTTAATTTGACATCTAAAAATCCGACCAAGGTGTCCTCATCAAATACAACATTTTTCCTCACCATTTGAACCAACTTTGTCGCAACCTAACCCTTGGGGGGGAGGGAATAGGTTTAGGGGTATTGTCTAAAGGACAAACCTAAGGCCCATGATTAGACGTGGGCTCTCCCAAGCCCATACCCCGCGTGACGTTGGATATTCTTGAAAATTTTGCAAAAAAGAATCGTCATTAGCCTATTAGGGTCGGCTAGAAACCAAGCGAGGCATGGGAGTATCTCGCTTCCTACGTAACCAGAGAATCTAGGATCAGAGACTTGATTACACTAATTGACCTTTCGGTACATAATCTTGTTCATTTTAAAAGAAATGATTTTTGTTAGATAGCTTGAATTGATTTTACACCTATCCATTAACATGTGAGGTGATCATGTGAGTGCGCACTCATTAAGTTAACAATCATAACTACCAAGATCTTAATTGCAATAAAATTAAACACGCGCGATTAAATATAATTATATACGTAAATTAAACACGTGATATAAGAGATATATGAGCAAATAAAGACGTAATTACACTAAGAATGCAAGACATATCAATTCCTAGCCAAACCTACCATTTTTGGATTTTTGAAATTTTTTTGAAATATTTTTAAATGATAAAATAATAAGATAATAATAATATTTTTATTTTTTATTTTTTTTAGGCTAGACCGAGTTGGGTCCGGTCAGACCGAACCTAGGCTCGGCCTGGTCAGTGCAGATCGGGTCCGACTGGACCTTGGTTCGTTTTGATTGGAGACGGGTTAGTTGAGCCGCTCGAAAAGGGCCTTGGCTTGACCAAAGGTGGCCGAGCCTTCGCACGGTCGGGATTGGACCCAACTAGAGGGGGGGCCCTATACTCTTGTAAGTGGGCCCCTCTGTAAGCCGACATAGAGAAAAAGAAGGAAAAAGAAAAAGGCTGAGAGGACCATATCATAGATCTAGCCCAAATCGGCTAGCCCTCTAGTCTGCGACTGCTCAATCGCGACTACAGGGAGCCGCGATGGCACATAACACTGGGCGGCTTCCGAGTGGACAGTGATGGTGATTGGTGGTCAAACGGCCCATCGGTGGTGGCAAGGGTTCGGTTGAGGGCCCCGCCAGTCTCTAACTTGAGTTCAGCGACCGTCCGATCGTGAAAGAGAGGGCAGCGGCAGCAGACGGCATGGGGGGTGTCTAGCTAAGGCTCGATGGCCCTGCTAGGTGAGGGAAAACTCAAACTTCCAGGCAGACGGCGAAGCCACTCCAGTGACCAAACGTCTCGATCAAAGCTCTAAATGATGAAGTCAGGTGTAGGTTTTGACTAGGCACTACAACAAATAGATAGGAGGCACTCGGGAGTCGAGGGGTTTCGGGCTCGGTCGAGGCCCGAATGCGAGTTTGGACTGCCAATGAGGCGCACTAAAGCAACATGAGGGGGATGGGTGGTGGCCGAAAATCGCTCGAAACAACCAAGGGAGCTCCGGCCTGTTCGGTACAACACACGCACGCCAAGTGTTTGGCGAAATGCCAACCTGGGTTTCGAGGAGACGGCGGCGATTTACGTCGGTCAAGTGGCTCACTGGCGGTGGTAGGTTATCCTAGGGGGCGTGTTGACGATGGTAGCAGGGGGTCTTGAGACTCCTTTCCTCCTCCCCTCTACTCTCACTCTCGATCGTCTCTCTCTCTTCCCATCGGTCCCTCTTTTGTTGCTTTTTGTTGTTCTCCTTTTTGAGCAACCGGTTGGTGCGCCTGGTTTTTGCAACTGCTAACTTATCGGCTGGACTACCCTCAACCCATGGACC
The DNA here is from genome assembly GCA_016097615.1 of Eucalyptus dawsonii. Taxonomy (NCBI): domain Eukaryota; kingdom Viridiplantae; phylum Streptophyta; class Magnoliopsida; order Myrtales; family Myrtaceae; genus Eucalyptus; species Eucalyptus dawsonii. Next base: position 55,529,724 of record CM027875.1, on the reverse strand, counting down.
CCACTGCTTGCCTACCACCCCGATCTGCCTACTCCTCTGTCGTTGCCCTTGTTTTTGTTTTGTTGTGCAAGTCCGCGTGTGAAGGAGGAAGACAACCAGGCGTGCGTTGGAGGGGAAAGAATTGTTTTTATTGTGTGTTTTTAATACAAAGGAAAGGAGTCAAGTACATTATTTTAATCGGGAAATTTGAGTGCAAAGCATAATGTCTTGACCGGGATTGGATGGATGCATGAATGGTTAAGAGAACCCGTCCCTGATGTGAGTTGGGTGGAGGTTGCCCCTATATGGGATGCCCTTGTGAACGATGTTGGTTGCAGTAGAGATTGGACCGATGCTCCTATGTGGAATGTCATCTAGATGTAAATGTTGTCATGCTCGATGGGGTGAGACGATGCCTGAGTACGCTAGAAGACCGCCGAACGTTGAGTAGGTCGTGCTCGTTGGGCCGTGATTAAAATTGAAATGCATGATTGAGTGAAATTAACGTACCAGATTATGGGACACAATTGTGTGCCATGGTATGAGACGTGTTATAACAATTTGGCCTTATAATCAGGACCCCTATGATTGTTTAAGATTTGAGATGTGGCGATCCAATTGATTGAGCTTGATTACTACTTATGTCTGTGATATGAATTGTGCTGACATGTAGGGAGGATCTAAGACAATATGAGTCTTTGTGGTTGTGTGACTGTGTGGTTAGGACGCCTCTAGGCATAATTCTTTCCTAGTTAGAGCTTATGGGTGAACTTGCTGAGACATTATGGGTGCGTTTGTTTGCGTTTCTATTTAAAAATTGTTCAAGGAAACGGAAATAGAAAAAAGTGTTTCTGTTCCTGGGAACAATTTCTGAACAAAAGAACGTGTTTGGTAACGTATAAAATTTATGTTTCTGGAATAGAAAAAGAACAGAAACACGTTTGGTAACCGTAAAAAATTTCTGTTTCGAAATAGAAAAAAACAGAAACATGTTTGGTAATGTACAAAATTTCTGTTCCAATTTTTTTTTCAATTGTTTTTTATTTTATAAAATGTGAACTTGGTATTGAATTATTATTCTCATGAAATGCTCATCAATTTAATTTTGTTCATATTAAGTGAAAATAAACATTCTAAACTTGATCATATTTGCTTAGTCGGAAGAAATTTTTTTAAGTTTGTACAAAAATTTTCCCATTTGTTTTTTTTATAAATAAAGTGTAAACTTGACTTTGAATTCTCATTATCATAAAATGCTCATCAATTTAAACTTCTTGAGATTTACCAGTATAATTATTCCAACTGATTTTGATTAAAAATCGATAAAATAGACTCCAAGCCATCTTATATAATAAAAAATCAATGTTTATGTTAACAATTTCTACAAGTTTTGCAAATTTTTCATAATTTTTTTTCTTTTTCCTTTTTAATTGCACCCGTGTCGACCACTAAACAATGGCTCAAGGCAAGGGTGTGACCCCTACGAGAGCTTTGTGACTTTCGCCTAATGACTAGTGACCAAGTCCCAAAAAAAAAAAAATTATAAGAAATCGCTCCAATATCATATGTCACGTAAAATTACTAATGTTTACGCCATCAAATTCAAAGGAATTTATTAATAAATCCTCAAAAAGTTGAGAATAAATTAACCAAATTGAACGATTTAAAAATAAATAAATTATAGTACAAGAAGTTTAGGACTTTCTCGGTCAGCGTCCCAAAGTATCCCCAATAATTAAGTGAGGACATCCTTAAAATCTAAAGGATACGCAACAATTTTAAATAGAAACCGTTCCGGAGCACGCTACAAAATCCTACAATAGGGTCTAGGAAATAAATCTAAAAACAATTGGATGGGTTAGGGATTGATCTCATGTCATCTCATCTCATCGCATCAAAATCCTGCAATGTAGACTGCAATCTACCGCACGGCAAAAGAAGCACCTTTTGCAAGACCATGTCAGGATGAGCTTGCAGATTACCGCGTGGTAAGTGAATATGGTCATGCAGCACCTGCGTTAGCTATCAATCTGCATCCCCAACTAGAGAAAAATCAGTGAGAGTAACTACCGGCACCAGCCGAAAGGACGAGATAAACAAGCCAACTATCAAAAAAACTGCTTTACAAGGATTAAGATCTAAGTTACAGCTGCAAGTAACCCGAAAGCTATGTACGGGAGCACGACCCACAAGCTATGCCTGCATTCTAGCCATATGACTCCTACGTTCTACTTCTATCCAACGCTATTTTACACATTCTATAAGAGAGATACACAATGCCTTCCACCAGGATCCAAGCCGCACATCAAGCACTTTGATTTCATGGTACCGAATGCGCTTTTTACTCATATTCCACATCATGAAACCTACAATTACCAGCTCACAGATGAAACGAATGCGTGCGTCCAAAGTCCATTCCAGGCCACAAGTTGACCACCGATTAAGAGAAAATTAGTTTTACAGACTTGAAGAAGCACCTCCACAGTCAGATTAATCGCTCCTGTATATCCCAGAGCTGCAAACCCAGATTAAAAAACCTCAGTCCAACTCAAGAAAGACAGTTCATGAGATGCACAGCTAGATGGCTCCTTGTTTGCCTGAATCCTCTCTACATGATGGCAACATAAATTTTTTGATTTAGTATACACTCAATCTAGCTGGTCTGTTAGTTAATCAAGACCTAAATTACATCGAGAGCCATCTCATTCATTTTAACTAAGTAATCACTGGAAGCTCTCTGTGCAGGGAAGCTGGCCAAAGACCTTCCGTTCATTTCTCCACTGATTCTGGAGAGATAGTTGAGACCAACAAGCAGCTCGACAATAGCAGTTTCAGTTTTTGCTTGATTGGCAAAGAAGAGTGTCTGAACTAGATGTACATTTGTTCCCGAGACCTCATGCTGCTTCTCAATGTTTCGCTCAGACTGCCACTTAATCGTGTTATGAGCAAGAGGAGCCAGCCACTCCAACATCTGTGCGACAGATAAATTCCATTGAGCCGCAAGGGAAGCATCATAGATCGATGAAGCAAAACTTCTAGCATAAGACCTCAGCCTGGCCCTCAGCACAGTTCTTAAGGAATTAGATAATATATTGTACAAGTCATCTCTTGCGTCAAGGCTGATCAAGTGTGGAGCAGAAGCAAGCTTCTCAATGAGTATTATACTGGTAAATCTTCAAGAAGTTTAGAATAATTATAGCTCGTCTGCTCGCTTGAGCGTGAGCAGCAGCGAGCAAGCAAACGCTCGCTGCTTTGCTCGCTCGAGCGTGAGCAGCAGCGACGCTCGCTGCTCTGCTCGCTCGAGCCTGAGTAGTAGCGAGCGAGCTGCTCATCTGGGCGAGCGTAAGCCTGCTGGTACAGATCTTGAGTGAGCAGACGAGCTACTACCACAGATCTGGGCGACCAACGCTCGCCCAGATCTGCGAGACTCGCTCGAGCAAGCGGCTCGTAGATCTGGGCAAGCGCTGGCTCAAGTGAGCCCTCACACTCGAGCTCTGACCAGCCATCGCCTAGATCTGCAAGGGGTGGCTCTCACCGAAGTGAAGACAATCGGTGAAGGAGGAGCAGTGACCACATTTACCTGGTGAAGGAGCAACGGCTGTCGAGACAGAGGCCACTGTCGGCGCCGGAGAAAATGATGGACTTCTTTGCTCGCAGGAGGAGACGCTCGTCGCTCGTCGCAGGAGGAGAAGCTCGTCACAGGGGGAGAGAGGCGGTGTTCGAAGGGAGCAAGAAATAGAAAAGGAACACAATTTTGTTCCTTTTCTCGTTCCTCGATGTGTTTCGAAATAAAAACACAAATTTTGTGTTTTAGCTTATTTCGTTTCTTTTTTGTTTCGAACAAAATAACAAAAAAGGAACAGAAACGCACCCAAACGCATTTCTATTCCTTTTTTGTTCCCAGGAACAAAAAAACAGAAAAAGTGTTAAAAAAAAAAAACACAAACAAACAGAGCCTATCTTACCCCAACCTGGGCTCAATCTTTTCAGGTCCTTAGATGGTAGCCCCTCTAGTACATTATGGTTAGCCTCGGAGGGTTTCTGAGCTGGTTACTGACTTCCTTATTCCTGGAAGCCACTAGGTCTATGAGCTCGTAGTATCATCTGGGTTGATGAGGACCTATCTTAAAGGGTACCTCATCGATTTAGGGCATGGTTTCACCGTGGGCTCAATGGATGTGACATTCGAAATTTTGTTGACCCTTGAATATGTGACAGTCCATGACAGATTAACAGAAGTATCGTCGGACTGTGTCATTAGTACCATTTGCGGACACCGTTTCATTATCATCGTTGGACCAATACGTTACGTTTAGTAATGGTCCAATCGTCAAATACATTATAGTCTCAAAAAAAATTTCCCTACGTACCAATTCCAGCGAGATCGAGGTTTATTCCAAAGGATGTGTTGACAAGTCATCTATCATTCGAATTTTAGCCATTTCCCATTGAGTATGTACCTTAGGCAAAGCAGCCCAGATACTTCATTCCACGCCCATGCAGCCACATCCACCTACTCTCTCCCATTAAGACATGAAAATTATGGATTCCATGGCCATGCATGAGGACCATGCACGTCTCTCCATTGTGCGGGTCAACAAACAAATAGGAAATTGACCCATGTGGCCCATGCTGCTAGAAGACCCTTGTTTCTTCGGCCATGCACACGTGTTGGGATGGTCAACCGAAGGAGGAAATTTGTTGACCAAGAGGTGCCCAACTGCAATCACGTCACCCACCCACACGGCTACCGTTGAAGCCCAATCGTGCAAATTGAGGGCATGTCTCCCCCAGCTGTCCCTCGACCAAGCTGCCACCGAAAATTTGCATGCATTGACTGAGTTAGTTAACTAAGTGAAGGAACAAAATGTCTTGGAAACGAGAGCAAGAGAGAGAATGACCGAGCGAAACTAGGCAGAGAGAGAGAGAGAGAGAGAGAGAGAGAGAGAGAGCAGTGAGCGAAAGTGAGAGGGAAGGAAGGAGACCATCCGTGACTGCGAGCTTCCCGGTTTCTCGCCATCAACACCATCGGATTTAAGGCAAGTGAAAGTCTACTAGCCTATGTAATGCAATGTTGTTGTTGTCTGATGTAGTGTAGTTAGATTTGGAAATATCTGAGTTTGAAGTAGATTGGGATTAGAGGATTGAGGAAATGCTCGGGTTTTCTACGTGTGTTTTTTTATTCCTTTGAACTTCAATCGAAAACAGGTTTTGGTGACTACGAAACCTTGAAAAATTTGGCCATAGATTGATTTGGAAAAACCTCCTGATTTGTATGAGAAATTCTATTTACCATGGCACCAACCTCAAATATTTTAAGAAAATGTACGGTTCCTTTCAAATTTCGAATTCTATATCAATTTTTCTAAACAATTGAAAATTGGGTTGATTTCCGACTTATTATACGAGTTTGTAAATTTACTTATCGTTTTGGTAAATGATTTGTCGCAAGCCGAGAGTGTGGATACTACTCTCGGATTACTTTTGATGGATTTCAAAATTGCTGAAGGATGAATCATGAACATGGATTATCAAAAGGAAACCAAAGGATTTTCTAATGTTGTGTTTTGCAAATATTTTGGCATTGAAATGATTTGGTTGTTATACCATGGCCGACATGTTATTGCCATCGTCAGACCCTCGAGTCGACGATGCCCCAAGAGTCAAGTTGTCTGTAGGATCGTAGGTGTCGATGCCTTTAGATGCCTAGGGACCGGTGAGTCCTAGAGGTTCCCCGGGAGTGTCGAGATGCCTTGATGTATGACAATACGTATTCCAGAGGCTAGGGGAAACCATTGTCGTGGTTAGTCTCAGAGATTCCTCGTGATGTTGGGTGAGGTGCGAGATGCCTGGAGGTGAAACATAACATGCTCCGGTTGCTCGGTGACTAAAATATGGAATCGAAGGCTTTCATGACGCCAGGTTGGGTGCGAATACTCGGAGGGACGCAAACACTGGTTCTTGGAGAGAAAAACCTTTTGTGTTTTAAAACTGATGGTTCTGCTAAGTTGTGCCTGATTATAAGACAAAATTGTGTGGCATGGTATGGGACATGTCATAATAGTTTGGTCTTATAATCGGGACCCCTCTGATTGAAATGACGTGTTCTGGTTTTGAAACTGCACTTGTTATTACTTTGAAAAGTTCCATTGATTTGATGCATACTCATTCCTTTGATTATGTGTTTTGTGAATTTGCCATGAAAATTAGATTGTGATGGTTCTGCACAATATAGTTTAGTAGATCTTTTACTGTTTGGTGATTATACTCACCCCTTTTGGGAACTAACATTTCAAACTAGACAAGATGCCTCTGCTGCCCGCACCTCCCGATGCAGTTTATGGAGTCCTGATCGACTTATAGTGGGAGCGGTCGGAGTATCAAGACCCTGATGTGCAAGGATTGACGTTTGTATGGGTGAGAGTGATTATGGTGTTCGATACTAGTCTTCCCACCAGCCCTGTACTACAGGAGTACATCGCTGTATTCATCTGTCAGTATGGATGAATGTTGGGGTTGTTGCCACCGCCACCAGCAAACGAACTGAGTGGCTTGGTGTGACCGTGAGATAGGGTCAATGGAGGAAGAAATTTTTGGACGATAACATGAAACGATGGACTTTATGTTTGTAACTATTGGAAATGTTGGGTATCTTCTGAAATATGGCCGAGTATAGAAAACTACGGCATTTTGATGTACCAACTAATGATTGTCTATCTAGTTTTATGTAAATAAAAGTGTCCAGCTATTATCTATAAAAATGTTTAGTTGGTGTACATCGTTTCTGAATATAAGAAAGGGAGTTGTTGGATATGCTTCCACCATGTTTTGTATAGGGACCAATGGAAAAGATATAGACCCCCAGAACTCATGGACTTATCGAAATTCTATGGTATCAGAGTAATAGACTTTCAGGTGGAGAAAAAGGTAGTGATGTGTGGTGACTAACGGATTAAGGGCTATCAGGGGTGCCACAGCCCGGAGTGGTATCAGAGCTTTTGTTTTGTTTGGAGTGATAAGGTGTCGTAGTAAGAAAGGAAGATATAATGATGCACACTATAGGACACTAACCAAGGGTAGTTGACTAATTGCTAAAAATGGATGAATGAGTTCACTCGTAGAATTTTGGTAACAATTGTAAGTTACATTTGCGTGCAAGTAACATTTTATATTACTTATGTGACCTTAGTAACACCTTTATTTATTACTTGACCAGTGATGTTGAGTCACTAATTGTTCCTAAGGCAAATGCTTGGAAAACTGTAGGGAAATCATGGTACAAACTGGGAGTTCTTACCCATCAAGGTATGAAGCCTTTGCTTCAAGGGCTGAACCCTCGATGGCAGATATCTTGCAGGCATTGGCCAATATAGGAAAATTTATGGAAAGACATGCTCAGCAACAACCCAAAGTAGAACGCCACCCTCAAGGACTGGTGGAACAATTTTTGATGTTAAAACCACCTAAGTTTACTGGAATGGGAAGTCCTGAGGAGGCGGAACAATAGATCGATGGAATAGAATAGATTTTCTAGTTGTTGAACCGTAATGATGTTGAGAAGATAATTTTGGCAGAATACCAATTGAAGGGAAATGCAAAATTTTGGTGGAGAGCTTCAAGAGACACGATCTTTCCACCTAGTACTGACATAAACTAGGATTAGTTTGTTAGAGCTTTCAATAGAAAGCATTTCTCTGATTGTGCCAAAGATAAGAAATCACAGAATTTGTTTAGTTAGAACAAAAGGAGTTGACAGTAGATCAATATGAAGCGAAATTTTCTGAATTGTCTAGGTATGCTCCTAGGTTGATTGAGGATCAAGAGGAAAAGGCTAAGAAATTCCTAAAGGGGCTAAGAACTAAATCAGGAAACAACTAGTGCCTCTGAATATAAGAGATTATACTAAGATTTATGAAAGAGCATAGCTAGTGGAGTAGGAATTAATGAGAGAGCAATCTGAGTCTAGGAGGCAATCGACCTTTAATGATGTTCGATGAGGTAAGAGATCCTATCCTGATCGAGGTCAACCTGGGAATCTAAGAAAAAGAGTAACTTTGGGAATTTTGGAAAAGCCAAGAGTGGCCCAACTTTAGGGAAAGTACCCTACTAGGGTAATATTTGCTAGAGGTGTGGTGGACAACATGGGCTAGGACCTTGTAATAGCCAACTGAGATGTTATGGTTGTGGGCAGATATGACACTTTAAGAGAAATTGCCCACAAGATGGGTCACAGCTGAATGTCAGCTCAGTATGCCAAGTGCAGCAATATGCAGTTGGACCACATCCACTAAGGAATCCACAAAGGCCACCGGCACAAGGACGGTTGTACGTGGTCACCCAAGAGGAAGCGGAAGCTTCCAAAAATGTTATCTCAAGTACGATTTCTATAAATGGCAAGAAGGCATACTTGTTGTTTGATATGGGTGCTACGCATTCTTTTGTGTCTGAAAGGTCTAGACAATTGAGTAAGATAAAAACTATATCTCTTGAAACAACTCTTTGTGTTTCTATGCCGTTAAAGAATATGGTGTTGTCTATGTTAATATGTGAAATGTGCAAAGTAACCATAGGGGGACAAGATATGGAAATAGATCTAATTGTGATGGCTATGTATGACTTTGATGTCATAATAGGAATGGATTGGCTCCATAAGCAACAGGCTAAGATGGATTGTCATAGAAAAGTGATCCAGTTTGTTTCACCTGACCGGTCTATTTTTGAATTTTTCGGAGGTTAGACAAATCCCTCCATAGCTCTTATTTCAATAGTGGAAGCCTATACACTTCTTGACAAATGATGTCAAGGATAGCTGGCAATAGTAAAGGACTATATGAAGGAAGAGGCTAAGCTCGATGAAATTCAAGTGGTCAGGGAATTTCAGGATGTATTTCTTGAGGAACTGTCTAGGTTACCACTGAAACGAGAAATTGAGTTCGACATCAAATTGATGCCTAGAACATGATCGATATCGAAAGCCCCGTATAGGATGGCCTTGATAGAATTGAAGGAATTAAAGGTGCAATTACAAGAGTTGCTCAATAAAGGATTTATTAGGGCAAGTGCTTCTCCTTGGGGTGCACCAATCTTGTTTGTGAAAAAGAAGGACGGGTCGATGCGTTTATGCATTGATTATAGGCAACATAATCAAATGACCATTAAGAATAAGTACCCATTACCTAGAATTGATGACCTATTCAACCAATTGTAAGGAAGTTCGGTCTTTTCTAAGATTGACTTGAGGTCGAAATATCATCAACTAAGGATCAAGAAGGAAGACATTCCTAAGACTGCATTTAAGACTCGTTATGGACATTATGAGTTCCTAGTAATGCCATTTGGACTAACGAATGCCCCAGCTGCATTCATCGATCTGATGAATAGGATATTTAAGCCTTATTTGGATCAATTTGTGATTGTCTTCATTGATGATATTCTGATATACTCCAAAGGACCTGAAGAACATGCATAACATTTGAGTGTGGTGTTGCAAACCCTTAGAGACCATAAGTTGTATGCCAAATTCAGTAAGTGTGAATTTTGGTTGGACCAGATAATATCTTTAGGACACATGGTGTGTGGCATCCTAGAATTTCATAAAAATCCCTAAATATGCCATGAACCATGGATAGGCGATGGGAGTACCATTATTGTATTTTGTAGCCTTCTAATCCATGATTTGCAATGAGATGTATGGCCAAGTCTTTAATGGATGAATTTTGGGAAAGGAAGTTTTATCTTTGGCCATATGTAATTGGAACTTATGGATTTATAATTTCAAGTGTATAGTTATCTTAATTTGCAATTTAGTACTTTAATTTAATAGGGATTTAATTAGTTTTTAAAATTGTTAATCTTAGGTTAATTAAGCTTTGGTCTTAGGCCCAAGAGGGATGGGCCTAAGATGGCCAAGCTGGCTGGCCCATAAGCCCATGAGGGGATGTCGACCGTGCAAAGGGGAGGGGAAGAGACCGGTTGCATGCCCTCCCCCACTTGTCCTTTGAAGTGTGCCAAGTGTCCTCCATGCATACCTAATGATAGCTAATGATTGAGGGGAAGAAATTAGGGGATGATGGTGCCGGTTTAAGTGAGAATGAGAGGGAGAGAGAGAGGAGAGAAAGAGAAGAAAGAAAGGAAGAAATGAGAAGAAAGGAAAGGAGGAGAGCTGTCCGTCGACCGTCCATCGTGCGTCCATCGTTCGTTGCCATGTGCTCGGTTTAGAGGCAAGTTGGGATCCTTAATCTACTCTTGCATGTTGTGCCTAGAATGTATGAGTGAGTGATGATAAATTTCGGATTGTTTAGGGTGTGGAAAACGGATGTTTTAAGAGTGGTATTCCAAAACTAGTAAACTGTTCTTGAGAAAACAGCTTGACCTTGAGTGTTTTAGTGACCTGCATGTGATGTTCGAGTTGGATTTTGGCTTTGACTTCTAAATAAAATTTGTTAAGAAATTCTTGCAGTATAACATAATCAAATTTGAGACAAAAAAAAACAAGTATAAGTGGGTTAAATATTTATTCTTCAGAGAGATTGGATCTGGAGATTTCGATAACTACCTTTGATGAATGCTTGGACTGTAAGGTTATCTTTTTGTTGAAATTTTACTTCGATTTCTTAACAAAGGATGTAAAGGAAATCCTGAGGTTTAACATATAAAAAATTTAGATAAAACTAACAAGAATAGATAAGTGAAATCATGGTTTTTCAGAAGTAGTCAGATCTGGAAACTTCGGTATTGAAACAGAAGTTGTAGCCGCCTATATTTAATCACCTAGAACGAATTTGACTTTTATTTCTTCATGAGAAACCTACCTTAGGATCTTGACTATATCATAGTATAATTTCATGAATTTTGAAGGTCATTAGGGTATTTAATAGGAAATATTTCTAAAACCGTGTAATCTGACGCGTTCGGACTTAGTCAGTTTCAATGCGTGGGCCATATAATTCTATATGAAGTTTTTGCGGCAAATTGTTCTTCATGAAGTATCTTTCTTTATGTCTTCTCTGCAACATATTCAAATTTCATAATTTTTTAAGTTCATTTGCCTATTTAAATGAAAATGTTTCGAAAACTGTGCAAGTTAAGTGGTTATGATAATGGTGCTGTGATGTTCGGTCTATACCGTATGATATGAGGGTCTTTTGATACAGTGTTCTTCACAAAATGTCTGCCTTTATGTCTTGACTATCACATGTTTGAATCTCATAATTTTTTAAAGTCATTTGGGCATTTAAATAAAATATTTTCTAAAACTGCACAAGTTGGATTGAGCGAATTTCAAAAATGCTATAATTTAAGACTATTCTGTTTTGGATGAGCCCCATGAATTATATTGATTTAAGTGATTAAATCTTGCTGCACATGTGATGATAATTGGCATTGCATATAGAATCAAATGTTGAATTTGACTTTGTTGCCATAACATCATGTGCCATGTTGATTGTGAGACATAAATTGGTGAATATGAATTATGATGAATGAGGAAACTATTAGAGGTGAGCCGATAATGCCCGGGATGGGGGGTGCCAGAAGCCTCGAAGGTTTGTGCCCGGGGGGGGGGGAATGCCTCGTGATGCTAGTTGGGATACGAGATGCCCGGAATGTGGGGGCGCCAGATGCTCAGTGGTGTGTGCCGGAGGTTTCTCGCGATGCCAGATTGGGGTGCGGATGGGATGCAATTACTGATCCTGGAAAAGAAAGATGTGGTGATCAAACTGAAAGATAAAAAGTGGAAAATTGAATCATGCATGGTATGGTGACATATATGCATGGCTATATGATATGATGTGTACATGAGGTATGGTATATGTGTGAATGCTTGATGATGAGTACAAGGTTGTATGTGCACCTATGGTATGATTGTATATGTATGAATGCTTGGTGATGAGTGCATAATGATATATGCACATATGGTATGATGATATATGCATGAGTGCAAGGTAAGTTATGCTTGAATACATGAAAGATATATACCCTGCTATGATGTTGTGATTGTATTGTGTGATGCATTGAGTAGTTAATTATTCTTTTACCTGTTGAGTGGTTGTACTCACCCCTTCGGGGACCAACATTTCAAATTAGGAAGATGCCGCTCTCTCCGGTCAAGCGGGGTACCTTTTATGGCCTCTCATCTGACGTGGAGGTAGAGTGTCCGGAGATTGATTGCGTTACCATCCCTAGTTTGACGTTTGTACGAGTTCTCGTGTTGGTTATGTATGATGTGGGCTTGGTTGGGGGCCCGATCATCCAAGAGTTTTTGTCGTTCCACGTCTGCTGAGATGGAGTGATTTGGGGGATGTTGCCGCCGCCACCGCCTGATGCGCTAGGATGGGTGTGATGGCCGCGTGAGGAGTAGAGAGCTGATGTTTCTTTTTTAGAGTAGCCAACGTGGGTAGATGGAGGATGACACATGATCGATATAGGGGTCAAGATATCTTTTGGGTTGTGGCAAAGTGTAGTTAAAAGTCTTGGTTTTTCTTTTTGGTTGTACCAACCCATGAAATCCATCATGAAAATATATAAATAAAATTGGCTTGGCCTCATCTTTTCATACGATGTGTAGTTGGTGTGCATTGCATTATGGTTATTGGAGGGAGAGATGGTGAGACTCAATTATACTTCCGCTAATAAGTTGCGCTAGGACCATTTTCAAAAAAATAAAAATAAAAGCCTAAGGACCTTGGTCCTCCTTTAAACCCTTTATGTAAAAGATAAAGAAATTGGCAGCTGTGGCGACCTTAACGGATCGGGGGACATTGAGGGGTGCCACATGGTGTCTGGAGAAGGTATTGCAGTAGACTCATCGAAGGTTGAAATGGTAGTAAATTGGCGAAGACCCATAACGCCGACTGGGATATGGAGTTTCTTAGGACTAGCAAGCTATTATAGAAGATTTATTGAAGGATTCTCGTGACTTGTAGGTCCATCGATGAAATTGACTTGGAAAAATGTAAAATACGAATGGAATGGAGAATGTGAAAGGAGCTTCCAGGAACTTAAAAGAAGGTTGACCATGGCTTCAATTCTAACTATGCCATATGGATCCGAGGGATTTACGATGTAAAGTGATGCATCTCCCAAAGGGTTGGGATGCGTTCTGATGCAGCACGGTAAGGTCATAGTCTATACATCTAGACAATTGAAACACCATGAATTGACCTATCCAACTCATGACTTAGAATTGGTAGCTATAGTTTTTGCTTTGAAAATATGGAGGCATTATCTATATGGAGAGAAATTTGAAATCTATACATGTCATAAGAGTTTGAAATATTTGTTTTCACAAAAGGAACTGAACATGAGACATAGGAGATGGATGGAATTGTTAAAGGATTATGATTGGGAAATACGGTAGCATCCCAAAAAGGCAAATAAAGTGGCAGATGCTCTTAGTCATAAGTTGACTATAGACATTGCCAGTATAAGAGTAACATAATGGAATCTGTCGGAAACGATGGCAGATTCAAAATTTAAGTTGGAAATAGATATTCTCACCAGTATGCTTACTGCATTAAGGATTAAACCAGAAATTATCTAGAAAGTTAGAATTCTGCAAGAGTCTGACCCAGAAATTTTGAAGTTACGAAATGGAGTGTCTTTAGGAAAAAGACCAAAATTTCAAGTCTTTGAGGATGGAATAGTAAGATGCCAGGGATGACTCTGTGTTCCCGACAATGAAGGAGTAAGAAGGGAAATCCTATTGGAAGCACATAGGAGTAATTATAATATTCATCCGGGTAGTACCAAAATGTACAGGAATTTACACCAACAATATTGGTGGAATGGTATGAAAGCAGATATAGCTAAGCACGTCTCCCGGTGTTTAACATGCTAGCAATTGAAAGTGGAACATTGCAAACCCACAAGACTTTTGAGACCGTTAGACATAACAGAGTAGAAATGGGATTATGTGACGGTGGGTTTCATGCAAGGATTACCAAGGACATCAATTGGTTACAACTCTATTTGGGTGATAGTAGATCGCTTGACTAACTCTGCCCTTTTCCTAGCAGTTCGTGTAGACTATCCAATGGATAAATATGCTGAGATATATGTGAGCCAAATAGTACACTTACATAGTGTTCCTGTAACTATTACGTCAGATTGAGACTCAAGATTTACTTCAAACCTTTGGCGAAGTCTTCAAACCACCTTAGGGACTAAGCTCCAATTTAGTACTACTTTTCATCCACAAACAGATGGACAAACAGAAAGAGTGATCTAGACACTAAAGGACATGTTAAGAGCTTGCATCATTGACTTCAAAGGAAGTTGGGATGAAAAGTTAAACCTCGTAGAATTTGTATATAACAATAATTTTCAGAAAAGTATATGTATGGCTCCCTATAAGGCATTATATGGGAGGAGATATAGGACCCCTGTTTGTTGGGATGAGGTAGGTGAAAGAAAACTGACAGGACCTGAATTGATCCAAATTACTACAGAGGCTATTGAGATCATCAGGAAAAGACTCAAGATAGCCTAAAGTCAACAAAAAGGCTAAGCGCAGAAGACCCTTGGAATTTAACGTAGGAGATCACATATTTCTTAAGGTATCCCCAATGAAAGGAATATCACGATTTAGAATAAAGGGTAAGTTGAGCTCCAGATTTGTTGGATCCTTTGAGATACTTAAAAGGATAGGAGACATAGCTTATCGGCTAGCATTACCTCTTAAGTTGGCAAATTTACATGATGTGTTCCATGTGTCAACGTTGAGGAAGTATTAGCCTATCCCTAGACACATACTCAATCATGAAGCCATCAAAGTGGATGAGAAAGTGAGATACTTGGAAGAACCAATTCGAGTACTAGATTGAAAGGAACAAGTCCTTCAGACAAAGAAAATTCCACTAGTTAAGGTATTGTGGCAACATCACGATATAGAAGAAGCCACATGGGAAAGTGAAAAAGAAATGAGGGAGAGGTACCCTAATCTTTTCAATGATATGTAAGGAATGTACAATTTCGAGGACGAAATTCTCTAAGGAAGGGAGAATTGTGACATCCAGAATTGTGTCGACTCTCGAATATGTGACGATCCATGATAGATCGACGGAAGTATCGTCAGATTGCGTCATTGGTACCATTTGTGGACACCGTTTTGTTATCATCGTTGGACCAATACGTTACGTTTAGTAATGGTCCAATTGTCGAATAAATTATAGTCTCATAAAAAATTTCCCTACGTACCAATACCAGCGAGACCGAGGTTTATTCCAAAGGATGTGTCGACAAGTCATCTATCATTCGAACTTTAGCCGTTTCTCATTGAGTATGTACCCTAGGCGAAGCAGCCGAGAGACTTCATTTCACGCCCATGCAGCCACATCCATCTACTCTCTCCCATTAAGACATGAAAATTATGGTTCCATGGCCATGCATGAGGACCATGCACGTCTCTCCATTGTGCGGGTCAACAAACAAATAGGAAATTGACCCATGCAGCCCATACTACTCGAAGAACCTTGTTTCTCTAGCCATGCACACGTGTTGGGATGGTCAACCGAAGGAGGAGATTTGTTGACCAAGAGGCGCCCAACTGCAGCCACGTCACCCACCCACACGACTACCGCTGAAGCCCAATTGTGCAAATTGAGGGCACGTCTCCCCCATCTGTCCCTTGACCAAGGTGCCATCGAAAATTTGCATGCATTGACTAAGTTAGTCAACTAAGTGAAGGAACAAAATGGCTCGAAAACGAGAGCAAGAGAGAGAATGACCAAGCGAAACTAGGCAGAGAGAGAGAGAGAGAGAGAGAGAGAGAGAGAGAGAGAGAGAGAGAGAGAGAGAGCAGCGTGAGAGGGAAGGAAGGAGACCATCCTCTCCGTCCGTGCACGCGTGCCGTCAACGCCGCTCATACTTGCTGTTGCCGAGCCGTGTCCGTGACTGCGAGCTTCCCAATTTCTTGCCGTCAACACCGTTGGATTTAAGGCAAGTTAAAGTTTGCTAGCCTATGTAATGCAATGCTGTTGTTGTCTGATGTAGTGTAGTTAGATTTGGAAATATTTGAGTTCGGATGTTGGACACTGAAATTTTTGAATGATTGAAGTAGATTGGGATTAGAGGATTGAGGAAATGCTCGAGTTTTCTACTTGTGTTTTTGATTCCTTTGAACTTCAATCGAAAACAGATTTTGGTGACTACGAAACCTTGAAAGTTTTGGCTGTAGATTGATTTGGAAAAACCTCCCGATTTGTATGAGAAATTCTATTTACCGTGGCACCGACGTCAAATATTTTAAGAAAATGTACGGTGCTTTCAAATTTCGAATTCTATATCAATTTTTCTAAACCATTTTGATTTTCGGACTTACTATACAAGCTTGTAAATTTACTTGTCATTTTGGTAAATGATTTGTCGCAAGCCGAGAGTGTGGATACTACTCTCAGATTACTTTTGATGGATTTCAAAATTACCGAAGAATGAATCATGAACATGGATTATCGAAAGGAATCCAAAGGATTTTTCAATGTTGTTGTGTTTTGAAAATATTTTGGCATTGAAATGATTTGGTTGCTATACCATGGCTGCGATCTTATTGCTGCCGTCAAACCCTCGGGTCGACGATGCCTCAGGAGTCGGGTTGCCCATAGGATCATAGGTGTTGATGCCTTTGGATGCCTGGGGACCAGTGAGCCCTAGAGGTTCCTAGGAGTGTTGGGATGCCTGAATGTATGATGATATGTATTCCAGAGGGTAGAGGCAACCATTGTCGCGGTTAGTCCCGAAGATTCCTCGCAATACTGGGTGAGGTGCAAGATGCCTAAAGGTGAGACATGACACGCTCCGGTTGCCCGGTGACTAAAATATGGAACCAGAACCTTTCACAATGCTAGGTTGGGTGCGAATGCCTAGAGGGATGCAAACACTAGCCCTCCGGGAGAAAAACCTTTTGAGTTTTAAAATTGATGGTTCTGCTAAGTTGTGCCTGATTATAGGAAAAAATTGTGTGGCAAGGTATGTGATGTGTCATAATAATTTGGTCTTATAATCGGGACCCCTGTGATTGAAATGATGTATTATGGTTTTGAAACTGCACTTGTTATTACTTTGAAAAGTTCCATTGATTTGATGCATACTCATTCCTTTGATTATGTGTTTTGCGAATTTTCCATGAAATTAGATTGTGATGGTTCTGCATTATATAATTTAGTAGATCTTTCGTTGCTAGGTGGTTGTACTCACCCCTTTTGGGGACGAACATTTTAGACTAGACAAAATGCCTCTACTACCCTCACCTCCCGGTACATTCTATGGAGTCCCGATCGACTGACAGTGGGAGCGGTCAGAGTATCAAGTTCCTGAGGTGTGAGGATTGACGTTTGTACGGGTGAGAGTGATTATGGTATTCAATACTAGTCTTCCCACCGGCCCTGTACTCCAGGAGTGCATCGTTGTATTCATCCGTCGGTATGGATGAACGCTGGGGCCGCTGCCACTGCCACCAACAAATGAACCGAGTGGCTAGGTGTGACCATGAGATGGGCTTAGTAGAGGAATAAATTTTTGGACGCCGGCACGAAAGGATGGACTTTATGTTTGTAACTGTTAGAAATGTCAAGTATCTTTTGAAGTATGGCTGAGTATAGAAAACTACGGCATTTTGATGTACCGACTAACAATTGTCCATCTAGTTTTATGTAAATAAAAGTGTCCAGCTATTACCTATAAAAAGGTTTAGTTGGTGTGCATTGTTTCTGAATATAGGAAAATGAGTTGTTGGATATGCTTCCACCAAATTTTGCGCAGGGGCCAATGGAAAAGATATAGACCCCTAGAACTCATGGACTTATCGAAATCCTATTGTATTAGAGTAACAGACTTTTAGGTGGAGAAAAAAGTGATGTGTGGTGACCCTAACAGATTGGGGGTTGTTAGTGGGTGCCACAATGGATATAGAATTGGTTCCCTCCAGGGTTTTGAGATCTTCGCTATGGTAGTCAACACCGCTCTAGGCGAGGATTCAACTGACCCTCCTGATGGTGCTGTGGAGGACTCGGCGCCCTCAGAGCTTGTGGAGTCTAAAGGATCGATGAATGTGTTCGACTAGTGGATTGTAGGATAGTTTCCTTTTTGAGGGCCGATCTTTTTGGTAGACGGATTAATTTTGTATATAAGCCTAGTTTGTTTATAAAAGCGTATTTTAGTTGTGAATTTGTTATCCTGCTTTTCTATCCCATGCCGTTTGCTGTCAGGAGATTTGTTCATTCGCTTTCGGATGTGCAATAAAATGAATGGGCCGGCGATGCGTTTGGGGACATCGCAAGTTTATCGACCACAAAGGGATATGCATGCGCTCAATGTTCGGGGCATGACATGGAGGATGGGTCTACAAGTGGTGATGTAACCCGTGAGGTGATAGAACCATTCACAAATTTACCAGCCCTAGTTTTACTCATCTCTTGTAAGGCTTTGCAGGTGCAACACCAAATGAGTGACTTCTCTTTTACTATTCGAAGTTTTATCCAAGTTGTGTTTGTCATGAACTAGAGTAGCAGTTTGTTAGACCTAAAAACCCCCTCATTAATATAGTGTTCACTTAAGTCCTCTTGACCATTGTCTACATCATCGCCACCGGTGCCAAATTTGTCCTACATCACCAAATCTTCAGAATTTCTTACTGCATGCTCCCTAGTAGAATATTTATCACCAAAATCTCCTCTTACTATTCGAAGTTTATCCAACTTATGTTTGTCATGAACTAGAGTAGCAGTTTTGTCTGACGTAAAAACTCCCTCATCAATAAGGTGTTCACTTAAATCCTTTTGACCATCATCTACATCATTGCCACTAGTGCCAAGTTCACCTAACATCATCAAATCTTTGGCATTTCTTGTTGCATGCCCCCAATAGCATATGTATCACCAAATATAATACAGAAATCAGGATATTGAGGAAAACCGTCTTTCTTAAATTTTGCCCAATCAACATTATCTTACAATTTTCATAATGATGACATACATCAGCAATGTAATTAAACATTTTGCCATGTACGTCTACAGTGATCTTAAAATGACCAAAGGCTAAATCATACCTTGACATGAGGTTCCCATTTATTTAGATTATTGGCAGCAATTGTTTTGTTCACATTATCCCAGCCAAATTCGGATTGTGAAAGAAGTTTCTTAAAACTATCATTCTATTTTTTCAGTTTGTTCACCTTGTTCTTCAATTGTACTTAAGTATATTGGAGTCTGTTTGTTTATTGAATTCGGTTCATATTTTATTTCACCTTGATTTGTTATGAGTAGAAAATGTGTGATTTCCCTTTTTGACCTCTTCTATTAGCAAACTAATGTACAAGTTGTGGTGAATGCATCTATTTGGGATACCATTTAACCTCCATTAGTTGAGCATCATATGAGTTCATGAAAATTAAATAGATGGAAAACCACTATCTTCATAGTATGAATTCATAGCTTGTTCCTAGGATCAAGCTAAGTTCATGAAGCATGCACTCCAATAGCTACTGAAAATAGTAATGTGGTCGCCAAAAACGTTACACTGAACATTTAACGGGGCATCAGTTATTGCACTGTGTATAAGAAAATACCAAAAGCACTAAAGAAGACTATAGGGAAATAACGATAGATCCATAAGTTAATTAAGGATCCTGAAAATGCTCAGTTCATGAGATTAATTATGTTTATAAGACTCTTATACATAATATAAATGGCAAGCCAGCTCAATGTTTGGAACCACTTTTAGGAGTTGTACAAAATAGAAACTGGAAGCAAAAACTAAAAAGAAAGCAAACACTAAAATGAAGTAACTACAATAAAACCCAGTGGTTGGCATTATTTTTTTCTCTTCCAATCATTGAGTTACAATAATTTAGCCTCACCATTGTCACACCAAAGAGAGTGCAATATGTTGCTTCCTTTTTTTTTTTTCATCACCACATTTTAGACTAAACAAAGACACAAGTAACAAATCCAGCTACAGGATGAAATTATCTCTAAACCATGCGGAAGTGTTAAATCTTGGACCCAATTCACGTTGATTTCTATCTTCTAATTACTCTCACTTTTTTCTAGTGTGGTTTGTTGGGCAGCAATTATATGCAAATATGATACAAATAAACATAGGATTTAAAAAAAAAAAAAAAAAAAACTTTTTGCTCCTATCGGAAGACCTTTGTTAGCTCTTGATGGTAATAATGTTCGGATATATGAATGATTTCTCTATTAGCATCTCTTTTATGGTGTCCAGTTTATTTACATATAGAATTTCCTCAAGAGATCCAACTTAGAACGTTGGATAGCTACTTGGTGCATAAAAAGGTCATTGTAACAGCTACAAGCATGAAATCAAAATCAATGGATCCAACTCAAAACCTTGGACAATTACTTAGCGCATAAAAGTTCCTAATTAGGTAAACCCATTTGATAAAAGCTTTTCATCGTATAATATATACTTTTACAGAATGTCATAATACATGAGGTAAACCGTTGAAATGCATGTGCACTATCATTCGAGGAATAATAAAAAAAAAAAAAAAAAACTCCTCACAAAAATATCGGATAGTAATCTTCATCAAAGCACAAGCCTCTTAAGGTCAAGTGACTAGAAATAGAATCTAAGAATCAATTTATTTCTATAAGGGGGATAAAGGGAAAATGGCTTTATACTGAAATCTAGATAACCATCTAAGTAATGTATGGTATCAACGATTCAAATGCATGATATGGGAAAAATCTGGCAGAGCAACAAACCTGGAAAGTCTTGATTATGTAGCTATTTTGAAGAGCTAGAACAAAAAATATTGGAGGACATGGATCCTAATTTTGCAAGTATTTTGTGGACAATGACATAAAGAAGGTGTTAGCAACAGGTTAATGGGAAAATAAAATCTGCCAAGGATCACAAGGATTCTGTTGATTTGATAGTAGCATTAGTAAAATGATCATGCTTTGCATGTGAATCAATTAGAGATCTAACTTGGATGTCATGTGTGAAGGTTGTTTTTGGAACTTGAGGAATATAAACATTGAAATGACATCAGATTTCTATCTAACTAATAGGATAGAGGGAGTTATTTATTACAACCAAGAACCCATATCCATCTTCCCGATTTGCATGAAATTGGAAAGATGTTTACATTAGCAATCAATGTTCCCATTTAGCATACTACCATCTCAAACTCACAAGGAGCAACTACTCGGTCAATTTGGCCAATCACAACATAAAACCTTCTATGAGACTACAATTCATCAAGAATATTTATGAAACCAAATACCTACACTAATAAGGAAGTCCTAGTTAGATTTTCTAACACATGAAAAGCAAGATCTTGAGTCCTTCCTAATTCCAATACGATTGAACTTCACAAGATGAACATCCACCAATGCAAGGAAATCCTTCTAAATTGACAAATTTCTGAACTGATAATGCAATACCACATTGAGAAAATCCTTCTAATGAAAAATACATTGCTTCACCAATGTCCTAAAGACAGCTCCACCATAGAACCGCATTTTCTCTCTAGAAAATAAACATTTTTCTTTGCTAGTTTTGCACAATAAATCTTGGGATAGTGGTGACAGTCCAGAGCTATAATTGTCGAAAACCAAGAATCCATATCCATCTTCAACTAATATAAGAACTGTCGAGAGCTATGATTGTCGAAATATAAGCACTGTTAGAGCTATGATATAGGAGAATATAAGGTCTTAGTAAATTTGCAATTGAAATCTGGAGCAATAATAGTCGTCAAAAAGAAGTTGATTCTTAGGAAGTAGAAAATATACAATGAGAAGGAATTGAAGTGAGAAACCTGGATTTAGGGTGAGACAAGAATGAGGGAAGTAATGACGAGAGAGGCAAACACAAATAGAGGCGATCAAATAGAGGCAATGCGATCAAAGAGAGGAGACTAGACAAAGGATTCAACTTCAAAAAGTGAGAATCACAACTAGAACAAGTACAATGAGAAGGAATCAAAGCAGGAATTCTAATTTAAGGCAAGACGAACACGAGGCGACTCGACTAGAGGCAACGCAATCGAAGAGAGGTGATTGTAGATAAGATTGGAGGCGATGAGACCGAAGAGAGGCAACTAGATAAAAGATTGAACTTCAAGAAGTGATAATCACAACTAGAATAGGTACAATGAGAAGGAATCAAAGTGAGAAACATGATTTAGGACAAGACGAACATGAGGCAACCAACCAAAGAACAGCGACTGGAGGCAATGGGACCAGTGAGAGGTGACTTGACCGGAGGTGATGGGACCGGAGAGAGGCAACTGGAGGCTACAGGATTCAAAGCGAAGGGACCGCAGAGAGGTGACTAGAGGCAATTGCACAAAGGCAAAGGTGAGCCGAGAAGAGAGTTTTGGGTGCAAGTTGAAAAGGGACAAGAGAGAATTTAGGGTTTCTCTTAAAACATAAACTATTTCTTGTTTTTATCCCCAGGAACAAGAAGCTGTTTTTTTTTTTTTTTGGTAAGGACAAGAAGCTTTTTTTCTTTTTTTTTTGTTTCTTGTTTCTATTTCAAATTTATTCCCTAGCTACTTTTCTATTTTAGGGAATAGAAAAATTAGTTGACGTTACCAAATGATTTTTTTTTTTTGTTACGGGAACAAAAGAACACAAAAAAAAAAAAACAAACAAAAAAACAAACAAACAAACAAAGAGAAATGTTGCTATGCACAACCTAAGCTACCTGGCTTAGCACCACCTTAAGGCTTGACCTTGAGTGGTAATTTCACGAGCCCCACCTCATGGCCTCACTATAGGATTTCTAGGGCCGATAGTGGAACCTCATGGTCTTCCATTCTCTAGTCTACTATGTACCTATGTACAACCCTATGCACCACCGCCTTGCGCACCCTATCAAAAGGTGGTCGTTGTGGGCCTAGAGGATGAGTCATGAACAATTATACAACTTCCATGGTTAAATTTTTCATTTAAAAAAAAAATTATTCGTATACATTGAACACCTGGGTAGAGTATTTATCTGAATGCATGGTATATCCTGATTTTATTAGACATTTGATGTTTGCGGAGAAATTACTAATGTATGCAGGTGCTGCAATTTAGGAGAATGGCAAAAAAGTGTAGTTTAATACTATTATTAGAGAAATTACGGAGGTTGCAAAGTTGTTTTACTCGGATATTCCCAAGCTATAATGACTTTCTTCAAGAAAGAGTGCTAAATTAATGCAAGTGGATGACTACTTGAGGAAAGACCTAGGTGTTTATGTTGAGGCAAAGTTTGATGCTATTATTAGAATTAAGCAACTAAGAGCTTAGAGATGGACACTGCCAAGACAATCAGGTATGTGAACAAATAGTAGTATAAAGTTTTGCTTGAGTTATTCTATATGAAAGAAGGCATAGAGAGACACCGCACCAATGCTCATGAAGTGAATCACAATAAGTTGCAAGTTTATGAGCATAACATTATTAAAAACAACTTGTAAATGATTTCTAGTATCATAATGGCTACGAAATTCCTAACATATATAGTTATTATGACAAGTTATATGGTATACAAATCCCATTGATTCCATGATTAGGTAAAATCACTAATTATTTTATTCTTAGAATATTTGATTGCATATGTTATGTTCAAGCGAGTGATGTTAAGCTTAATAGGAGGATAAGAAATTGACATTCCTATGCTATATGTTAGGTGAGCAAGTTTATCGATAATGGTGTTTTGATTTAAATTTACCTATTGTCAGTAGAGAAGTTACATTTGATGAGTCTAATACTTGGTGGAGTGATTGCAGAAATTTTATACGGATTTGTACAATGTTTTGCTCAAGTCAAGTTGCAACTTGAAACTCTTGTGATGGCAATTATTTGTGTGGTAATTGACCCAAATGGTGATTGTAGCAAGGTGGAGCCTATTGAGCGAATGGTTTTTGTAGTAGCAAAGTTTGATGAGGTGTGTTTTTGATCTCTTGACACAATGTTATTTTTGTATTATTTGTGGTAAATGAGATTATGTCTGCAAATCCTTATGAAATAACTAAAGGAGTAGGTGTAGTTGGTATTCTGATGAGGTCTACGATTTTGACGAAATTCAAGTGCCGTCTTGTCACATCCCGAACCCCGAGCACGCGAACATCCTACTCTGGTCGATCAGATATGCGACATTCCCAAGCACTCGTCGCCGACCCACTCATTTTAAATGTACATGCAGAAGCGTATTATAAAACCCCTGACAAACTAATACGGGATAGGAAAGCAGGAAGCAATTTCGCAACCAAACATTTTCATAAACCAACGGAGTTTACAAATAGAGGTCTACAACCAAAGGTCTACAAAAGACCAGCTCTTAAAAAGGAACCGTCCTACAACCTACAAGTCGAACACGGTCTCCAATTCTTCAGACTTTACCTCTACAACTCCACATGACCAACCAAAACAAACTAGTTGCCCCATCCTCTAAGGACCTGAAAATGGCTATTCAATAACTAGTGAGATAATGTCTCAGCAAGTACACCCCTAAACCCTTATTAGGAAGAAAATACGCCCGAGGGCCTCTTAGTCACACAATCACTCAATTAGAACAAAGGACTTACCTCACCTCAATTCCTTGCTACACGTCAGTACAATTCATATACCTAATCAAGTGCAATAACAACACTAGAGCATTTGGAATGTCTCATCCAATCTTATTAAATCAATCAATCAATTCACAAGAGTCCTAATTATAAGGCCAAACTGTTAAGACGTGTTCCATTCCGCGCCACACAATTTCGTCCAATTATCAGGTGCGGGTAAATCATATCGATGATTTAATCAACGCCCGATATTTACTCTCAATAATCAAATTCTATAGTCAATACTCAATTTCAATACTCAAGTTTCTAGAGGTGCCCCGAGTCACGAAGTTCCAATATCGTGCGACACTTAGTTCTTGATTCCAATAAGTAATATCTCAAGTTACTAGAGGTGGTTCCCACGAAGTCAAGCTATCATGTAGCACTTAGTTCTTGATTGCAATAGACAATAACTCAAGTTACTAGAGGTAGCTCCCACGAAGTCAGGCTGTCATGTAGCACTTAGTTTTTGACTATAAGAAGTGATAGCCCAAGTTACTAGAGGTGACTCTCACGAATTCCATTATTGTGTAACACTTAGTTTTTGGCCACGAAAAACGATAGTATAAAGTTCTCGAGGTAACTCAGACGAAGTCTCTATATCGTGTAGCACTTAGTTCTTGTACTATGCATGACGATACTATAAGGCTTCTAGAGGTGACTCCCATGCAACCTAATTCACCATGTAGCACTTAGACTTTAACTACAATAAGTAATGGTATAAGGTACTAGAGGTGGCTGACACGAGGTTTCATTATCATATAACACTTAGTTCTTTACTGGCTCACAACCCATTGGGTTTCTTTAACACACCTTATGTCCCCTCGACATTCAATAGTTATATTGTCATGACTATAAACCATCACATGATCATCAAGCATAAACTCTAGGTATGTCACAAATCAACCATATTATCAAATATGCACAACCCAGCAAGTATTGCACCAATAACACCACAACCATGGCATAACCATGTGTGCCTCATCACACATAACCTTCAGGCATAACACAAAGCCACCACATCACCAAATGTGCAATTTCTAGCAAGTCAAGCATCGAGAACTATCATAAAACTATAATCGATCTTAACTGGCAGAACAGTCAACTCATGTGTCTCCAAGTTTGAATCCAGAAACCCAATTAAACGAGTTTGGAAAATTTCCAAATTTAAATATGTTGTAAGAAATGCATAAACAAACTTTTTTTTTTTTATGAAAGTACCTTAACCTAGATCCTTTTAGATTCAACCTAGTAAATTGCTCAATCTAGTACCAAAACTGGGTCCATTTCCAAAAAGTCTATTTTTCGAAATCAGTTTGATTCCAAGTCCAAAACATGTCTGTTTGATCTAAAATTTGAGTATGTTAAACTAGAAGATGTGACAAACAACTTTTGTGAAAAAAAATCATTTTGAAATTCAAATACTAAGAGTTGATAAAAACCTCTAGAATCCTAAAAGATCACCAGTTCCAGCGAAAACTAGGGTTCTATTTGCAAATGACAGAACTGATATCTCCTTCTTTTAAATCCCTTAAATTCTTAAGAAAAATATATGTTGTAGCTAAAGATGTCCAAAACATTTCCCAATAAGGAATAGATCTCAAATTTGCAACCCATTTCGATCCACAAAAATGGAAAACGGCAAAGGTCTAGAGATCTGAACTGCAAACAGTCCACTGGATTCGATTAAACCAACTTCAATGGTGCTAATCTCATTAATTATATTAATACTAAACCATTCTAAGGCTAATCTAACAAATCTAGATTATCATTAATCCATCCTTAAGCTACTCTAAATAACACCTAAGTATAATTAACCTCATAAGCAAGGTTTAGAGGATAAATGTTGGAGAAATCTTTCTAGGATATTTTGAAGCTAATAAAACGTTTCTATCAGTCTAGTCTGAAGATTTGCAAACTCTACTATTTAAAGTCTGAAGACCTCCGGACAGCCAGACTCAAGACTCAAAGTCTATTCTCAGTGACAATTTCTAATCCGTTGAAGAAAGGCTATCCAGAACTGAGTGCTTCATTAAGGATTTAGCCTTATCGACTGGAGAATATCTCTTCGCTAGATGTGACATAACGAATTCCTTTATTCGAATCAAGATTGATTAAGGATCCGATGATTGACGAAGTATTCTTGGAAGGTTCTACTTATGGAAACCAAGATCCTGATTGTAGGGGTGAATAGGATTGATGGGCTATCGACATGTTCCTTTAATAGCTTGAATGATCTTCCTAATTGATTCTGTCTAACGAGAAGATTGGAAGAATTCATTTGGTAAGTGCCAACGGGTATGATGGCATAAAGGAGTATAAAAGGAAGACGTTCCAGTTGTTCGAGTGAATGCACGATAGAAGAATTCCAAAGTCTGAAGCTCCTTGATTTGTAGCAAATTCTTTTACTGAGCGAAATCTTGTACGTAAACGAGAGTCTATATTTTGAGATACCTTGAGGAAATGTGGTAGAATATCTACACTATGGAATCAAGGGAAAACATTGCTATAACATCTCTTTTGTTCATAGTGAAATCCAACCAGTGGGCTGTCAGTACAAAAGAGTGGACGTAGGCTTGGAATAAGCCAAACCACTATAAACCCTGTGTTCAATTTTCTCTTCCTTATTCTCTGTTTTACTTTGATCATAGTTTGTTTTGTTAACTGAAGGAGAGCTTCATTTCTATTGTCTGCCTAGTATTGCTTTCATATCTCGAGAAATTGGTATCATAGCATGTGTACTCACTTTGTTTGAAGTGTTTTACTTCAGAGTTAAAGATCCATGGCTAGTATGCTAGCTCCAGGGCTGGTGGAAGGGCAAAGCAATACCAAACCACTTTACTTTGATGGAAATGATTACAACATCTGGAAAAACAAGATGAAAGCGTTCCTACGATCAAAGGATCCTCTGGAATGGGACATTGTAGAAAAAGGAATCACTCCTAAAGCTACATCTGTCTTAGAGAGAGGAAAAGAAATTGTTGAGTTAAATGAAATGACTCATGAATAGATAATCAAGAGACAAGCTTTTGATGCAAAAGCAAATTATTCTTTATATTGTGCTTTGTCACATACTAAATATAACAGAATATCTTCTTGTGTTACAGCAAAAGAAGTCTGGGATAGATTACATATCACCTATAAAGGAACAGATCGAGTGAAAGAAACCAGAATCAACATTCTTCTCGGTCAATACGAAGCCTTCAAAATGAAATCAGGAGAATCTATAACTGACATGTTTAGCCGTTTTACAGAAATCGTGAATGGTCTTGAAAATCAGGGTCAACCAATTTTTGATCCCATGAAGGTAAACAAGCTACTGCATGAACTCTTCAAGGATTGGAATCATATAAAGACTTCAATAAGAGAGACACAAAGAATCATGCCATTATCTATCGATGAGTTGGTTGGAACTCTTCAGTCTTATGAAATGGAGCGAATCAATGAAGATGAAGATCTTAAAGGTAAGAAATCCATTGCATTAAAATCTAATGATGACTCTGATGTTTCTGAAGACGATATGGACGATGATGAGCTTGTTCTTATGATAAAAAGATTCAGAAAGCTTAACAGAAAAGGAAGAAGATTCAATCCAAAGAAACAGATTTTTCAAAAGCAACAGACCAAATATGTTGATGATGACGAATCAAACAAATATGTAGTCTGTTTGAATGTAAGAAAAAAGGGACACATCAGACCTAACTGTCCTCTTTCGAGGAAGAAGAAAGGAAAAGCTGAAAAGTATCGAAAGGCTCTTAAAGCAGAAACCTGGAGTGATACAGAGTGTGAAGAAAGTGATGATGATTATGCCAATATATGTCTAATGGCACAGTCGGATTCAGACTCAAACTCCGAGACAGAATCAGATTCAAAGAGTGAATTTGAGGTGAGTAACTTCAAAATCCCTATTAAAGTTTTTAAATACATTGATGAATTGTGTTTTAGTCTTAAGACTTCTCTTAAAAGGATTTCCAAACTTAAAAAGGAAAACTCTGCACTAAAACAACAGGAAAATGTTTTGAAAGAAAAGTTGAAATGTTTAGACATGACTGTTTCCACTCTTAAAGAAAGTGAAGACAATCTTTTAAAAGAAAATGCATTTTTAAAAAATGACTTATCAAATTTTTCAAAAAGATTTTTAATAGGATCTGAGAAACTTGAGAAAATTCTTTCAGCACAAAGACCTTATTTCAATAAATCTGGTTTAGGAATGACAGCAGAAACCATTCCTTTAATTGATTTTCCTAAAGTGAAGAAAAGAATTAAGCAAAGACCTACAAGAGATACTTACAAAAATCATTTCAAATTTTTTTTTGTAAAATCAGTAGGTCGAAATGCTCTAAGATGTTTAAAGTGCAATGATGCAGATCATTTTGAAAAAGAGTGTCCTATGGTCTGGAAACCTGTTAAGAAAGTATGGGCAAATACCGCATATCATACTTACACCAATGGACTCAAGAAAATATGGGTACCAAAGAAAGTTTGAGTCTCTTTTTAAATGCAGGTCACTATCAAGAAAAAGGCAAAATGGTATCTGGATAGTGGATGCTCAAGACATATGACAGGAGATTCAATTTGCTTCATAAAGCTTGTCCAAGTGAATGGTGGAAAAGTCTTTTTTGGAGGAAACGGCAAAGGAAGAATAGTGGAATTTGAAACTGTAAAGATTGGAAACCTCACAATAAGCAATGTTTTTCTAGTGGAAGGACTCAACTACAATCTGCTCAATATCAGTTAGCTGTGTGATACTGGTTTCAAAATCAATTTTCAAGAGGGAATATGTTCAAGAACCAGTAAAGATTCTACTCAGTCATTCATGGGTTGAAGACATGGAAATATCTACCTCTTGGATGTGAAATCAGATGAATCGCAATGTCTAATCTCAATTCAAGACGAAGCAAGCTTATGGCACAAAAAGCTTGGGCACATTAATATGAAGCAGATAGCCAAAATCTCAGCAAAGAAGCTTGTTCGTGGTCTACCCAATTTATTATACCAAAAGTCTGATCTATGTACACCATGCATATTGGGAAAACAAGTAAGAAATTCCTTTAAATCAATAAATCAAGTTTCCACTAACCGTGTACTGCAGCTTCTGCATATGGATCTCTTTGGACCAACCAGAACACAGAGCATTGGAGGTAAGAAATATTGCCTAGTAATTGTGGATGACTACTCACGATTTACTTGGGTATTTCTCCTGGCAAGTAAATCTGAAACCTTCTCTTATTTTGAAAAATTTGCTAAAAAGATTCAAAATGAAAAAATGTATGTTATCTCAAGTATAAAAATGTACTATGGAGGTGAATTTGAAAATCAAGATTTTACAAAATTCTGTGATGAATTTGGTTTTCAGCATGTGTTCTCCTCTCCGATACTCCGCAGCAAAATAGAGTTGTGGAAAGAAAGAATATATCTCTTCAAGAAATGGCTAAAACTCTTTTAATTGAAAGTAACACCTCTTCACGATTTTGGGTTAAAGCAAATTTCAACAGCATGTTATATTATCAATAAAGTTTTTCTAAGGCCTATTTTGGAAAAAACTCCTATGAATTATTCAAATAAAAGAAGCCTATTGTTTCATATTTTCATGTGTTCGGATGCAAATGCTTTATATTGAAAAATGCAAATGATCGAGTTGGTAAGTTTGAAGAAAAATCAGACGAAGGCATCTTCCTTGGATATTCTACCTCAAGCAAAGCATACATAGTTTATAACAAGAAGAGTCAATCTGTGAAGGAATCAATGAATGTCAAATTCCAGGATTCTATGCAAAATGAATCTATTCAGACTCATCTTGAAGAATCTGAACTTGCTTCAGACTCTACAAAGTCTAAATCTCAAGAAGCAGCTCAGACTTTGAAAGTCTAGCAACAAGTGGTTATTGAAGATTCAAATGAAGGAAGTGATCATCAACCTGACAAATCAACCAGTAACTGGAAGCATAAGTTCAGTCATCCCAAAGATCTCATTATTGGTGACATTAATGATGGAATTCACACAAGATCCAAAAGGCACGAAAAGTCTAGTGCTGTGGCTCTTATTTCTGAACCAAAAGGCATAGAAAAAGCTTTATCTGATGAAAGCTGTATTGAAGCTATGCAAGAAGAACTCAGACAATTCAGCATTAATGATGTCTGGGAATTGACTCCTAAACCAAAAGGTAAATCTATTATTGGACCTAAATGGGTTTTCAAGAACAAGATGAAGAGAAAGGAAAAGTCGTAAGAAACAAAGCAAGACTCGTGGCCAAGGGATATACACAAGAAGAAGGGATAGATTATGACGAGACTTACGCACCAATAGTAAGGTTAGAAGCAATTCGATTATTACTTGCTTTTGCTTGTTACAAAAATTTCAGGTTATTCCAAATAGACGTCAAAAGTGCTTTCATAAATGGATTTATCCATGAGGAAGTCTATGTGGAACAACCACCTGGGTTTGAAGACTCAAGGAAACCAGACTCAATATTCAGATTGAAAAAGGCCTTGTATAGTCTAAAGCAAGCACCTCGAGCTTAGTAAGACAGGCTGAGAAAGTTTTTAATTCAAAATGGCTTTGTCAAAGGTAAAGTAGACACTACTCTATTTATCAAAAGAGAAGGCAAAAGTTTTGTCCTTGTTCAAATATATGTCGATGATATAAATTCGGATCTCCTAATTGAAAGTCTGTGTAAGAAATTCTCTAAGACCATGCAGGATGAATTTGAAATAAGCATGATCGGTGAGTTAACCTTCTTTCTCGGGCTTCAAGTAAAACAACTGAAGGAAGGAACTTTTATTCATCAAGAAAAGTATACTAAAGATCTTGTCAAAAAGTTTGGACTAGAAAATTGCAAAAAGACTAATGTACCTATGTCAAGTTCCTCGAAGATAGACAAAGATGAAGAATGAAAGAAAGTTGACCAGAAGCTATATAGGAGTATCATCGGTTCACTTCTTTATCTTACTGCTTCTAGACCTGACATTTTGTTTAGTGTTTGCATTTGTGCTAGATTTCAAGCAAACCCTAGAGAATCTCATCTAAGTGCTGCAAAGCGTATTATCAAATACACTGCTTCAACTTCAAGTATTGGCCTTTGGTATCCCAAAAAGGGAGACTTTACTCTTCTTGGATACTCAGACGCAGATCTAGTCGGTTGCAGAATTGATAGAAAGAGCACCTCAGGTACCTGTCAGTTACTTAGAAACAAGACGGTATCTTGGTTTTCAAGAAAGCAAAGTACAGTAGCTCTTTCTACAGCAGAAGTAGAGTATGTAGCTCTCGGAAGTTGTTGTTCTCAAATTATGTGGATAAAACAATAGCTAAAAGACTTTGGAATTGAAGATTCATGCACGGAGATTAACTGTGACAACACCAATGCAATCAATCTTACCAAAAATCCAATACTTCACTCAAGAGCAAAGCATATAGAGATTCGACATCACTTCATTAGAGATTATGTTCAAAATGGAGAAGTTTCGATTCAGTTTGTTGCCTCAAAGAGCCAACTGTCGGATATATTCACAAAGCCTTTGGAGAAAAATCAATTTGAAATTATCTATTCCAGACTCAACATTTTGAGGTTTGAAGAAGTTAAAGTTTAGAGACTCTTAGACTCAAACAAACAAGACTTTGATTGTAAGTCATTCTCTCTCGAATCTCATCTTGAAAAGGTACAATTATCAACCGTGTTTGATTATTGCTATCTTTAATTGATGTGATTATTGCATCGTTTTCTTTTTGAAAAAGAAGTTATTTTGAAATGACTATTTTCTCGAAAATGGCAGTTATTTATTTGAAAAAAGCAATTATTGTTAAAAGAGGCATCTTTACACTTTCCTTTATGATGGTTGGTATTTTCCCTTTCGATTGGGCTATATACAGTCGGCTCCTCTCCACTTAACTCCAAAACCCTAAAAAGCATCGATTTTCCATTCGTGTCTTCCTCCCTTGTTTAATCTTCGAAAAAGTTGTGATTTTTGTTGGGAAAGTCAAGCAAGGAATCTTTCAAAGACTAAGAAAGAGGAAGAAATCGTTGAAGACGTAGATCCTGTAAGAATTCAAATGCCCTCTTTTATTTATAAGCTTTATCATGCTTTAAAGAGGACTGGTACTCCATTGAACTACATCGATGAGTTTCTTAAGGACAAGGGATATGGGAATGAGTACATCTTTTTGCGAAAAATGGAACGTTTGGGAATTGCTCCTAAGGGGTTAGCAGAGGAAGCCCTTGCAAATATCCCAAGTGATCCGCGTGTTATGGGACTTAATCCGATAGATGGAATTGATGATGACAAATTGTATAGCAAATTTCAACCGAGAATGAGTGTTGCAACGAAAATTCGAGGAAAAAGGGCAGAGTTGTTTAGATCGAAGGAACAAAATGATCTATACTCAAAATTGTTGAAACATGGGGTGATAAATCCCAGGAGTGTGGATTTTGATTTCCTGGATGCTGTGAATGTGAACTTGAGGGAAAAGTTCAATTTTCTTCAACTAGAACAGTTATGTTCTGACACCACAGAGGCGTATGCTTAATTAACTGCATATTTCTATTCAAATCTTAGTTTCTTAGATGCGAATAGAATATCTTTTAGTATCCGAGATCAGGACTTTGTTGTTGATGTGGATATGCTGGCGGATGTTATTGGAGTTGAGAGAGGAAGGTATCAACCAATCAATATTTCTATTGCTCGTGCCACATTAAAACTTGTTAAGGATAAAAGAACAGAGGAAAAGATTTCCTACTTGAGGATGAGTGCGTTTAACATTCTGCTTCACAAGATTGTGATCAATTGCCTCAGACCGAAATCAACTTCCAAAACTGATGTTTCAAGTTCAGAGGCAAAGCTGATGTATGCCATCATCAATGGGAAAAGTTTTCTCTTCCTCATACTGTTATGTTCCACATGTATAGAGTGAGAGTGCTAGTATAAAATAAACCTTGGCAAATATATGCGAAATAAAATAAACTTCGAACAAATGAGTTAGGGAAGAGAATAAGAACACAAGATTTATAGTGGTTCAGCTTAATCCAATCCTACGTCCACTCTCCCACGATAACAGCCTTCTTTGCTGGATTCCACTATGCAATCAACAAGAGATTACAAATTCAAGTGCAAACACTTAGTATTTGATCACACTATCTCACTAAGTCGCTCTTTTGGTATTTCTCTCATGATTACAAACGTTTAAGCTCTTAAGAGGTAAATATATGATCGAAAGTCGCTCAGACTTTGAAATTATAAATTCTACGCTCCGTCTCTTACTTACTCATCGGTCCATGATCTCCACTTCCAAACTACCCGTTGGACAATATCTCGGAGAATCGTCTTCCCATATACCCATTGGACAGCTCTGTATCTAGAAGATTTGGTAGCCGTTGAGTGACAAAGGTAGAATCCCAAATTGATTCCAATTGCTCATACAAACGGAATCTTGGTTTCCATAAGTAAGCTTCTTCATATAGAAAGTTCTTGTCTTCAAGATTCAATCATCAATCAATTAGATTGAATCAATCAAATCAATCTTGATGTGGAATCCAAACCAGATCACTAGCCGTAATATGATTGGGCTTGAGTTACGATTCATCGAATCTGGATGTAAAGTCTGATAGCAATAGACTTTACAATTTGAGTCTGAGTGCGATAGACTTTGCAATCTGAGTCCGAACATATTCTGCTTCTAAACAGATTTAGCTTTAAGGTCTCTAGACAGTTCAACTTCAAGATGAAGTCCGTCTCTAGTTCATCATTCACGTTCGATGGAATTAGTCGAGTGAGTGAGACTTTTTGATGTAGAACAGACTTTGACACTAAAGTCTGGTAGTCTTCAGACTTTGAGTCTTAAGTCTGGCAGTTTTCAAACTTTGAGTCTTGAGTCTGGCAGTCTTCAGATTTTGACCTAGAAGTTTGGAAATCTTCAGAATATACTTTGAACATGAATTACGTTAAGTCTTTTGGCCGTCTTCTGACTTTGATAATATCCCTTACATGTTCTATCATTTGCATGGTCTATTACTCAACCATCAAACATATTAGTAGCCTTTGATTTATTTTGTCATCTTCAAAATATCATAAGAAATTTCTCTAACATAGAGTAGTGGTAAAGGACATATGTCAACTTCCTTATCCAAGTCTTATGACGAAGTTATTCAGACATCTGAATATTCAGCCTCCATAAATTATCTGTGTTCGATAATGTGATCATATGGTGGTAGGACTAAAAATGGTGACTAAAATGCGTCTGAAGGAACTAAGCCAGGCATTGGAGAAATTTAAGGAGAAAACCCCTGTCAAAACTCATCAAGTCTCTTCTGCAGCGAAAAGAAAAGGGAAGGAGCCCATGGTTGCTCCATCCAAGAAAAGAAGAGCTCTCCTCTTAAAGGATGACCTCACCATTTCTACTATAGCATTGAAGAAGCTAAGTCGTCCTATTCCAGAATCAATGGAACAACAAGAGAAAGAAGCTGAGGAGAGAGAAGGACAGGAGAAAGAAGAGGAAGAAAAAGAAGAAGAAGAGAAAGAAGAAAAAGAGAAAGAAGAAGAAGAAAGAAAAGCTAGAGAAAAAGAAGCAGAGGAGGAAAGGTTTGAAGAAGAAGAAGAAGAAGAAGAGAGAGAAAATCAAGAGGAATGAGAGCATGAAAAACACTCTTCTCCACATGAAGGCATGGAAACAAGGGGAGATCATGAGAAAAGAGGAATGTCCTCATATCCTACTACTAGTGAAGGAGTCAGCCGCTCTCCAGCAGATCCAGAGGACGTACATGCCTCTCAATTTCCTGAGGAGGGACATGACACTTTATCGCCAAATCTGCATGATTATGTTGATATACCATCGTCTACCTTTACTCTATAAGATCGTGCCGAAGCCAGTACGCAGATCGATAATTCAGCAGATTTTCGCAGAATTCTAGATATTCTCTTGGAAATGCGCAGTCAAATATATGCTCTGGGATGCGAAGTTCAGAATTTGCATAATGCAGGTCAAGCTTCTTCAATGCTATAGCAGAAACTGAATGTGGATTTGGATTTGACTGCTGCTTTTATATTATGTATTATTGATATCTTATGAATGGCTTTACTCTCATGCAAAGACTAACTTATTTTCTGTGGTTGTAGATTCTAGTGTTATCATTAAGCTATTAATCTTTATGAGAGATCCATATTACTTGAGTAATGTTTTGCAGGTCAAAGTTATTTAAATCTGTAAGAAAGTTTTGTCACCATCAAAAAGGGAGAGATTGTTGGAGAAATCTTTCTGGAATATTTTGAAGCTGACAAAACGTTTCTATCAGTCTAGTTTGAAGATTTGCAGACTCTACTATTTAAATTCTGAAGACCTTAGGACAGTCAAACTCAAGAATCAAAGTCTATTCTCAGTGACAGTTTCTAATCCGTTGAAGAAAGGCTATCTAGAACTGAGTGCTTCATTAAGGATTTAGCCTTATCGACTAGAGAAGATCTCTTGGCTAGATGTGACATAACAGATTCCTTTATTCGAATCAAGATTGATTAAGGATCCGATGATTGGCGAAGTATTCTTGGAAGGTTCTACTTATGGAAACCAAGATCCTGATTGTATAAATGAACATGATTGATGGGCTATCGACATATTCCTTTAATAGCTCGAATGATCTTCCTAATTGATTTTGTCCAACGGGAAGATTGAAAGAATTCATTTGGTAAGTGCCAACGAGTATGATGGCATAAAGGAGTATAAAAGGAAGACGTTCCAGTTGTTCGAGTGAGTACACGATAGATGAATTGCAAAGTCTGAAGCTCCTTGATTCGTAGCAAATTATTTTACTGAGCAAAATCTTGTACGCAAAAGAGAGTCTATATTTTGAGATATCTTGAGGAAGTGTGGTAGAATATCTACACTATGGAATCAAGGGAAAGCATTGCTGTAACATCTCTTTTATTCATAGTGAAATCTAGCCAGTGGGCTGTCAATGCAAAAGAGTGGACGTAGGCTTGGAATAAGACAAACCACTATAAACCCTGTGTTCAATTTTCTCTTCCCTACTCTCCGTTTTACTTTGATCATAGTTCATTTTGTTAACTGAAGGAAAGCTTCCTTTCTATTGTCTGCCTAGTATTGCTTTCATATCTCGAGAAATTATTTCTACACCTATTCACCCCCCTCTAGGTGCTTATATTAGCTATATCAATAAACTCATAGGATTTGCATGCCGATGAGTTCACCGCGACGAGGACGCAAAGGTGAGTGATAAACTAGCCCACGGCGACACCAAACGAGATCCGGAAAGCACTTAAAATGGGTCTTAAAGTTCCAGAACTTATTGGAACTCCAGCTACTGATCTTGCTGGTTGAGAGGCTGCTCGATGGTTGGATGGGCTCGAAAACAGCAAGGAGGAGTAGCGGTTGCAGCTGTTGGTCCAGGCAGGTTGAGGCAACGGCTCCGGTGGTCTTAGCTGGCTTCGACGATGACCAAGCGGCCAAGAGCAGCGATGAATGGCGGTGTTGGACAGCCAGGGACGCGCGGATGAAGGTTGAGCAACGTGTAAGCAAGCCAAGCGCGTGAGAGGCAATCCGATGGCCGTATGGGCGTGTGATGGTGGAGGAGTACTGGCTGGATCTCTTTGGTTTTGCTGAGCTTTCTCCCTTCAACAATAATGGAGAAAGCCTTGAATTGAGGGAGAAAAAGCTACTAAAGAGGGGGGGTCTCCTTGGGTTCTCTAGAGCTCAACACTTGTCATTTTCTCATTGGCTTTGCCCCCTCCATCACCTCATATGACATCAACCACTATCTCTCCTCAAACTTCATCCATAACCTTGCCAATAGGTGCAAAATGTCCCTGCCCCCATGGCATACGAATTTTTGTGATTTTGTACATCAAATTCATTCAATTTCATCCAATTCTTAAACCAATCAATCCAAATTGAAGCTCATAAATTTATCCCATGTAACCACACTTAAATCCACATTTTCCCTTAGTCATTAAACCATCTTGGATGCCAAAAGTGAGACCAAAAGCAGGACTACTAATTTCTCGAACCAAAACAACCATTCTTTGATTTTTTCGCCGAACAACTCAATTTGCAGAAAAATCTTCTGAAAATAAGTTGATGTTCTTAAAATGATTTGTGACATTACAAGACTTCCAATTTCTGAATTTGGTTTCAATTTCATGGTTAATTTCATTCTAGCGCGATTCTAGTGCGTCCTTATCTATCGGATAGCTTTTAGGAATTTTTGTGCATTTGATCCATGGTTGATTATTTTCAAGCCACAATGTACATCTTCAACACATTGGTGACTCTTGGTTGTCGTGAAAATCTCGAGATTTCAAATGCTGACATAGGGTACCAAAACAACAGAAGAATCCGTCTAATGTCAATCAACAAGAATTGCGAAATTAGGTGAAATCACCCACTCTCAATTACATACCTTTGTCGAGCCAACCTATTTCCGATCTCTAATTGATTTTTAACTATGCCATAATGACCCTTGTATATTAGCTTGGTCAAGAAGTCATTTCCTGGTTGAATTCTCAAGTCTAATACGTTAAAATCCCTTAACGGCTTCACCTAATAAACTAGTTATCTCGTGAGTGGCCAACTCAAAGAAAAGAACTATAAGAGAATAGATGAAATGACCATCTCATTCTATTGAAAATAGAATTAGAAAATCAAGATGTCACACATCTAAACTTAGAAGATGTGTGTGGCCGTTGAGCTCATGAGGAGCCATGGAAGAATGGAGATGAAATGTAAATTCCAACTAAGCAGTTGTGGCTTGGCTCAAACACCAAGTGAAGGTGGAGATTGTTGAAAATATATCTTGAGTTTGAGATCTAAAAGAAAACTTGTAGGTTTTATAGTGGAAGTTAGATTATTAGTTTGAGAAGGTCTGTATTTGGATCTGAACCTTATATTAATATAAGAAGTAAATGTTCTTCTAGAGTTGCATGCAAGAGGCTTTCATTTTTTTTTTTTTGTACATTAATAATGGCCATGACAATCATTTATGCATCATCCTCATGAATGAGTGTTTAGACCTGTAAAATTTTCATTAGATCAAGTGATTATATTGCAAGAAATTATACAGGCTAAGCACTATATTGAATTATTGGGTGTAATTAGAGTTGAGAATTACTTTGAGTGTTTCATTTGAGTGTGATTATAATCTCCATTATATCACTTAATTTATAGTGAAATTATGTACTGCTCTCTTTGTAGAGTAGGTACCACCAACTAAGCTATGTAAATCCGGTGGCCGATTTATTTCCTTATTCTTTTTAATTTATTGTTTGATCGTTTGTTTTCCACAATATGTCTGATCGTAATCTCCATCACTCCTATATTATAGGGATAATATCATGTCTTGAACTCCGGGCACACAACAACCCTTTCATTGGTCGATAGAAAGCGATGTCCCAAGACTCATTGCCGACCATTTCTTTTAATTGCACATACGAAAGCCCATAATAAAATCCCCAGACAACAAAAATATGGGATAGAAAAGTAGGATACCATTTTCACCAAAACAATTTTCATAAACAAACTATTTTATACAAGATATCTATCTCCAAGAAGAACTATTGAGTCATCCATGCTCCTAACTTTTCCGCCTCAAGCTCTAGGTTTTTATACTAGAGACCTGAAAATGACTATACAATAATCAGTGAGATATAAATGTTAGTGAGTCATCCCCTAAGCCCCCGATTAGAACACCAACTCAACTCGGGGTATCTCTCCAAAACCACCCCATAAACAAACCACGAATAACAACCAACAATCAACAAATAACAACTGCCAGGGTCAACCCCTAACCACATAGTCAGTTCGCATGCAACTTACCTGGCATGCCATACCCTGTATGTTGAATCTCAACGCAATACACGCAATGAAAATGGTTGTTAGATGATATAGTTCATCAATCACATATGAGTAGTGTCACAAGTGATCTTACCTGGCCATTGCCACACCCTGTACATTATCAATTCATGCGTACGTGCCATAAACAATATGCTCAACTCATGCATAACCAAAACTAATGACACTATGATTCTCATACGTTCTTGCACTTTAGTGCGCTACCTATCCCTCATCAATCGATCATATGGGTCCTGATTATAAGGTAAAATCGTTGACTACCATGCCGCACAATTTTACCTCATAATAAGGCCTAACCAACTCAACACTCATGTGTGTTCCTATTATTAATAACCTACCAGCCATAGCTAACTTTCCAATCAACGATCATCCAACTTCCACCAAGCTACTGATAAAAATTGGGCTTTGTCCCGCCCCGGCAGACATGGCTACGTCTGATACTTCTATTTAGACGATATCCCAAAAGAGACATTGGTCCAGAATCTATTGCGACCGGCTTCCGACTCTCGTCAGGTATCGCCCCCAAACTTTCGTTGGGTGATAGATTCTACTTCTTAAACATGCAAGCACACCACTAAAACTATCTTCTTATCTTTGAGCATTTAACTAATGCACGATGCTTGCAAATACAATTTCAAATCATTTTCCCTTAAAGGCGGTCTATTTCCAATGTCCCTCGGACAAGGCATATTTCCCTTCTTCTTTTTTATGAAAACCACTTAATTCGTGCGGTTTACCTTGCATGTATATACTCAAATCACCTCATAAGATCAAAATACATAAAATTAGACACTTTTTTATTCTCAGGTGAATAGTGCACATGAACAGTGCGCGTGAACAGTGAATTTCCATAATTAAATAACTAATAAATTAAATCCAAGAATCATTATAAACACTAATTAAAGCAAGCAATTAATCAATTAAAGTTAACCAAGCTTAATTAAGCACATAAGCCACAACTAAGCAAATAAAGCAAGATTAAATTAAACTAATGTTAGCCATTCATATAACCACCTATCTTAGGACTAATATAACTTAATTAAGTCTCCTAAACTAAAATCAACACTAATTAAAGCAACCCTAAGCAGGTTTAGGCACTAATCAAAGGATTAGGAGCTAAACTCACTTGAAACAAGCCGGAGACACGGACACGATGGCGACAATCGAGGCTACACTCGACGACCTCTACCACAACGAGCCAAGGTGGTCCTGGGGCTGGAATAGCAACCACAAACTTGGACTCCCACTGAAACACTAAAAACTAGATTGCTAGAGGAGGAATAGAGCTGAACAGGCTTGGCCGGAGCTCTGGTGAGGGGTTGGCTGATGACTGGCGGCACCTCAGGGTTGAGGGGGACTTGCTGGTGGCTAGGATGGATGGAGGTTGGGTTGAAATGGGAGGAAAATGGCTGAAATGGGCAAAATAGGCAAAGCAGTGCAAGCTGCTAGGCAGATCGACGAACCGGAGAGTGGTTTCTTTCGACCGACTAGCGAGTTGGCCAATGGCTCCGTTCGACAAGCAGCCAGGTCCTCCTCAACAATTTGGGCCTTCTGAGCGTGATGGTGGGTGGCACGAAGGTTAATTCTCACGGGAATGCAACTTTTAACTCGGGTTTTTAGATAAATGTCAGTTGGAGTAGAAACAGGAAGAAGAGGAAAACAGGGGAGAAAGGGCTACGAATTTGTTAGGGGTTGAAGAGGGGAGAGAGAGAGATGTGAGGGCTAGTTTCTCTAGTTCTCTCAAGCTCTCAAAAGGCTTCAACAATGGATAAGGCAAGGGGGAGAGGAAGAAGATGGCTGCTCAGTTGAAGGGGGACCACCATTTGGCCACTAAATATCCATTTTCATTATCACACATGCCCCACCAGCTGCTGTCTTCCATCCTCAGCCATTTGTAGCACCCAAGCTTCCTCAACACACTTCCCAAATGATCCAAATGTTGCTCACCCCCTTGGCCTACGAATTTGGACATTTGGCCCTCCAATTCCAATTCAATTCTCTTTCAATTCTCCTCCATTTGGACTCAAATCAAAGCCTATAAATTCAGCCGAGGTGCCATCATCCCTCTTAGGATTTTTCCTCGTCAATTTGTCCAACTTGAATCCCAAAAATGTGGTAAAAAACGGTCCTCTGATTTTCCGGTCAAAAACGGCCCTATTTTTAATTTTCGCCAAAAATTTCGGTTTGCAGAAAAATCTTCGAAGGATGAGTCGACATTCCTAAAATGAATTGTAACATGACAAAACTTTCAATTTTTTAAATTGGGTTTAAATTCGCGGTTAATTTCAATCTGGCGTGATTTTAGCATGACCTAACCTACTAGGTAGCTTTTAGAAACTTTTAGTGCAATTGACCCGTGATCGATTATTTTCAAGCCATATTGTGCATCTTCGACTCATTAACGATTCTCGGTTGTTGTGAAAATCTCGAGATTTCAAATGCGGACACATGGTACAAAAATGACAGAAAAATCAGTCTAGTGCCATTTGTCGAGAATTTTGCAATTAGGTGAAATCACCCACACATTAATCACATACCTCTATCGAAACGACCTATCTCCAGTTTTTGATTGATTTTGACAGTGCCGTAATGACCCTTGCAGATTAGCACAGTCGAACAGTCAATTCCTAATCGAATTCTCGAGTCTATTAAGTTTAGATTCCTTAACGGCTTCACCTAATAGGCTAGTTATCTCGTGAGTGGTCCACTCAGAAAAAAGAATTATCGGTACGTCAATGAAAAGCCCAGCTTATTTAATCGAAAACAAAACCCGAAAATCAAGATGTTACAGGTAAAGTTCGTTCCAGAAATAACCTTTTTTGCATTTTTCTTGGACTTTAACTGATTTGGGATCATGCCATCGCAACTTCATGTATGCCAACCGCTTCTGCCATGCTTTTGGTCATGAACCGATACCTTGAGATTCTAGGTCTTGGCTTAAGTGCCTCTACTCTTTCTCGATGTTGGTATTGGCTAATACCTGTTTCGCATATTTCAAACCTCCAATTGGACAAACATATTCTATCACTATCTGATTGGCATAATTTTCATAGTATTTGATAATTATAAATGCGATATCTTGCTTAATAGGGCCGATCCCGCGTAAAGACAATGTCTTTCTCAAAAGGGCTAACACTTGTTTTGGCCGAATAAAAGTGCCAACAAGAATCAGATTTTCTTTTTTTTCCTAGAAAATCTCATCTGTATATTCTTGTTTTCTTTTATACCTTCCCTTCACATTTCCAAATTCAGAACAATTTATGTACCTTCATATTTCAAATGTCAAAATACGAATAGTTATGATCAACCAAATACGTTATGTATGGCATGCGTATGTGTTGGTATGACAATACAGTATCATAGACTCGTAGAATATTGGACGCATACGTGGTACACAAGTTTGATAACTCGACTTGTACCATTTTGTGATAATTTGGATAGTTAATTAAATTTTAAAGATGAAATTATCTATATAAATTATGTCAAAATTGAAAGAGGTAAATGAAATCATTCATTTTTATAAGTGATACGGATCAAGAATTCGCCGTAGAATTCCAGATCATCCACTGTATCTGGACCAAGATCAGTCCACACCACCTTTGCTGGTGGAGACTCCTCGATCTCCTGTGCCAAGTTCTCCGTCGCAACCGCTGACGCGATCATTGTCACCCTGCCTCCCTGAGAATCTCACCATCCGACGTCAAGCAAATCGACCAACGAGAACAGGTCCATTGTCATCGGAGAAGTCGTAGCATAAGACAGCGAGTCACATGCCGGAACAGCAAGAGGAACCGCTTTTGGAAAAGTCACAGCATAAGACAGTGGGTCATATGCCGGAAAAGCAAGAGGAGCTGCTTTCGGAGAATGCTCAGCGGTCGTGGAAACATCTTCTGCTCTCGCGTCCACAGGGATCAGCTTCGCCTCGCCGATGAAGAGATCGCGGGAACAGAAGAAAACAAATGGTTTACCAGGGAGGAGTTCTCGTGATGATAACATCAATAATTTTCTCAAGGCAGACAGTTACTATTGCCAATCAATCCAATTTTTCATTGACTGTTACTATCTTCTATATTGAAAATGGATACATGGTTTAATGGTATGATGCACCTGCTTGCGTTTGTTGTCACTTTGTCATTAACCACGTGTTAGTAAGGATTCTTTTTTTCTTTTTTTTTGTTTCCTTACTTTAATGATTGGGTGACGCCCGGATCAGCTTTCATGTACTTTGATTAATCTACTGTCCCGGACAATCTATTTACAAAGTAATAGATAGTTTTTGGCCAAAGCCGAGATCCGTTCATATGGTCGTAGCTGCTTTTTGGCCAAAGCCAAAATAATTATGGGCAAAATTTCTACGTTGCGACAGCTTTGATAAATTATCCTTTCCTTATACATTGTCTGGGGGAAAAGAAAAACGGTTCAACCATTGTCCTCTAATAAGCGTACAATTGGTCGGTGCGAGGAGCTGTCACACGTGAGACCCGGGCCAAATGAAGCTTAGACATCTGCCGTATCCCTTGAATATCACTCTATTCAGCTGTCTACCGTTATAGAAAAATCGAAGGTGAGAAACCGGTCCTATCTCTAGACAAAAGGCAAACGTCTTTCGGCAAGTTTAGACCACCCCAATACGCTATCGATCGATTGTTAAGAACTAATTTGGTTGTTGCAAAACTCGATAATATGATGCATTCCTTCTAAAAGGAGACGGTACTTCTTTTCATTTTGAATAAGAAAAGGAGCTTTGAAATTTAAGATAGATAAGAGGGATAAGTAAAATGTATCTTTGAAAGAAAGAGCTTCCATTAACGTCAAAATATCATTCTTCGAGTACAAGAAGAAAAATAGAAAGCCTCTGTCTTTCTTCCTAGCCTCCCTCTCATTTTGTAATTTGTGGAAAGATGATTGCGCTAGGTTTCCCGTGCTGAAATTTACTGTGAATACTCAATTCAAAAATTGCCATACGTATATAAATACATGTGTATATCCTTGAAACTTTAGAGTACAAATGGGGAAATCTTGAACTTCACTTTTCCAAATAGCTTTACTTCTAGCATAAGCTTATATATGCTTGGAAGTTTCCCCAGGCGACACGTTCTAATTTTGTTCCTTATGCTTGTACGACGCACCATCATTTCATCATACGTTAGAGAAACAAATCCTGCCTACGTCAAGATCAGTCACCTCAGCTTAAATGAACCGAACATTAAAAAAAATGTTAGTTTATTGTGAACCAAATCATATGGTACTTGAACCGAAATCACACGGTT
Source organism: Eucalyptus dawsonii (assembly GCA_016097615.1). Lineage (NCBI taxonomy): Eukaryota > Viridiplantae > Streptophyta > Magnoliopsida > Myrtales > Myrtaceae > Eucalyptus > Eucalyptus dawsonii. The sequence goes on along the minus strand of CM027875.1, from coordinate 55,485,069 downwards.
TGATTCAGGTTTTCCGGTTTTCTTTTCTTTTTTCTAATAAATCCCTTTGTTGGTTCATTCCTTCCTTCCTCACAGGGGGCTTACCTCATTTGACGATCAGCACAAGAAAATGTCCCCACCATCCATTTGCTTGAACCATAAGTCACGAGGTAGAAGATGGAGATGATGCCGATGGTGGCGGCCAAGAGGAAGCGGGGATGACTGAAGGCAAGTCCTTGGCCGTCAAGATGAGGGGGTTGGCTTGCCGGGACCTGAAGAGGCGAGAATCGCCGAGCCGGAGGGTCAATTCGAGGGGCTGCTTCGTTAGGGTCAAAGAATCCTTTGACGAGGATGCAACGGAGTCATCCTTTGATGTGGTCAACTGTTTGTTGGCATTTAAATTTTCGCCAACAAGCCAAATTAGGTTAGAACTTGAGAATTGAGATTCCTGATTGCGATAGGACTCTTTTCACGGCAAAAAGAGTCATTTAAACATCATTGGAGTTCCATTTGTGTATAGGTGCTGAGAGCATCTCATTTCATTTGCATTAAGGCATCGTTTTCCAAATTTGAAAAAAAAAAAAAAAAAGGTTATCTTTTAAATTGATTTTTTAATCACACCTAAAAAGTCAACTCTTGGTCAACATTCCATATAATTGTGAAAATCATAAACAGACATCAACTTATCTATAGTTAAGTTTTTAATATTCAGCTTTCATAAAAATGATTGTGGGTTGACTTTTCAGTCATATCGAGTTTTAACTGTTTATTAAAAAAATTACAAAATTTATATAGTTGATTTCCCTTTTAGATGTTTGATCTAGAGATCATGGAAATTCAAGATTTCAAGCCCAATTTCAAATTTAGAGCTCCAGCTGATCAGCCAACGTTCGAGCACAAGTTTAAGGCTATGGTTGATTTTTTTCGAATAAAGTCAATGAGCACATTTAAAATTCCATTAGGCAAAATGAATTTAATTTTAATATCAATTTGGGAACAATTAGAAAAATTCGAGGAAGTGAGCATAAAATGACAAATTAGGATCGAGGGTCAACCCAATTGATCATGGGGTGATTTGAAGAGGAATAAGATAATTAGGAAGCCTCGAGTCAACTTAGCCAACCTGGTTTGATTCATCAACCCGATTTGACAAGGTCGACCCAAGGCAACCCAAAAGTTGGCCCATTAAGCCCACAAGGCCACTTCTGGTCTCCTCTCTTTATAATTACAAAAATAACATTTTCTCTTAATTATCAAAATTAAATATAATGTCATCAGTGCTTAAGAGCACTAATCTCAATTATTCAGTTCTCCTCTAATCTAGACCTTTGGATATGCCAAGTCACCCATTCATGTGACATAACAAGACCAATCATCTCTTTCCTTATTTATTAAGCAAAGAACTTCAACCATATGATTATAAGGAAAGTTGTAGGGTTAGATTTAGTCCCAAATTTGATTTTTCCCTTCAAAATATCCCTCCTAATTAATAGGTCTGTATTTTCTATAATAATTCAGCCATTGTTGTTGAAAAATTCCAGGAAAAAAAAAGGCTCTCTAGAAAAAGAATAAGGGTGCGCATGGATTTGTTTCTGTTCTTTTTTTGTTCCCTAACGTAAACAAAAAAAGTGTTTCTGTTCCTAACGCTTTTTTTGAACAAAAGAACACGTTTAATTTTTTAAACATTTTTTTATTTTTTTATTTTTCCTTTCTTTTTATTTTTTCTTTTTTTTTTCGGGCCGATCACCGGCCTCCGCGACCGCCGACGGCCGGGCAATTTCGCTGTGAGGCCGGCGACGCCAGCCTCGATAGCCGGCCGCCGACGGCCGCGCCATGGCCGAGGCTCGCGACCGGCCAAAATGAAAAAGAAAAAAAAAAAAAAGAAGAAGAGAAGAAGAGAAGAAGAAGAGAGAGAAGAGTGGTTTTTGTTCTTTTGTTCCTTCCGAGAAGTGTTTTTCTTATAAAAACAATTTTTTTGTTTCTTTTTTCTCGTTTCTATTTTGTTCCGTAAACAAAAAAACAAAGCAAAAAACGCAACCAAACGCGTTTCTGTTTTTTTTGTTCCCTAACACTTTCCGTACGTGCAGTGTTCCTAACACTTTTTGGAGTGTTTCCATGCACCCCCTAAGTCTCTCTCTCTCTCTCTCTCTCTCTCTCTCTCTCTCTCTCTCTCTCTCTCTGTGGGCATCTTTTTCCTCACCGTTGCTAGCCAATTCTGACACCAATCCAGTCATTCTCAACCTGTGACCGGCCACATCACTCGACATATCGATCGTGACGACCACTGTCCACTCCCCATCGCCAGAAACTCTCTCTCTCTCTCTCTCTGGGCATCTTTTTCCTCACCGTTGCTAGCCAATTCTAACACCAATCCGGTCATTCTCAACCCGTGACCGGCCACATCACTCGACATATCGATCGTGACGACCACTTGTCCACTCCCCATCGCGAAACCCTCCAATTTTGCTGATTTCGAAGACATTGCCAGAAATAAATAGATTTACATAAAGTTTTTAAACTTATCATTAAAATACAATTAAATCCTCAGAATTAAAAAAAAAAAAACCTAGTTAAGTCCTAAAATTTATCAAAAAAATTATAATTAAGTCCGAAATTTTTTTTAAATGTGCAATTAACATAATGACTTAATTGGACAAATTTGACAGTTTTTAAGATTTAATTACACTTTATAAAATTTTCAAAAATTCAATTGCACTTTCATAATAAGTTTTAGTATTTTATTGTCATGCGGTCATTTTAAGGTTTGAACGGAAGTCAAAAGTCTTATTTTCTAATAAAATCTTTTATCTCGATTCTTGCTTTTCAACAACTTCCTTCACATTCCAAATTTCAAAGCACTTTATATACCTTCACATTCCCTTCATAAAAAATCGGACGTATATACGGTACTTGCGTTATAGTACTTTACTTATATCATTCACCAACGATTCGGCTAATTAATCTATTTTAAAAATGAAATTACTTATATGAATTGCGTCAAGATAACAACAAATGACAAATTACGCACCGCAAAAAACGTATTCATTATTCCTAGAATGTTTTCTTCTAATTTTACACGCCACCCTGCCTCATGTAGTCAATTAGCTTCCGCAAAAGCTACGAAATCCAAACTTCCGATGGGCGATTGGCCATCGGCGCTCGAGGAATGGCTGGACTACGTGCTGTACGGCGGCAATTACATGGCGGAGTTCGCGGATCATCCGCTGTATCGCGGCCGAGATCTGTCCAAGCCATCGCTGGCCGGGACTCCCAGATCTCCTGCGGCGCCGAGTTCTCTGTCACAACAGTCGGCACCATCCTTGTCGCCCCGCTTCTCTGAGAATTCTGAGCATACGACATCGAGCACGTCACTGGTGACGACAAATCCATCCTCGTCGGGGAAGTCGCAGCATAAGACGGCGAGTCATCTGCTGGAACAGCAAGAGGAGCCGCTTCCGGAGAATCCACGGCATTCGTGGGAACGTCCTCTGCACCCGCGTCAGCAGGAAAACCCCGTTCAAATGACGCGCCGTTTGGTTCAGTACCTGGCGAATCGGTTGCCAATCAGGTCGTTCTTCGCCTTCCAGGTGCTCTCAGGGATCTCCAGCTTCTCGAACAAGAGCGTGACCGCCGTGCTCATGTCGGTCCTCGGCATCATTTGCTTTGCCTCTTGCATCACCAACAGCTCCGACGTCCACGGCGGAGTCTATTTCAGGCACCTTCATGTCCGCTTATGCTCGTTCGCAATTCGCGACACTTTGTATTGGCAAAATAAACGAACTTATAACCATTTACGATCCCCGGATCTGCATTTAATAGAATTTTCATGTTCAGGTTCATCACATGCCTACAAAGCCGAACCACATATCGTCTTCCTCGCCATCAGATCCGGCCGTCGGATTTCGTCCATGCTGCCATGTCCACGGCGGTTTATGCAGCGCTAGTTCTTTTGGATCGGAATGTGATGGATCCCCTCTACCCATGTGCATCGGGTCGGCTCCGCTTGTCGCTCCAGTGGGTGCGGCTCGCGGTTGTTGCCTTCTCTGCTTTGCTCTTGCTGATCTTTCCAACTTATCGGCAAGGGGTCGGCTTCGCCGTCGCCAGTGCGGGCACTTCATGCGGTTGTGACGAGAGCTTGAAGGGAGCGCGGGAAGAGAAGAAAGCGAATGGTTTGCCGAAGGGGAGTTCTTGTGATAATTCTTATTGGAGCGTATATCAATAATTATTTCTAGGTAGTACGAAATTGTTTTTAGCTAACCAATCGGAAAACAAGCGTATAGGCTTTTTGACTTTTTCCATCAAACAATTATTTTAATTGAAATTCTGTATATTGTTTATTGCCCTCGTAGTAGTGTATTTGCTAGGGATGTGCTACTAGGCCGATTCAACCCGAAAATGGTCCGAACTAGACTCGTCGGCTCGTCTCTAGGAACTTAGACCGGGTTAGGATTGATAAGGATTTCATCATATGATTCTCTTATATTATTAATGGAAATGTTATAGTATTATATCTACTAGGATTGTGCAATTAAGTTGGTTCAACTTGAAAATGATAAAAACCTTCCTCGTCGTCTCTGTTTGAGAAGCCAACCCAAAAAAAAAAAAAAAAAAAAAAAAAAATCTCTATTCGAGGAATTTGTAACCGATCTATAGTTGGATCCGATGATTGGATGTCTAAAGTCAAATTGATTTAGTACAGAAGTAATCTTGAATTGTGTATAATTTTACTTTGCGCTCTAGCTAGAGATAACCGGTTATTCAGAGTGAGTCCATTGGTGTCTTCAATTAGAGATAAATCGCTCAAAAAATTAAAATTGAAAATCGAATCGATCAATTCAGGAACTGGTTGGAATTGGGCTGGTTCCAAAGTAAAATGGCGGAAGTTGCACGAGTTGTTCTTCTTTCATTGAATCTGAAATGCTACCACAGAATTTGAAATTGTTCGAAAATCAATAGCGATCCAGTGATTCTGTGCATGCGTGTGTGTTCAGTGGTCCAAGGTTCAGATTTTAGTAGATCTAAAAAGAACTTGGTTTTTTGCTGAATCAACATGGTTCAATCTCGACTCTGAAAAACCGGCCATTTGTTCCTAAGTAAAATGGCGGAAGTTGCACAAGTTCTTCTTTCATTGAATCTAAAATGCTACCACAGAATTTGAAATTGTCTGAAAATCAATAGCGATCCAGTGATTCTCTGTGTGTGCGTGTGTTGAGCGTTCCAAGATTCAGATTTTAGTAGATGCTAAAAAGAACTTCGTCTTTTGCTGGATCAACATGGAAACCGGTCGGTTCAATCTTGACTCTGAATAACCGGCCATTTGATTATTGAGTCTAGGCTGGGAATGGACCCACTACTCAAAAACACCCTAGTTATTAACATAAACACGACTGATTTTTATCTTTTTTTTTCTCTTCCATTCTCTAGCTACATATCTCTCTAACACGACGTAGACTGCATCCTAGGCCTCGTCGTCTTGCTGCCGCCCACCACCACCGCCGACACACGTACTTTTCGCTTATACTCGGCGAGCTCGATTCTGGTTTACACAGCCTACCATTTTGAAATTAGTGGAAATATCGTTTGTTCTAGGCCTCTTGGAAAGACGGCGAAATAAACAGTGAAATACTCATTCCAAGAACTACGATACGTATACACATACATGCACACGTCCTTAAACTTTCGAGGACGAATGGGGAAACCTCGGCATTGCTTTTCCATGTGGCTTTCATATCTAGTTCTAGCACAAACTATAATCCTTTTCAGGTCATCTCGACCTTTACTTTTTCTCTAGTTTGGTAATATACTAAACTAAGTTTTTTTTTCTTTGCTTGGACGCTTCCCCGGGTGAGGCCTTCTAAATTTGTTCCTTTTGCTTGTACGACGCAGCATCGTTTCATCATATGTTAGAGAATCAAATCTTACCTACGTCAAAGGCCAAGTGAGCTTGGCTTACATGAATTATTAAATTAGGTAGGTCCGATGTGAGTTGAGTCCTCATCATCCGAAGCTCCATAAGGATTGGACTCACATGATCCGAGTATAGACAATATACAATATGTGGACTGCGCTACATGTATTATTAGTACAAAGGCGATCAAGACTCAAAATATGCATCTGTTTAAAGGAATTACTAATGTTCTCTTTTACAAGGGATGATATCCCTAAATAAATTGTCCACTTTTTTTTGTAAATATATATTAAATTGTCATTTTATACCAAATAAAAAGGACTAGAAAATGAAGAAATTTTTTTATCCATCAAATCCATGTGATCATACGCTTGGTTCCAATGATCTCGATTGGTCAATATAGTGATGCAGGACTAAAGTTTATCCATGAGAATGTTTTGCTGATATATATTTTTTTTTTCGAATTTTTTTTATTTAACCTTGAGTTTAAAGGAATGATATAAGCCAATTCTTTTTTTTTTTTTTTTTGTAATCATATTGTACTTTATGTTGATATCTGCTCTTTATTATAGTTTAGCCAACCATTAAGATAATTATATGGGTTCTTGTATAAAAATCAAAATCTCCTTGTAAAATTTATTTTAAAAATGCTTGAGTAAGGAAATGACTATGGTATGAAAGTCGTTCTTTTATTATCATCGATGACATGATCCACGCCGAAATGAATTAGGAAGAAATGAACACATTCAAATTTGCAACCGTGCATCGTCTCAAAAGACAAGAGTTCTAGATGTGGTGTGGTTCAAATACTGGAAAGTGGGAAACCGATCCCGTGCCGCTTGGTCGGGAACACGACGAACAACATAGTGCAGATGACTCCGATCCCCACCGGCAACGCCGTCAGCACCTCCCTAGTCTCGTCCGATGGCGCCGGGTAGAAGCAGTTCACCACGTTCTCGTCGAAAAGCGCGACCGCCCCAAACACCAGTACTGACAAGATCGCATGCACAAAGTCTATGAACCTCAGCCTGTATTGATCCTTGAGCTCAGTCGGGAGCGTGTCCGTCCCGTCGATCACCCACAGGCCGTGCGGCGTGGCGAACCCGTAGCACACATCCCCCTTCTCATCCCTGAAGCTGTCGGTGAAGGAGAGGAGGAAGCTGGACAGGCCGCAGAGGAGCACCAGGCCCGCCGTCATGGCCCGGCTGGCCGGGTCGCAGTGGCCTTGGTTCGAGAATATCGGGGACAGGAGCTGGAACGCGAGGACCGTCCCGGTGGGCAAGAGGTTGGCCAAGTGGGCGGTGCTCTCGAACGTTTGCCTCATGGCCTTTTGTATCAAGTTCCTCCTATCCGCATCCTCGTCCTTCAGGAGCGGGAGGGTATGCTCTGTCGAGCTCTCGTCCCGCACTTTGATCTCCATCTCCACTGTCGCTAACGCCAAACCCAAGTCTTGAAACCGCAAGAATTTGCTTAAATTCTATCTCTGTAGATGGAATTGAATTCTTTGTAGATTGGACCGGGAAGAGAGGATGTGGTTGTTTTTATAGGTTGTGTGGGATTTGATGTGGGCAAAATATGAGTGGAGGATAAGCGAGGGGAAGGGTGGGGTTTAGTGATGTCTTGCAAGTAACCGAGACCGAGACATAACTGGGTTTTGCACGGTGCCTCTAATTTCTGGTTCCAACTGTGTCTAGCGATGAACATGGATCGATGACGTTATTTTGCGCACAAATCATTCAATTCCGTTCCTACGGGAAGCTTTTGGCATCGGCAAATACGTTGTTTTCTCAGAAAGAGAGAGAGAGAGAGAGAGAATCTTCTGGATAAGGGAGAGACGGAATTCTAGGTCAATGATGTTGCTTGTTGTATGGGAGGGCCATCTTCCAAGACACCCTTTCGGAAAATGAGGGGGAAAAACAATACCTTTTACCCCCTATACTTGCACAATTCTTCCAATTTGATCATAGAATTTGTGAGAGAATTTGTGAGGTTCGATTTGTTGAATTTTACCAAATACGATACTGGTCATTCTACCTTTGACTTCACTGAATCGAAGTTTTATATCAGAATGGTCGGCTTAACCGGACAATGAAAAACTGTTATGTATCTGTATGATTGTATCACGGGAAATTGTTGTTGCAATTTGTTCTATGCAAATTGATTTTATTTGGCTGCATCGACCTTTCTGTTTTTTTCCCTCTTTGGTCAAAGAAAGATTTATTTCATTACTTGACAGTACATGGCAAAGCCCAAAGGGCTTGAGATGGGCTAAATGTACCCGCGAGTGGGCTGACAGAAGCTTCAGACAGTCCATGATCAGTAACCTCCTTCTTCCCAGTAATACGCATGGATATGTTAAAGCAAGGATTTTGCTTTTTCCAGCCATCTTCCCAGTAATTCGAAGTTAGATGGCTGGAAAGAGAAACTTATGTCGAAAGGTGGGAAAGAGATTTTAATTAAAAGTGTTGTTCAAGCTATCCCCAGTATGCCATGTCCATATTTAAGATTCCTATGTCTTTATGCTGATCTATTGAACAAAAAATTGCTTGATTTTGGTGGCAAAACAATAGTAGAAAGCTGGGCATTCATTGGAAAGGTTGGGACTTACTGAAGGACAAGAAGGATAATAGGGGTTTTGGGTTCAGGGACCTTATTGCCTTTAATAGAGCATTACTGGCCAAACAAGTGTGGCGACTAAATCACTGTCCCTTATCTTTATGGAGTCAACTATGTAAAGGCCTCTATTTTCATTCACAAGACTTTTTGCATGCTACTAAAGGTGCCCGCCCGTCATGGGGTTGGTATAGCATACTTATAGGGCGAGACTCACTTTCACCTAAGCTACGATGGTCAATTGGGGATGGATCATAGATCAGCATTCGAGAGGACTATAGGCTGCCTAGGGGAATTATAGGAGGACCAATGGATAGAGAGGAACCCCAAATGGTGGCAGAACTAATATTACTAAAACAGAACAAATGGAATGAGGTTCTTCTTTAGCGATTATTTGATGACGCAACCACAAAGGAAATACTCAGCATCTTGGTGAGGCCAAATTATACCGATGACCAATACACCGTGAAGAATGGCTATCAATCAATCAAACAAGCAGCCATCCCCAAAAATGAACACAGAGCATCATCGTCTTTCCAAATACCTAACATCCTATGAAAGAGCATATGGAAACTCAAAGTCGCACCTAAAATTAGGTTCTTTCTCTGGTCAATTTGTCAGCATGCTCTTCCCACTAAGGCAAATATATTTCGCAGACACATTAGCACAGATCCAGAATGTAGTGTATGTGCAACCCATACCCCAGAAACGATGGAGCACCTATTTTTTCTCTATCCTTGGACTTCGACCATTTGGTCTCATCCTCGGGTTAACATATCTATCCTACCTACTCACATCACACGCATTGAATCTTAGCTTGCAAACAAATTTGCAGAGAGGCATCACTCACCCAGTATGGAAGCTGTTGCTGCTATTTTCTTGCAAGTCTGGAAAGAAAGAAATCGTTATATCTTCAATCGCCAAACACCAAATCCACTATTTTTCGTTGAAGCGGCCTTTGCTACCTCTAGTTTGGTGAAGCATCTGTCTTCCACCTCAATGGGCGCAACCCTATATCACACTGATTCGGGTTCTTTGTGGCGGCCCCCCGACCTTGGTGTGCTGCAGATCAACATTGATGGAGCCTTTAAGATCGGCAGTCACTCTGGCTCAACAGCGTACATATGTTGCGGGCCGGTCATTTGAAAGAAGGATTTACCTGCGAAGCTGAAGCATCCACCACCTTGCAGATTGAAATCCAAGCTCTGAATGTCACTTTGAGGCATCTTCTGCAGATCGGTAAGTCTGTCGATCCCCTCATCATCGAAACAAATTGCCTCTTGGTGGTTCAGGCGGTAGTTGACCGACGGAAGACGCCTTGGGAAGGAAGATTGCTGCTTGCTGAAATGGCCGCTCTCCTCCCTTGCTTCTCTTGTCTTCATATTAGGTTTTGCCGACGTGAGGCAAATGCACCAGCGGACAGGGTTGCAAGGGCTCACTATCGCAGGTCTCTGAAATCACCTTGGGCCTTTTCCTCTCCCCCCATTTTGTTTGAACTTCTTTTGACCGATGCTTTACAAGCGGGGTGTATATCTATTGTTACTTGAATGAAATCTATCTTTATGACAAAAAAAAAAAAAAAAAAATCTCTGTATTTTCGTTATTTTCAATTTTTCTAATCAAGTTTGACTACTTAAACAAAATATCTAATCAAATCCTTTCATACAAAATCCAAACAAATTTGACTAACAAGACCGTTAGATACACCAGAGTATAAAGTAGATTAAATATATTGCATACGTGAACACTCTTTATGGGTACTAAATTAATGGGAGCATAACAAAAATTGAAAAGAGGGTTTAATACTTCTCTATTTTTCCAAATAGGACCTAATTGCAAGGATATGTTTATTGCAAACAAGTTTCTACATTTGGGAGAGTAATGGAGCAAAATAACAGAAAATTTCAGGACACCCTCTCTTTAACACTCGTCTCAGGTACTTTATCGAGCAATCTTTAAATTTTTTTTTGTAATTTACGTGATTTGTCAAAAAGTTAAAAGATTTTTTTTTTTTTGGTTAGAAAAGTTAAAAGATTGAACTGCAGTTGATACAGTAGCTTCGCGGCTCCTAATGTATTTCCCCTCACAATATAAAGTTACAATCGCTTCCGCTCGTAAATCACGAGAAACTCCTAACTTATGTCCCGGGATTCGGCATCAGTAAAATAAAACTGAGTTTATGAAATACTTTACTAACGTCAAGAATCCATTAAGATGTCATAAAAAAATGATTGGGCTCGTGAATGTGAAATCATCCGTAATTAGGGACGTGCGCGAATCGAACTTAGACTATCAATACATATATTGATACCCAATGAAGATGGATCATAGTTAGGGCCGTTGAATGGGTGGTCGGATAGAAAATAGTCCGATCCATATTGACATATTTTCATGCAATGTAAATTAATACTTATACCTGACCAACCCGACCCAACCCATATTATCAAAACAAATTAATATTCTAGGAAAACCTATACCCACATATTTAACCCACTTCAAGCTCTTCACTTGTATATGTTACTTAGATAAAAACTTCATGTCAAAAGAAAAAAATAATAATAATAAATAAGCAAATCAAATAAAAAAAGCAAAAAACTTATAAATTGCAATACTTATACAGACTTAGGGCTGGAAAAATGGGTTCTATACCCATTTTGTGACTCAGATTCAATGAGCTCAATCTCAACTCATTTGCTTTTTAGATGAATTATAAATGGCTTGAGAAAAAAGTGAAGGAAATGGACAAATTTCAAAACTTATTTTGTAAATTTTTTCCATTTTTTACTATTTAGACTTTGGGGGAATGACTTTAAAGGTTTTCTTTTGGTTTCGTCAATCAATGACTTTGAAATTGATCGAGTCATATTTACACAAAAATAATGTTTAGATCATTTACAGAATAATTTACAAATGGAGCTTAAAAATAATGGAGATTAGATATTGCTTCTCAAGCTTGTTTGAACATAGGGATATATCATACTTTTCCAATAAAATAATATGAAAACTAAAATTAAAAAACGAAAATGAAAAAGAAATTAAAACCTAAAAATCTAATTTCAAATAAAATCAAAATTTTAAAAACTTCATCTTATTCTCCATTTAGAACATAAGCCACCTATGTAATACCAACATGGACAAGTGACACAACACGATACGACATAATACACCGACACATCATTTTTTCAAAATAGAGAATTTCGATATGTTATATATTAAATATATATGCACAAATAATAAATAATAATAAAAAGAGCCTATAATTAATTCACACTAAAAATATTAATCCAACATTTGTCAATGTCATTCATTATTTTAATTTAACAAATTCAACTACATTCCATTACAATAATCCATAAAACTTAAAAAAAAAAAAAAAAAAAAAAAAAAAAACAATCCACATTCCACTATGTGCGCACCCGCCCTCAAATCTATCATGAAAATGCAATTGAGTTTTAAAAATTATTAAATTAATGCAATCGAGTCTTTCTATTAATACCATCAATTTGTTTAATAAAAAAATGCTGAATTATATATTTAAATTTATTTATTTATCCTACGTGGCATTTTTTAAAAAAAGCTAAAATAATTCTTTAAAAAATTGGGAAAAAAAGGTCATGGGTGGCTAGGCATGCCACCGTCATTATTGCTGCCATCGTCAGAAGGGGCCGATGAGGTCACTGGCCCTAGGTGGCGGAGGTGGGGTAGCCTTTACCAGCCTTGGTGAGGCCCGAGCAAGGCTCGCCTAGATCTGTGTGACGCTTGCCGTCGTTTGTGAATGGCAAGCCTCCTTAGCCCTAGGCAATTCCTTGCTAGCCCCAAGCGAGGGTCGACGACCCTCGCTAAGCACGAGCGAAGGTGCAGCTCGGTGGCCCTCGCTAGGCCCAAGTGAGGGCCAGCGTCACCTAGATATGGGCGAGCCATTGTCGACCCTTGCTTGGCCGGCAAAGGCTGCCCCTGTCCGCCACCTAGGGTCGGTGAGGTCATCAACCCCTTCTAACAGGGGTAGTGGTAGCGACGCCCAGCCCCCAACAATCCTTGTCGTGTGTTTTTTTTTCTTTTCATAAATTTACATTTGACCCTCAAGTATTGAAAATTTTTACTAATGATCCTATACGGGTTGAAATCGTGCGTCGTAATTCCGAACTCACATGTCGAAGTGTATCAGGGAGAGTTGACAATGTGTCAGATTTTTTGACACTTGTTGACTGCGTGTCGGAAATATGTCGAAGTGTCGGATACGGCACGAAAACTTCTGAAGAGTGTTGGTGCTTCTTAGGAATCTCTCTTTGAAAAAGAAATCCATTTTCTCTCTCTACTACAATAGAAAAATGGTGACGACCACTAGAAGGACTTAGCTCAGGCCAATCAGGCCGGTGGTTTGCTCCCTCTCCTCCTTTGTCCTCTATTGCCTCCTCCTTTGCCTCCCCCTCCTCCTCCTTCACCTTTGCATCCTATGCCTCTGCCGCCGCCTTCACCTCCTTCTTACACAAATCTGCCTCCTCAACGTGCATCAACCTTCACTATCTTGCGCAGCACTCTCCTTCCATATGCTTCTCCCTTGACCACTCGACTTTGCTGTGCCGGTTCACAACACAGGACGACCAGCTCATCAGGTCGAGCGGCCAGAAAAAGGCATCGCGGCGGACTTGTAGTGCTCACGACAACGCATCCTGACTCGTTCCAATGCAACTTTTCAATAGCTGTGGATCCCCGAGTGCGAGTGTTGGTTACGCACTATTGTCAAGCAGTGTATTTTTTTCCCCTAAGAGAGTCAAGCGAGCAAAATGAAGACATCAATATGGGTTGGGCTGGTAAACTAAATGGGTTGAGTATGGGTCATGTGCAAGCCTGTATAGACCCATATAGACCCATATAAAGTTAGGCTCAGATATCTTAAATCCATTTCCACCCATTTGTAAAATTTTAAGTGACCATTTGTAACTTGACCCCCTAAAAGTGAGTCACAAAAGTGGGTTTCTAACCCATATTGACAGCTCTAGTCACCATCCTAATTCCACCATTTGGACAAAGACAGTTGTTGGATGCCCGTTATATAAATTGAGATGACAGGAAGACGTTGCTTAGATTGAGGTCAAGCAAATCCAGAATTGTTGCTCAGAGCAACGACTCTTCCCTTTGCACGCCACGTCCACCTCATCAACCAAGACAGCACGCTGTCTTCACTCTCATTCCCAAGGTAAGGTCAATAGGGATGACGAGTACCTCATCTCATATTGTCTTGTGCAGCCTAAAATCGAGAAAATTGTCAAAAGATTTTAAACATTTTATTGATGCCTATTTAATTCTAATTTTTTTTTATTTAGTGCCAATTTAGTCATTCCGATTAATTTTGACTAAATATTGCTAATGTGGATGCTTTGGTCAACTTATGTAGTATGGCCGGGCGTTGACACGGAATCACTTTTAATAATATTTTAATTTTCTTCAATTTTATTTTACTTTTATTTTAATATTAAATTGATACCATTAAAAGGTTTAAACCTAAATTGATATCATTACAATAGGTTTAGAACTTTTTTGACACTTTTCCTGCCTAAAACTGATTATGCAAAGCTGAAATTCCTAAACCTCAATAATGTAAGCTGCACAAGAAGGATCTAAGATGAGCTACTCGCCGTTCCTAGATTGTCTTGTGCAGACTAAAACTCAATGATGCAAGCTGCAGCCCCTAAAGCTCAATAATGCAAGCCACACAAGACGATCTTAGATGAGCTACTCGCCATCCCTATTGACTCGACGTTACCTTAAAAATGACAGCGACGACAAAGTGCCTTTTCTTTTTTATATTTTATTTTTTAAGATGATGTATGTGTTTTGGGTATTAGTAGTCCTGCGTAGGGGTTACTTACCAGAAATTACAAAACCACAAGGTCTCTTTTTCTACTAGGTTCGCAATGAAGACTGAGTAGTTGAGAAACCTTTTGAGGAAATTAACCATAGGTAATGGTAGTCCTACGTAGGGGTTACTTACCAGAAATTACAAAACCAAAAGGTCTATTTTCTACTAGGTTCGTGATGAAGACCGAGTAATTGAGAAAACTTTTGAGGAAATTAACCATAGGATTGATTTGGGGCGCTCTATTAAGGGCAAATAAATTCTGCAACTACATCCATTTTTCAACCATAAATATAAAAAAAAAAATTGACAAAAGAAACCAAACAAATAAAATTCCTAATTTCTGTTGGTTTGAACCCATTATTTTGTGGAGTTACATGACAAATTAGCATTATTTGAACTTGAAAAGCCTGATCTATAGAGTAGATTTTTAAGATCCAAGACTAAAGGTGCATTTGGTAACACTTTAGATAGTGACTAATTCTATATTTTGTTCTCCAGAACAAGAAAAAAACAAATTTCCGTCTGGTAAATTTTTTGTTCTTTGGAACAAAAATCCATCTTCTTCTTTTTCTTTTTCTTTTCGATTTATGAATAGATAGAAAAAAAAGTTGCTTCTTGTTCCTAAGAACAATTTAAAGAATCAAGCCCAACTTTTTCTTTTTTCTCTGTTATTTTCTTCTTTTCTCTTCTTTCTTTCTTCTTCCTCCTAGCTGGTCACTAGCCATGGCTAGCCACTACTGTTGCTACTTGGGATGGTCGACAAATAGTTGGGCGAGGTCCGACAAGCTCACTAGAGTCTTGCCAAGCCAAGGCAAGGTCTAACGAGCTCACCGGAGGCTTGCAATGGCCAAGTGAGCCTTTGGTAAACTTGTCAGACCTCATCCAACTGATCGCCGACCATCGCCGTTGTTGGCAGCTAGCCACAAAGAACAATGAAGAAGAAGAGAAAAGGAAAAGAGAAAAACAAGAGAAAAGTAAGAAAAATATAATAAACGTATTAAAAAAATTAAAAAGAAACAAAACAAAATTAAAATGTCCTACCAAACGCATTTTTATCTCGTGAGCAAAATTTTTAGATAGTTATCAAATATTTTCAAATGCTTAGAAACTCATATGGGGAACAAAATTAGGAAAAACCATTTCTAATCAAATATTGTTTTTAGGAACAAAATGGTTATTAAATGTGTTCTAACTAAGCAAGCTCAATTCAAGTCAAGTTTGAGATGACTTTGAGTGATGCTAGTTTTTGGAGATAAGTGTACCACAAATGTCATAACTTTAGTAGGACGCTTATTTGAGGGCCATAACTTTTGTCCCAATCATTTAAATGCCATAACTTCAAAAAAAAAAAAAATCATTTTAGTGCCAAAACTTGGAATTGCTAACCCGAATGCCAAAATGTTTTTAAAACGTTCACTCTAGTGTTGAAAATCTAATGTCGCATGGCAGTTGTGGTTAGCCTTTTTTAGAAGTTATGATATTCAAGTGATCAATTAAAAATTTATATGGCACTCAAGTGATCGAAAAAAGTGATGATATTCAAGTAAGTGTCATATATAAGTTATGACACTTAAAATATAGAAAAAAGAAGAAGAAGTTATGGCACTTAAGTAAGCTTTGCAAGGAAAGTTATTATAAAAGTGATATCGTTTTCCTAGCTTGAACACCATAACTTTGTATTGATAAATTGGGCGTCATAACTTTCTAAAAACATTTACTCAAGTGTAAGAAATTTGATGTGGTAGGCACTTAAGGTGAACATTTTTTTAAAAAATTGTTGTACTCAATTGATCAATTGAATAGATATATGACACTCAAGTGATAGAGAAAAAAAGTTATGACACTCAAGTAATTTAAAAAAAAAAATTATGGCACTCAATTGAGTATCGTTTGAAAGTTACGACCCCTATGATATCCTTTTCCCTAGCTTGAACACTATAACTTTACACTGATAACCTGAATGCCAAAATCTTTTAAAAACTTTCGCTCAAGTATCGAGAATCTGATGTGGCATGACACTTATGGTGAACATTTTTTTAAGAGTTAGTGGTACTAAAGTAATCAATTGAAAAGTTATATGACACTCAAGTGATCGGAAAAAAAAGTTATGGCGCTCAAGTGAGCATCATACATAAGTTATGATACTCAAGTGATCGAAAATAAAAAAAGTTATGGTCCTCAAGTGAGCGTCTTACGAAAGTTATGACATCTCTAATATTATTTTTCCTAGCTTGAACGCCATAACTTTTTAAAATCATTCACTCAAGCATTGGAAATCTGACGTGTCATGACACTTGTGGTGAACATTTGTTAAAAGTTTTGATACTTGAGTAATCCATTGAAAATTTATATGGCACTCAAGTGGTCGGAAAATAAGTTATGACCCTTAAATAAGCGTCCTATATAAATTATGACACTTAGCCGTACAATTAAAATCTGTTATATACTTGCTTGATTGTATCAGGAGATATTGTTCTTGCAATTTGTTCTAAGCAAATTTTTTTATCTGGTTGCATCGACCCTTTTTCTTTTTGGTCAGAGAAAGATTTATTTCATTACTTGACAGTATATAGCAAAGCCCAAAGGGCTTGAGGTGGGCCAACCGTAACCGCGGGTGGGCTGATAGACGCTTCAGATGGTCCATGAGTAACCTCTATTTCCAGTAAAATGCATGGATATATTC
Organism: Eucalyptus dawsonii; assembly: GCA_016097615.1. Classification (NCBI taxonomy): domain Eukaryota; kingdom Viridiplantae; phylum Streptophyta; class Magnoliopsida; order Myrtales; family Myrtaceae; genus Eucalyptus; species Eucalyptus dawsonii. Next base: position 55,468,026 of record CM027875.1, on the reverse strand, counting down.
ATGGAAGTGCTTTTTCATCCCTGTATTTTCGTTACTTTTCTAATTCTATCTCTATACTTTCGATTTCTCTAATAAGGTCCGACTACTTAGGGCCTATTTGGCAACTTGCCAAACATGCATGATTCTAATTTTTGTTCCCAGAATCAGTTTAAAACAAGAATTGCGTTTGGTAAAATTTTTGTTCCTGGAATAGATTAGGAAGAGAATTAGAATAAAAAAAATATGATTCTTCGTCCGAGAATCAAAAAAAGAATCAAAACAGTAAAAGTCTCATTCTTTCCTTCTGACATCCCGCAATTGTCGTCTACCATCGCCCGTTACCATTCGCCGCCGGTCACCGGTTCAGCAAGCTCGTCGGAGGCTCGCTAGGCCAGGGCGAGGTTCGGCGAGCTCGCCGAAGGCAAGCCCAACCACCGGCGAGGTCGGCTTAGCCACCAGTAGGGCTTGGGCGAGCCTCGCCAGATCGAGTGAGGCTCGGCCTTGCCAAATCGGGCTAGGCCGAGCTTTGCCGGTGGCCAGGTGGGCCTCGCCCAGCCCAGCAAGGCTCGCTCGGCCATCGGCGAGGCTCGCCCTCGCCAGATCTAGCAAGGCCGAGCCTCAGCGGGGCTAGCCGAACCTTGCCCAGCTGCTGGCGAGGGCCGACCTCGCCGAGGGCTAGCGATGCTCCGGTGAGCGTCGCCGGCCCTCGTCTGGCCGGTTGCCGGTCCGGTGACTAGCCAAATGAAGAAGAAGAATAGGAGAAAAGGGAAAAAAAAGTATTTAAAAGTATTTAAAAATTAAAATAAATTAATTTGGAACATAATTAATTAGCACGGTATCAAACACACCTATGTTCCAGAATTAAAAATTTTGGACAATTATCAAACGCGTTTTTTTACTCGAATCGATTCAGAACGTAATAAAAAGTAATCATTTCTAATCAGAATCAGCTCCCTAAATAGATTGTTACCAAATGCGCCCTTAGACAAAAAGCCTAACCAAGTCATTCCGACACAAAATCCAGCCAAATTCGGCGGATGACACCATTGGAGGATGCCAGAGTGTGAAGTAGATTAAACATTGCCTACGTGGACACTCTTTACCGTTACTAAATTGGTGGGAGCATAAAAAAATTAAAAAAGTTTAATCCATCCACTATTGTTCTAAATAGGGCCGAATTGCATGAATATGTTCATTGCACGCGGATTTCTACATTTGGGAGAGTGATGGAGCAAAATAAGAGAAAATTTTAGGATGCCACTTCCATCAACACTCGTCTTAGCTACTTTATCGAGCAATCTTTAAAAAGTCTTGGAATTTAAAGCGATTTGTCAAGAAAATTAAAGTATTGAACTGCAGTTAATACAATAGCTTCACGACTTCTAATGTACTTTCCCTTTGAAAAAACCAATGTAAAGTCAAAATAGCTTCTGCTCGTAAATCACAAGAGACTCCCTACCTTATTTCTCGGGATTCGACGTCACTAAGATAGACTCTAAGTTTATGAAATACTTTACTAATGTCAAGAATCCATTAAGACATCATAAAAAAATAATCGTGCTAGCGAAATAAAATCATCCGTAATTAGTGACGCGGGTGAATCGGACCTAGACTGTCATTATATATCGATAAAACGATAGAAATGGGTCACGGTCCAATCCCAATTCCACCATCTGGGCAAAGACAGTTGTCGGATGTCCCTCGTATAAAATTGGGATGACAGGAAGATGTTGCTTAGATTGAGGTCAGGCAAATCCAGAATTGTTGCTTTGAGCAACGGCTCTTCCCTTTGCACGCCACGACCATCTCATTAACCAAGACGGCACGCTGTCTTCGCTCTCATTTCCAAGGTAAGGTAAATAGGGACGACAAGTAGCCCATCTCATATTGTCTTGTGCAGCCTAAAATCGGGAAAAGTCTCTAGAAATGTCTTTAATTTATTACATTTGTGCTAATTTAATTATAAACATTTTAGTGTTAATTTAGTTCTAAACCTTTTGACCTAATGTCAATTTAATCTTTTCGGCTAATTTTGGTTGGATGTTGCTAATGTGGACGTTGGTTAGCTTCATGGTATGATCGGCATCGACGTGGAACTACTTTTAATAATATTTTAATATTTTTAAAATTTTTTCTTTTCATTTTCTTTCCTTTTTTTCTTTCCCTTCCTTCTTCATCTAGCCGATTACCATACCTCAAAATAAAAAAATCAAAAAAATTAAAATTTTATTAAATTTTATCCACATTAGTGTCGTGACCACCGGCCATGCCACATAGGCTCGGCTCACATTAGCAATATCAAGCCAATATTAGCTGGAATGACTAAATTGTCATTAAGTCAAAATGATTATGACTAAATTGGTAGAAGATAAAAAAAAAAATATATATATATATATATATATATAACTAAATTGACAATAGGTTTAGAACTTTCTCGACACTTTTCCTGCCTAAAACTGATTATGCAAATCTCTAGTCCCTAAATCTCAATAATGCAAGCTCCATAGGACCAATCTAAGATGAGCTACTCTCCATTCTTAGATTGTCTCGTGCATATTAAGGGTGCCTTTGGTTTAAATTTTGAAAATCCATTGGAAAAATGTAAAGCAATTTAGCCTAAAAAACTTTAGACAAATATAAAAGCCATTTGGTAAACTATGCTTTGAGAAATAACTTTGAAAGAAATTTCATTTGGTAGGAAATACATTTAAAAAGCCATTTGGGTGATTAATATTTCTTTTTTTTTTAATTTTATTTGTTTAAAATTGAAAAAATTAATGTATGCAAATTTTTAAATATAAATTTTCACAATAGTGCTAAAAAAATCAAATACATATATATATATATATATATATATATATATATATATATATATATATATATATATTTTTTTTTAAAAGACCAAATCATTCATCGAAATTTTTTATGTTTATTTGTTTAAAATTGAAAAAATAATTTATGCAAATTTTTAAATATAAATTTGAAAATAATGCTAAAAAATCAAATATATATATATAAACGACCAAACCGTTCATCGGAATTTTTTAATTTCTATGTTTTTAAAATTGAAAAAAAAAATAATGTATGCAAATTTTTAAATATACATTTTGACAAGAATGCTAAAAAAATCAAATAGATATGCTGAAAAAATCAAATATATAAATATTTTTTTTAAAAAGACCAAAATATATTTAATTTAAAAAAAATTATATATATTTGATTTTTTTAGCATTATTTTGGCATTTAAGAAATAATGAGGGAAAAATAAAAAATTTAAAGAATGAGTGAGGATAGTTTTGGAAGAAAAAAATAAATTTCAACATTCGGTCAAATACTTTGAAAATTCAAAACTAGTCCCTACTAGTATTGGGCTTTCAGCCTTCCCAATACTAGCTTTCACTTGAAAGCTATTTGAAAATAATTGCCACACAGTCTAGTATTTCCTCAAGAGGCTTTAGAGGCTAAAAGTCCCTTGAAAATAATGAATCAAACATACCCTAAAACCAATTATGCAAGCTGCAGCCCCTAAAACTCAATAATGCAAGCCGCACAAGAAGATCTAAGATGAGCCACTCACCACCCCTATTGACTCGACGTTACCTTTAAAACCAATTATGCAAGCTGAAGCCCCTAAAACGTTTCAATCATTGTCCTCGACGTTATTTTATTTATACTATTTTCAGCCCTAAGTGCATTGCAAAAATTCTTAAAATGGGTAACTAGGGAATGCTGAATTTTTACACAAAAAAAAAAAGAAAAAAGAAAAAAGAAAGGATCTAAACATGAAGGTGGTAAGACATGACTAGAATCAATCAATTATAAGCTTGGAAGCCTAATTAGAGCAGCTGAGTTAATCCGCGCAACCCTACGTATTAAATTCCAGCTGAGAATAAGTTTTGTAGGACTATATTCAAGCAACTCACATAAATAGAATCAATCAATTAACTTTGATCTGAGTTCTTGAGGTTATTTTGGATATAATTGGGGTTTGAAAAATACTAATTGTGCATTTCGAGTGATTGTAATTTCCTCCTATTAATTTAATGAAACATCTCGCCAATCTCTCTCATGGAGTAGACACGCCCAGCTAAACCACGTTAATCATCTATCTCGATTTTATTTTCAGTGTTTATTGAGAGCTTAATAATTTTCATTTGGTCCACGGTTCCGCCGTATTGCGTAAAAAATAAAGAATAATTAATGATGGTTTTTTTTTCTATGTTTGATAAGAGATTCATAATATTATGCTATCAATTTTTAATTATTATCAAAAAAAAACTTTTGAATTTTATTTTCGACACTTAAATTATCAACATTTAATATTAAGTACTTAACTTTTCAGCATTTAATTTTTATTCTCATCAAACAAGTCCTAACTCTAAATCTCTTGCCGACACGCAAACTCGACCTTTCCTTTTTATCCTTAGGTTCTGCAAGGTAACTATCGGGTTCAATCCATGAGAGAACTCTATCTTAATGGGGCGCTGTCCTAATCCTTTTTTTTTTTTTAAGCGTAGCTCCTTGATAGCACTTTTAGTGGTACTCCAAGTACGCCAACTTTCAAGAAGAGTACCGAGGAAATGACCTTTCGAAAGTACCAATCTCTCCCATTTACATGAAGGTTGGCAGGTGAAATAATTGCAAAAACCATCGTCGAGTTTATTTACCAAGTCAAAGAGGCTCATTGTATCCTAAAGCTAAATTTTTGCATTTCTCCTATTTAAGAAAACTCATTTGCTCTCATACACAAACAACATCCGCGCCAGAACCCTTCTCTACTCTCTTCGCACGCCATTTCACTATCCTCACACCTATTGCGTAGCGCGGCTAACCAATGGCAAAGCGTAACACAGACGCCGATAATGACACCCTTCGTCCTTGCCTGCCGCCCGCACTACTCTCCATGTATCCATTGTCTTTGTCTGTGGCATTATTGTTGGCGGCCCGCCAAGGCGAGATCACACCAGTTCAACTTGATCATTTGGCTCACGGTCGCCGAGACCGTGGGAGGTTGGCCTTGAGCTTGCAAGGGCCTCGTTCAGCCACGAGCCTCAATGACAAACTCATAAGCCATGCAAGCTCTTTAGCAGAAATTGGCCATGGCAGTCACACTGGTGGACCTTGACGGGGCCTTAAGTTGGCATAGCGACCATCGCCAACCTTAGATGTCATGCTTGCAACGCCTCCTGGAGGAGCAACATCGACCTGCTTAATGGAGAGGGTAAGACATGACGGTGGTGTGTCGAACTAAGCAAGCCTCTTGAGTGGGGGAAGAAATGGGATAATTACCAAAAAAGTCTTAAATATACAATATCCATATCCATTCATTCATAAAACATTTTAGTTATGCTAATTAAATCCTAAGCCTTTTCTTATTTTTCCAATTAAATCCATCATGCCAATTTTAGTTGGAAATTACTAATGTGGACATCAACCGATGTGGAAAATTTTAAATAATATTTTAATATTTTTTTGGTTATTTTCTTTTCTTTTCATTACGTTCTTTTTTTTTATTATTGAGGGTCGGCGAGGGCATGGATGAGGGCCGCTATAGCCTCCCCACATCTGGCCCTCGCCTATGGCCAATGACCATTGTCGGCCTTCAATTAAAAAAAAATAAAGTAGAAAAAAAAAAAAAACATAATAAAAATTTTAAAAATTATCTTTAAAAAAATCCACGTTAACTCGATTGTGCCATGTAGAATGTCTAACATTTACATTAGTAATTTCTAGTCAAAATTAGCAAGATAGACTTAATTGACAAAATGTGAAAAATAAGTAAAACTCAAATGGCACAATTAAAATGTTTAGTATTGAATTAGCATAAGTACAATAGATTTATGACTTTTTTAGTAATTTCCCTAGAGACAAGGTACAGGTGGGAGTTGGGTTTTTTTTTTTTTAAAGAGTAATTTGATAATCTTTTTTTTTACCAAATGCGGCTTGAGTTCATATTTGCTTCCCTGAATCTTTATCCTATTCGGCTAGACATGCCTTGAGTTCATATTTCCAAAACCAACCAAATTTCCAAACATTTATCTAAATTTTTTCCTACCTTTTTCCTGTTGTTAGTACCATAAAAAAAAATTCAAATCAGTGCGCATGTGATAAATTTACCTCAAATTGGTATACTTGTGATAAATTATCTCTCCGCTAGTTTCCTTAAATTGTATTATCAAATTACTGAGTTTTATTACACATGACATTTGACGGTTGTAGTAGTTTGGAGTTTTACCCTCAATTTGTCACAAGTGTACTAGTTCATGCTTTTTTGTGGTATTAATCCAAATTAATGAAAACTAATGGATGGTAAATTTGTCATAAATGTACTGGTTTAGGGTTTTTGATGGTCAAAAAATTAGTTTTGGTTCAATTTGTTACATATATATTAATTTAGGATTTTTGGTTGTTACAAAATTAATTTTGAGTAAATTTGTCACATATGTACTGATTTTTGGTTTTTCTTGGTGATATTGATCATTTTTTTTTAATGTTGGTATTTTTTTTTTTTAAATAGCCCAAAGTCAACTTCTTTCCAAATGCAAAGTGCGTATTTTTTTTTGGCTAGTTCTATTGAAAAATACATGAGTTTTGAACCATAAGGTAGCGAGTCTGTCGGCAAAAAAAGAGCGAAGGATAGCATCGGAGTTGCTCATTCGATTCCCTTCAACTGCCCACCTCCCATTCTACCAACTTCGTACTCATCCTCCGTGTTCTCGACAATTTGCTTATATAATAGACACAAACAAACGGAAGAGAAAGTGCAGTCTCCGGCGTCTGCAACACAGCAGTCTCTAAATTGGCCATCTATACTCTTCCTCATCCAAGAAGGCCAATTCAGCAATGAGCACATCAAAACCTCCTCATATAGCTCTTCTCCCTAGTGCCGGAATGGGCCACTTGATGCCATACTTCCGGCTCGCCCTGATGCTGGCCAAGCGAAACTGTGTGGTCACGCTCGTCACTGCTCAACCCACCGTGTCCGCCGCTGAGTCGGACCACATATCCTCGTTCCTTCGCCACAATCCTGAAATTAATCACCTCGAACTCCAGCTCACTCCTAGCTCCCAGCAAGCCGATTCCGCCACTGTCGACCCTTTCTTTCTCCAATTCGATCTCATCAGTCAGTCGATCCATCTCCTCGGTCCTCTGTTATCTTCATCGTCCCTGCCTCTTTCCGCTATGTTTGTGGACCTCGTTCTACTTGCCAAGACTGCTCCAATTGCCAAGGACCTCCACCTCCCTATGTATGCCGTTTCCACCACGTCGGTCCAGTTCTTATCTCTCATGGCGTATGCTCCGGTTCTTGCATCGAACCTGACCGAGTTCAACACTGCTTCCACCGAAATCAAGATTCCGGGATTGCCGCCGATGGCCATCTCGAGCATCCCACCAACACTCCTCGATCCTAGCCATATTTTTAGTTCAATAATCGTTGCGAACGCTCAAGCACTACCCGGGGCAGAAGGAATCTTGATGAACACCTTCGAATGGTTCCACGAATCCATCCTCAGTGCGCTCAACAAAGACAGGGTGATGGCAAGCTTACCGCCAATTCTTCCCATAGGGCCACTAGAACCGGATCACATTCCGCAAGACGGGGACCACTTCTACCGGTCATGGCTAGAGAACCAACCATCTGAATCCGTAGTGTACATAAGCTTCGGAAACAGAACGGCAATGTCCCGGGATCAGGTGCGAGAGTTGGCAAAGGGGTTGGAGAAGGCCGGGTGGAGATTCTGCTGGAACCTGAAAACCACCAAAGTCGACAAGGACGACCACGACGACGTGGAAGACATCCTTAGCGATATCTTCTTAAAGAGAACCAAGAACAAGGGATTGATCATAAGAGGGTGGGCGGACCAGCAGGAGATTTTGGCGCATCCTGCCATCGGAGGGTTTGTGAGCCACTGTGGGTGGAACTCGATGATGGAAGCAGCCTGGCAGGGTGTGCCGGTGCTCGCATGGCCGCAACATGGCGACCAGAAGGTGAATGCGAAGGCCGTGGAGGAGGCGGGACTAGGGCTGTGGGAGAGGAATTGGGATTGGGGTGTTGATGGGATTGTGAAAGGGGAAGAGATCGAGAGGAAGATTGTGGAGCTGATGACAGATGAGAGGCTGAGAGAGCGAGCCAGGAAGGTGAGAGAAGAGGCCAGGAAGGCTGTTGAGAGTGGTGGGAGCTCTGACAGGGTGCTTAATAATGTAATTAACTCGGTAGTTGTCCCATTTTAATAAGAATTATCCCCTTTAATCCTGAGAAAATATTGCACCGATCTGCAATATGGGAGTGATGCTCAGGCAATTGAAATAAAATGAAGATAAAGTTATGCTTTCTTCCTTTCTTCCTTTCTTCTTTTTTTCTGTTTCAATTGTGTTGGTCATCACTGGTTTTCCAGGATCATGTCATTGCGGGCTTTTCAAATCGCTCTTCCGACTAATTTGGCTTGGAAAGACTCTTTGATGATGGAAAGATTATTGCTTAAAGTGGTAGATGGGCTTGTGAAAGAGAGAGCAAACAACATGCATACAGCAGCACTGAGAAAAGGATACCAAAATGCCAAAAGTTTCATATGATACTTACTTTTGTGTCAAAAGTTTTTATTAAATTAGTTAAGTACCAAAATAGGAGAAAAAATGATAATTTAAGTGTCACGACAAATTCCAGCCAAAAAAATTATGTGGCTTTTATAATAAATTGTTTGATTTGACATGACTTTTTTGTATTTAAAACAAGTTTAAAGTGGACTTCTGAAGTGGTTGGCTTATATAAACAATGTCACATGAAGCCCATCTCAGGCGATTGCCATTTGATGGTCACTTGGGAGTTGTGACCACTAGGTAACGGTCACTGAAGGTTAGCGACCATCGAGCGGTGGTTGATAGTGACGCCATGTTGGAAGTTCGTATTTTCAAAATCAACAAAATATTACAATATTTATATTAAAAGTTCTTCCTACCCTTTTGAATATTTGCCAAAATTTTCCTAAGTAGGCCATGCCAAACTTAACTTCTTTCCTATATGCACAACAGGTGACTTTTGCGACTCTAAATAAAAGAGAAAAAATAGAGAAAATCTTGGGTGGTCTCGGACCACCAGCATGGTCTCCAACCACTCATCAAGCGCCATGTGGATGTGTGGGGCCGCTAGAGCAGAGGGAATTCTTCTCCCCAAAACAATTTTTTTTCTTTCCCCTATCACTAGATTTACACTGCACACACTTGCTTGAACGCATTTATTTCCTCTCTCCATCCATCTCTGAAGAAGAAAAGAGGCGTCCTTCTCTCCGGGGCAAAGGAGTTCTCTCTCCCTCCTTCATTCAAATTTTGGATCTCCCCTTCGCTCTTAGATTTTGCTCCTCCGGTCCTCTGCTCTGGCATTCGTTACTGCTCGGGGGCTCTTTGCTGCTTTTGCACTCTTTTGACGGCGGATATTTGTTTCGACGAATCTAAGTTGTTTCTGTTAGAAATATGCCCTAAAATTAATTAACTAATTAAAAAAAGATTAAAGGTTCATGCATGTGCACGAATTCGTGCACATGCACGAAGCATAATGGTCAACGGTTGCTGACCATTATGCACGAAGCATGGATGGTCAGCAACCGCTGACCATCATGCACGATCGTGTGCTTTAGACGATCAGCAACGGTTGCTGATCGTCCATTGATTAGCAACCGTTGCTGATTAGTTTTTAATATAAAACAATTGAGGGATGAGAGAAAATGGTTGTTAAAAAAAAAAAACAGAGAAAAGTGTGGGAGTGCTTCTTGTGTTTTTAGAAACATACGAGGGTAATTTCTTTTCTAAAAAAGAGCAAATTGTGTGCGTGTTCTTGTGTCTTTGAGACGCAAGAAAGAAGAACGTTATTGTGTTCGGGTCATGACTATTATACATCAAGGATAGGACGGTTTGTTTCCACGTGATTGCTAGCACAATCAAAGTGGAGAATATCTGAAGGTTCTCTCTTCCGTTTGACATTCGTTGTTGGTGTGTCTGAACTAGAGGTCCGACGCTTGTGGGACTCGAATTGTAGAACATCCGAATCGATTCGTTTCAAAGCGCGCTTCGCGAGGTAATTCGTTTAACTCCTTTTTATGTTTAGATTTTTTATTAAAACGCACGAACAACGCCTTAGGAGAATCATGTGTAAAATATATCTTTGTTTCCGTTGCTTTATTTCGTTAATTTTTCTTATACATGATTAATGAAACCCCAACAAAGGGTATCGAGCCAACCTTAGGCGTTTTAAATGCGTTTAATTGATTTGTAGTTCAAATATAATTTTGCGTTCTAATGGCCAATTTATTTTGTTAAGAGAATCGGTTCTCTTACCTTTTATGTGGCCTATAGAAGTTGATTAATTTATGATAAATTTAATCAACTAAGCAAAATTAGAACTAAATCAATTTTGAATCAAAATCCATAACTTGTTGTACTTCGTGTTTATATTCTACAAATGATATGTAGAATTTTATGCATGCCTTCTAGAGCTCTAAATTTTGAATTTATGGCTCGTAAGGAAGGGTGGTGATCATGGAAAAATCCCTAATTGTTGTGATTGTTGTATGGATGAATGTATGATGATTACAAGTATTCTTTTTGGGGATGTAATTATTAAATGGAGGCTGCATCCTTCCTTTTATTTTACTTTAATTTCTTGATATGTAATTTTAGTATAGTTTAGTATTTCAATTGTTGATGTAAATACTACAAGAGAGGAGGAGCCATTGGAGGAGCCATTAAACCGGTGAGCTCTTTGGGCCCGGTCTTTGAAGAGTTCAAAGATTGAAGAAAAAGTGAAGAGCAGGTCCATATAATTAAAACATTAAAATGGCTAAATGGGTCTCTTTGGCTCGAGACCCATTAAACCATAATTCCATGATCACCACATAGGATAGATGTTAATGTGATATCTATTTATTTATTGTGTTTATGATATCGTGCATGTTAAACCGGTTAATGTGCAAAGTGAGACCGTTAATAACGACCCAAATCTCCTTACAAAGAATATTAAGTCGAAATGGGTTTCGAACTCGTGGCCTTCCATCGTCGTGGTTTGATCCAATATTATAGTGGTTAACTAACCGGTTATGGATACATAGGGGTTAATTACCATTTATAATATTGAACCACTCCATTATGCATATGATTCTGTGGGGTTGGAGCCAAATGATTTCTAATAACTGTCAGGTGAGGGAATCATTTGTGTTTTCAATACTTGCATGAGACGATGGGCTAGACTTAACTATGATCGTGATGCCAATAACTGTTAGGTGAGGCTTTCATGGTCTAGATGCCGAAGTTATGATTGGGACTCGCATATGATGCGTTGAACAAGCTGGTTCACTCACTAAGTTCATAAGACACCAATAACTATTAGATGAGGTGGATTTTGGACTGGTGGGACTCCAATCCCCACTAGTAATCTTTACCCAACAAAGATTACCGCTTCCCATCTTAAGGAATATGGGATTTGAAGATAAATTTAGTGGGAGGATTTATTTCATTTAAAGACCAAAATGAAATAGTTACTTTGAAAGATACAACGGCTAACAATTTATTTTCTGCAACATATATATATTATTACTCTGAAAATGGTGACCACAAACCCACTCGCTTCTATACTTGACAAGAATTGTTTGACTGGACCCAATTTCACGACGGGTGAGGAATTTGAGAATTGTTCTCAATTCAGAAAAAATTAGGTATGTGCTTGATGAAAAGATGCCAACCTCCTTTCCCGAGGGTGGGACCCAAGAGGAGCGTGTCACTTATGATAAGTGGCGTGATGATGACTTAAAAGTTAGGTCATATATGCTTGCTTCTATGAATAATGAATTACAGAAGAAGTATGAATATATGGAAAATGCTGGGTCGATCATTTTGCACTTAAAGGAATACTTTGATGAGAATGGTCGAACCTTTAGATATGAGATATCTAAGGCATTGTACCGTATGAGGATGGCTGAAGGATCATCTGTTAATGATCATGCTTTGAAAATGATATGGCATATTGAAGAATTGGCTAGGCTAAATCTCGTTATGGATAATGAGTTAGCTGTGGATTTGATCCTCCAATCTTTACCTGATTCCTTCTCTAGTTTTGTCCAAAACTTCCACATGCATAAGATGGATAAAACTCTTGTGGAGTTACATAGCATGCTGGTAGTTTACAAGAAGGAAATGCATAACACGAGGCCAAATGTAGTGGCTATGGCTAAGGCTTTTTCTTCAAAGGGTAAGACTGTTTTAAAGAAGAATAAATGGAAGAGGTCTGCCAAACCTGTTGTGCAACCAAAGCCCATGATTGATAAAGGGAAATGTCATTACTGTGGTGTTAAAGGGCATTGGAGGAGGAACTGTAAGAGGTACCTCGCGAGCTTGAAGGTTAAGCCCAAGAACCGACCTTATGAAGGTATGGTGTCTATGCTTATTGAAACCAATCTTATGGTTAGTGCTGAATCCAGCTCATGGGTTCTAGATTCTGCTGCAACTTCACATATTTGTATGTCTTTGCAGAATCTGGAAATATATCAGGATACTAAGGCAAAATGAGATTGTCCTGACATTTGCCAATGGAGCAAGAGTTGCTGCATTAGCTATAGGGACTTTTCATTTATGTTTGCCTTCTGGACATGTAATGTTTTTAAAGAACTGTTTGCATTATAAGAATGTTGTTAGGAACATCATCTCTATACCTCGTTTGGGTAAAGAGAATTATGAATTTTCTTTTGCTGATGATGTATGTTCTATTTATCATAATAGAATATGTGTTGGTTTTAGCTTATTAACCAACAATCTTTATACCATTACAATGTCCGGTAATGCGATTACCAATGTCAATAAGCAAAATAGAATTGATATAAATGCCATAACTAATAAACGCCCTAGAGACGGTCCAAATAAAAAGTATGTTTGGCATCTCCGATTAAGTCATATTGGAGAAGACAGAATTAACAAGTTGAGTAATGATGGATACATTGATCATTCAAATTTTGAGTCATACTCGACTTGTGAGGCATGTCTTCTAGGAAAAATGACCAAAGCACCTTTTGTGGGACAAAGTGCGCGAGCTGCTGACATATTAGAATTAATACATACAGATGTATGTGGACCAATTAATGAATCTGCTAGAGGTGGTTATAATTACTTCATTACCTTCACTGATGATCAGTCACGGTATGGTTATTTATACCTCATGAAGTATAAATCTGAATCCTTTGAAAAGTTCAAGGAATTCAAGGCTGAAGTTGAGAAACAAACAGGAAAATGTATTAAGGCTCTTCGATCAGATCGAGGAGGTGAATACCTTAGTACTGAATTCCTGGACTTTCTTAAAGAGAATGGCATTTTATCACAATGGACACCTCCTGGAACTCCAGAACATAATGGTGTATCTGAACGAAGAAATCGTACTTTATTAGATATGGTACGATCTATGATGAGTTACACCGATTTGCTAATATCCCTTTGGGGATATGCCCTTGAGACTGCTGCATATATACTGAATAGAGTGCCGTCCAAATCTGTTCCAACTACGCCTATGAGATATGGCATAGTAGGAAACCTAGTCTTAATCATATTAAGATTTGGGGTTGTCCAGCTTTTTGTGAAAAAATTGAAAGTGGAAAAATTGGAGGCAAGATCTGAACAAGGTCGCTTCATTGGATATCCAAAGGAAACTCTTGGATATTATTTCTATTTTCATTTAGACCAAAGAATTTTGGTATGCAAGCACGCTTCTTTCTTGGAGAATCAGTTCATCCAAGAAAGTGGTGCTGGGCGGAAAATAGTCTTACAAGAAGAAAATAATGAAATATCAAACAACCGAGTTCAAATACCAATCTCTAATTCAGTGGGAGCTTCTGATACACAACCTCTTAGGAGAAGTGCGAGAATGTCTCGCCCACCTGCGCGTTATAGACACTCGGTTGATCATATTGAACCATTATTCATTGTGAATGATAGTGATCAACCCGGTGATCCTAAAACCTATGAGGAGGCGATGTTGGACATCGATTCTGGTAAATGGCTAGAAGCCATGAAATCTTAAATGGATTCAATGTATTCCAATGAGGTATGGACCTTGACTGACCTGCCTGATGGTATTGTACCAATTGGCTGTAAATGGATCTTCAAGAGGAAGATGAATGCTGAAGGTCAAATTGGAACTTACAAAGCACGGCTGGTGGCAAAAGGATATCGTCAAAAAGAAGGAATTGATTATGATGAAACTTTCTCACCTGTGGCCATGCTAAAATCCATTCGGATTATGTTGGCTATAGCTGCACACCTTGATTATGAGATATTCCAAATGGATGTCAAAACGGCTTTTCTAAATAGTTTTCTCGATGAGGACATCTATATGGAACAGCCACAGGGTTTTGAACCCAATAGTGAAAAACGGAAGGTGTGTAAGCTTAAGAGATCCATTTATGGACTTAAACAAGCCTCCAGAAGTTGGAACATCCATTTTGATGAGGTAGTCAAATCGTTTGGCTTCATCAAAAATCCGGATGAACCTTGTGTATATAAGAAGATCAGTGGGAGTGCAATTGTATTTCTGGTTTTGTATGTCGATGATATACTTTTGATTGGAAATGATGTACCAATGATATCATCGATAAAACTATTCTTGTCACAGAAATTCTCCATGAAAGATTTAGGAGAGGCAACCTACATTTTAGGTATCAAGATCTATAGAGATAGATCAAGACGATTGATTGACCTCTCACAATCTACGTACATAGACAAAGTGTTAACACGGTTTAACATGCAATGTTCCAAGAGAGGATTATTGCCTTTTAGGCAAGGGATCCGTCTTTCTAAGGAGATGTGTCCCAATACTCCTGAAGAAAGAGAGCGGATGGCAAAGATACCATATGCATCCGCTATTGGAAGCATAATGTATGCTATGCTATGTACTAGACCTGATATTGCGCATGTTGTAAGTATTACTAGCAGATATCAGTCTGATCCAGGAGAAGAGCACTGGATAGCAGTCAAGAATATTCTTAAGTACTTGCGAAGGACTAAAGATTTATTCTTGATATATGGAGAAGGAGAATTTGAAGTTGTAGTTTATACTGATTCTGATTTTCAATCGGATCCTAATGATTATAAGTCTACGTCTGGGTTTGTCTTCACATTCAATGGTGGTGTAGTTAGTTGGAAAGTTCCAAACAAAACATAACTGCCGATTCCACCATTGAGGCAGAGTATGTAGCTGCTTCTGAAGCAGCAAAGGAAGCCGCTTGGATGAAGAAGTTCATTTCAGAACTTGGAGTCGTTCCTTCAATTGAGCAACCGATCACATTGTTTTGTGACAACAATGGGGCGATAGCTCAAGCTAAGGAACCAAGGTCTGACCAGAAGTCCAAGCATATTGAGAGACGCTTCCATCTCATCAGAGAAATTGTTGGGAGAGGTGATATCGCATTGCAGAAAATTGCTTCAACAGAAAACATGGCAGATCCCTTCACTAAGGCCTTACCTCGCCTCTTCTTTTGAAAGACATATTGACAAAATGGGTTTGAGGTACCAGACAAATTGGCTTTAGTGTAACTGGGAAATTGTTGGATGTATGCCCTAAAGTTACTATGTAATAATTACATATTAGGGATTTCAGTTGTACTTTCATTATTACCATTTAATTAATGGCAATGATTTATTCATTCATTTGTCCAATTATTTTATATTGATGAATGATTTCATAAGATCAGTTGCAATTAGACCTATTCTTGAGACGTCAAGAATATATGTGACGGGTTCATAGTTAGACTGAATCTTTAAATTGTTCCCGGTTGATGGATTATTAAGTGGATATTAATAATCCTGTTGAGACCGGTGTGTTCTTAACTTCACCATTAAGTATTGGATACTTAAGGGAATGATGAGTCACATGTCATTGGGTATTATGATGCACGAGTTAGAACACAGGTGTTTTGTATTAGACAAATTCACCGAACGTGACGCATATGGAACGATTAGCGACATGGAAGCTTTTAGCGTGGTCAATGTCTAATTGTTCATGCTTTGGTCTTGTGTAAATAATCCTTAGACACGAGGCACAAGCAGTGTTAACTTGTGTATCGAACAACTATGGTTCACGGTGCACATAATGCCGGGTCGTCGATCCGTCTTTATACCGATGGTCATAGTTTGTTCATATACGAAGTTACACGTGTGCGCAATATGGAATCTGTCTCCTTGTTATATGCAAGATATGATAATGATGTCCTATGCGATCTAATTGTGACACTGCATTGAAATCCTCGGCCGGGTTGTAATCGAGAATAAATTGTTTATGTCTCGAATAAAATGCATGTCAATTAGATTTGTGCATATGATCGAATTAATGACTTGACAAATATTCCATGGTCTTTGTTTGATCGGGACATAGTAAGATAGAGGGATTGAATTACACTGTAGCCAAAGCTGACAGGTTCATTATGTTCTTATAGTATTCACACTATCTGGGTAGCCATTACATATTGCTAGATGTCAATCGTGGCTTGTAGGACCTAAAAGATTAATCGGGACAATTAATTCTTTTGGAAGTACTAATGTGTTAGTACAAGTCTTACTACCAGCTTAGTGATGAACCTAGGGATGTCACACACCATAAACAATTAGGATGACGTGGAACAAGAGAGAAATATTATTGCAAATATGTTTGCAATTACTGCAATCGAATTGAATCGATTTGAAATTAAATTAAATGAGATTTAATTTAATTTGTATTATAGTCACGAGCCTACTTGCATATGATGCACACGCATGCCCAAAGTGAATATATGTTAACATACCAAACAAGTTGGCTTTAGTGCAAATGGGAGATTGTTAGAAATATGCCCTAAAATTAATTAACTAATTAAAAAAATTAAAGGTTCATGCATGTGCACGAATTCGTGCACATGCATGAAGCATAATGGTCAGCGGTTGCTGACCATTATGCACGAAGCATGGATGGTTAGCAACCGCTGACCATCATGCCAAGATCGTGCATGAGCAACCGCTCATGCACAATCGTGTGCTTTAGACGATCAGCAACGGTTGCTGATCGTCCATTGATTAGCAACCATTGCTGATCAGTTTTTAATATAAAACAATTGAGGGATGAGAGAAAAGGGCTGTTAAAAAAAAAAAACAGAGAAAAGTGTGGGCGTGCTTCTTGTGTTTTTAGAAACATACGAGAGTAATTTCTTTTCTAAAAAAGAGCAAATTGTGTGCGTGTTCTTGTGTCTTTGAGACGCAAGAAAGAAGAACGTTATCGGTTCGGGTCGTGACTATTATACATCAAGGATACGACGGTTTGTTTCCACATGATTGCTAGCACGATCGAAGTGGAGAATATCTGAAGGTTCTCTCTTCCGTTTGACGTTCGTTGTTGGTGTGTCTGAACTAGAGGTCCGACGCTTGTGGGACTCGAATTGTAAAACATCCGAATCGATTCGTTTCAAAGCGCGCTTCGCGAGGTAATTCGTTTAACTCCTTTTTATGTTTAGATTTTTGATTAAAACGCACGAACAACGCCTTAGGAGAATCATGTGTAAAATATATCTTTGTTTCCGCTGCGTTTATTTCGTTAATTTTTCTTATACATGATTAATGAAACCCCAACAGTTTCAACATTGAAGAGGCTATCGAGAAGTCGAGGACAGTGACATAACAAATGTCAGGGTGTGGCTGCTAGTGCTGCCGGCAAAGGAGGGTGAGGACCACGAAGACGAAGGTCGTGGCGAAGGAGAGGACGAAGTTGGTTTTGCTGCTGTTGAGCATGGGGAATGGAGTTTTGTTTTTTCTATTTTGGTGAAAAGGGATTGCTTTGTTGAGTTGTTGAGTTTTGTTGAAGAGGTTTTGCTTTTGTTTTATTTCTGGTGTGGAGCACTGGAACCACGTTCCTTATTTTTTCTTCCTTGATTTTTACTTTGTACAATTTGAATAAGATTTCAGTTTTGCAAGTATATTTCTGACATGGAATTGTTCTTCGTTTCATGTTTTGTTGTATACTTGAGTTTTTATGGGCAAGATTCGTTTGAAAGGTAATAAGGGAAAGCAAAATGTGCTATGGCTTTCTCCAACATCAAGGAGAGCTTATATTAATCCATTATAATTTATCATTGTTATGTCGTCAAAACTCAACGAGCATTCACAACATCATCCAACTTAGTATGCATATTTACCAGGGTGTGAGAACCAAAACATCGTCACCCATCTCCAAGCAAGTACAAACCCACGAACTGATTTGCTTGGATCTAAATTCCCAACTCCCTCACAGGCTTGATCACGGGAGTAGGCCGCCTAAGGCCATATTTACACGTCTCGAAGAATAAAATAAAAACATCACATGCCCGGCAACTCACAACATCTCTCTGGGGACACCATAAAAACCATTCTTGCTTCTTTAACCTTCCCAAACTTCATCAGAAAGAAAACGCGAAAAATGCAAGGGCCTCATCGGAGCGAGACGAAGGATTTGGACGGACTTGATTCCAATAATGTCCTTTGAGAACTTTCGCAAAAGAGACAAAAAATGACTTATGAGAGATCTGGGAATGAAAGAGAACGGGATAAGAACGTAGAAAACAAGAAAATTCTGGAGGGTTTTTCCAAGTGAGATGAAGGATTTGGAACGCCAGAGCAGAGGGCCGGAGGAGCAAAATCTAAGAGCGACGGGGAGATCCAAAATTCGAATGACGAAGCAGGAGAGAGAACGCCTTTGCTGGAGAGAGACGGACGTCCCTTTTCTTCTTCAGAGATGGAAGGAGGGAGTATATGAGAGAGAGAGAGAGAGTGAAATAAATCTCTGCAGGTCTAGCAGGTCTAGCAATAGGGGAAAGAAAAAAGAATTGTTTTGGGTGAGAAGAATTCCCTCTACTCTGCTCTAGCGGCCCCCACACATCCACATGGCGCTTGATGAGTGGTCGGAGACCATGCTGACTTTGCGGTCCGGGACCACTCAATATTTTCTCAAAAAAATGAAATAATCCCTTTTGATCGGTAGAGGTACAGAATAGGTCGGCCGAAAAATTAGGCCATTCACTCCATCAACCCACGTGGACTTACCTTTACCCTTTGTGTTCTTGGCGGTTGCTTTTAGAAGGGACATAAACAGATGCAAGAGAAGTGCAGTCTCCATCGTCTGCAACACAGCAGTCTCCACTCTCTTGATCATCCGAGAAGGCCAATTAAGCAATGAGCACGACCCAATCTCCTCATATAGCTCTTTTCCCCAGTGCCGGAATGGGCCACTTGATGCCGCTCCTCCGGCTCGCCGCGATGCTGGCCAAGCGAAACTGCATCGTCACGGTCATCACCGCTCACCCCACCGTGTCCACCGCCGAATCGGACCACATAGCCTCGTTCCTTCGCCACAATCCTGAAATTAATCATCTCAAACTCCACCTCACTCGTGGCTTTCAGATCGCCGGTTCTGCAGCTGCAGACCCTTTCTTTCTCCAGTTCCATCTCATCAATCAGTCAATCCATCTCCTCCGTCCTCTGTTATCGTCGTCATCTCCACCTTTTTCAGCTATGTTTGTGGACATGTTTCTAGTAGCCAAGACTGTTCCAATTGCCAAGGATCTCCACCTCCCTATTTATGTTGTTTCCACTTCCTCAGTCGAGTTCGTCTCTCTCATGGCGTACTTTCCAGTTATCCAACTGAAATCGACCGAGTTCAACAATGCTTCCACTGAAATCAAGATTCCGGGATTGCCACCGATGGCCGTGTCAAGCCTCCCACCAGCACTCCTCGATCCCAGCCATCTTTTTCCTTCGATCATCATTATGAACTCTCAGGCTCTATCTGAGGCCGAAGGAATCTTGATGAATACCTTCGAGTGGTTCCAGGCATCGACACTCGGCACTCTCAACAAAGAGAGGGCGGTGGCAAGCTTACCGCCAATTCTGCCCGTCGGGCCACTAGAACCATATCACATTCCGCCAGACGGGGACCATCACTACCGGTCATGGCTAGAGAACCAGCCCTCCGAATCCGTAGTGTACATAAGCTTCGGGAGCAGAACGGCAATGTCCCGGGATCAGGTGCGGGAGCTGGAAAAGGGGTTGGAGAAGGCCGGGTGGAGATTCTGCTGGAACCTGAAGACCAGCAAAGTAGACAAGGACGACCACGAGAGCGAGAAAGACATCCTGAGCGATTTCTTTGTGGAGAGAACCAAAAACAAGGGAGTGATCATAAGAGGGTGGGCAGACCAGCAGGAGATTCTGGCGCATCCAGCCATCGGAGGGTTTGTGAGCCACTGCGGGTGGAACTCGGTTACGGAAGCAGCCTGGCAGGGTGTGCCGGTGCTCGCATGGCCACAACACGGAGACCAGAGGCTGAATGCGAAGGTCGTGGAGGATGCGGGATTTGGGCTGTGGGAGAGGGACTGGGATTGGGGTGTTGATGGGATTGTGAAAGGTGAAGAGATTGAGAGGAAGATTGTGGAGTTGATGACAGATGAGAAGCTGAGAGAGGGAGCCAAGAAGGTGAGAGAAGAGGCCAGGAAGGCTGTCGAGAGTGGTGGGAGCTCTGATAGGGTGATTAGGGATGTAATTAACTCGTTATCTCTTCCATTCTGATACAAATTATCCCCTGTTATCTTGAGAAGCTTTTGCACCGAGTGTTGGCTCACAATCTGCAATATGGAAGAGATTGTCAAGCAATTGAAGAATAAGAAAATAAAAGGAGTTGGCGAATCGAAAATCATCGTGCCCAGATTCAATGAATCAAAGATCAATTAGCACGTATTCAGCAAATCAGACGCGGGTAGTGCGCGACATGAGATAGAATCAATGGCCAATCGAGCATGGTCTCATCGGCCGTGCCTAGAATCATGGCATGTCCTCCTTGTACTTTAGAATCGTATTATGCTTGCCAACTTGTGGATGGTATGCAATGCAAAGAATTGTCTGGAATTCAATCAAATTACACTCCCTTCAGAGTCGTACCATACTTTCCAGCCACTTCGTAGGCACATTTTACACAAGAAATATTCAAAAGGAAGGTCACTGTATGTTTGGATAAATATTGTAAGAGCCTTTTAGGCAAAATTGAGATGAAGATGTCACTCCCAAGGAATGACATGTCCCTGCATATAAATCAGCCAGAATAGTTTTAGCAACCCATTCTACCCATAATAGGACCGAAGTGAATTTCGGATTTTTGGTAATGCCATGGTTTGGTATTCTCATCCATAAAAAATTAGGGTTGTTCTTATAAATTTGCCTAATGGGTGACCCCAACCCCATTAAGTCACAAAAATGTGGAAAGAGACTTCTATAAGTACATAACTTTTATGCAGTATTCACTTTAATACTAAAACTTTTTGAAAGATCATTTGAGTGGCATATCGATGAAAAACAGTTACTTAGGTGCCTCCAATGTGATAGTCTAATAGAGAGTATCCACATATGGCCTTTTTAATGAAATTTTCAAAAATCCGACATGGCTCTTCAAAATAATTAAAATTCAACGTGAATAAAAGACAAGATGATGTAGAATTTCTAACTAAATCAACTTCATTTGATGAAAAACGGTAGAGTCAACCAACCCAAGGGACGAGAATCGATTAGCTCCGCATCTTGGGCCATTGCCATAGCAGCTTGCCCTCTTGGTCGCTGCTCCCTTGACTTGCAAGCTCGGCATCGAGCCACCAGGTAAAGCCATCGAGCTTTTACCCTCTATCTTCGTGCACTGCAGATTGGATCTGAGCCCAAGATGTCGGATTGAACGTCGCCGAGCCCAGATCCGACTTTGTCGGTCTTTGGCAACCTTAGATCCATGATCAGTGATGCCATCTACCGCGGTCGCAAGTAGTCGTGAACTCCGAGGAGAGAGACAAGGAGACAAATCGTGGCTGGGTTATGGGCGACGCCTAAAGGCAACTGCACGAAGACGCGAGTTGACGACAATGGCAGCACTATAGGGCCTGGGATAGAGGCCGACGGTGACCTGAAGACGAAGGAGATAGAGAAGGAATTAGGGATTAAGGTTTGAAAAACAAAACGAATTCAATAAATTTATCCCCCAGTTCGTCAATTTAGGACAAACAAATGTGTGACTTCGTAATTTAGCCCTTAAAAATTATTCTTCATTTTCTTTTTCTTCTTCATTAACCTTTGAGCCCAGGTCTTCATTGCCATCCTCATCTTTCATCAACACCCCAGCCTAAATCTTTGGCGGGCTTAGCTATTAGAGGAGGGTATCTTGCCTCTCTTACCATTTGTTAGGGGCCAACAATACAACCTAGAAGGATGAATAGATTGTTTAAGAACTATTAAAAAAAAAAAAAACCTTTTGTAGAATATAACAAATTCAATTTTAAACATCAGCTTAAACAAATTGTAGAAATTAGGCGTGCTTAGTTTTATTTAACATATGGTGATGATAATGAACAATTGATGTTAACAGTGAAGGGAGTAGATATTGCGAGCAAATATATAGTGATTCAACTTTATCCTAAGTTTATCAACACTAATACAACAAGGATAGAATCTATTACTAGTCTTCAAGGCAAGTTACAATAAGCAAATATCGCATTTTCAATAGATCACATTATTAGGACTCACATACTACCACTCTTGTACTCTTGCTCTTGTCACTGATTACAACCAATTGGTGAAATTCGTAGGTTAAGAAGGTTGCAACATTTGGGCATTAGAAGATTGGGAAGGGATTTGGCTGTGGATCAAGGTTGAAGACTTTGGAGCCAATACTCAAGTGTTTTCGGATATTTTGGTGGACTTTGGAGGCCCTTTGTCCCCTCCTTCCCCTCAAGCAGCTTCTTCTTCTTCTTCTTCCTCAGCTTCTTCTTCATTTTCTCTAGTTTAAACCTCCATTTCTAGAGCCAAGCAACCAGCCTAGCCTCTTACCGAACCAACCGGCAGCCCGCAAGCCACTGCTTAGCTCCCTCACCGCCCTCACCGCCTACCTCCACCCGTGACCCCATCATGTGCGATTGAGTGCTAATTTGTGTAATTTGATGCTGAGTGTTGATTTTGAATTATTATTTCAAAAATTTGAATTTTTGGTATTTAATTAGAAAAATATTAGGTGTTGGTTTAAGTACTATATACAATCATTGGATTTTTAAAATGAGATAACATCACGCTTTGTGGAATGATTTGACTGTGGGACCACACTCAATTATTTTACCGGGTCTTTTTAATATGAAGAAAATAGATAAGTACATTATTTAAAATCAAGGCATTTGAGTGCAAAGTGATGTCCTTGGCCAAGATTGGATGTGTAATTGATCGTTATGAGAACCTGTTGCGAGCGTTTATGCCAAGCGATGCTTTTATATGGAATGCCTAATGTCAACGGACGCCGGATCGCGGTAGAGGCCGGACTAATGCTTCTTCAAGAATGCCGTCTAGAGGTAGACATTGTCATGCTCGATGGGGCGAGACGATGCTCGGTTAAGCCAGAAGACCGCTGACTATTGAGTTGGCTATGTCCGTAGGGCCATAATTAATTGGAACACTTGAATGAGTGAGATGACTGCGCCTGATTATGGGACCAAAATTATGTGGCATGAAATGAGACGTGTCATAATGATTTGACCTTATAATCAATATCCCTGTGATTGATTCGTATATGAGTTGAAGTGTTCCAATTATTGATTGCATGTACTGTATGCATATGTTATATGAGTTGTATTGACATGCAAAGAGGTGCTGAGGCAAGGTAAGTCTTATGTGATGTGTGCTTAGGCTGTCTCTAGGTGAATTTCTTCCTAATCGGGGTTTAGGATGTAGACTCGCTGAGACATTGTCTCACCCCATCGTGATTTAACTTTTTACAGGTCTTTAGATGGAGGCACGTCATGTGCGATACAGGGTCCCGCGGATGATGGAGTTTGAGTTTACCTACCACTTTGAGCCGGGAGTTGGTTGAGACCACAGTCTGGGTCGAAGATGGCCTACCTCAGTTGGTGCCTCATTAATTCATAGCATGGTACATCAGCTTCCCTCAAGGGGGTCAAGAGAGTTCCCTTCAGGGTTTCGATGGGCCTCCCGTTGGGACCGGGGAGTGGGAAGCAGCGCATCCCATGGATCTTGACATTCTTGATGGTTTCGTGGTGGATTCGGAGCCTATGGATGAGAAGTCTATTGCCTAGATGGCTCAGTAGCTCTTCTTTTTGGAGTTAGGCCCCTGTTTATAGACTAGTTATGTATATAAACCTCGCTTGTGTTATAAAAGTATGTTTTGCGAAAATTGTTGTCCTACATTTTTTATCTTGTGTTTGTTTGTTGTCTGGGAATTGTTTATTTCGCTTTCGCATGTGCATGAATCGTTTGGGTCGGCAACGCATCCTGTGAATGTCGCAATTTTATTGACTACTAAGGGATGTGCGTGCGCTCAAGGTTTGGGACGTGACATGGGAACTCTGATATGGTGATTAGAGAAGTAGTCGAACTGTTAATTATTCCATTCTAAAAAGTTACTGTTGCTATCCAGGAAAATTGTCACATTGAACAAGTCTATGAACTAAACTAGAGAGTGTTGGCTCACGATCTACCATATGGAATGGATATGTTTCTTGACATAAAAAAGGATCTATAGCCAATGAAGCACAATTTCATTACCTAGAATCAGGATGTTATTGTCATTTCTAGTTACGTATTATTAAAATATATCTTGAATTTAAGCCTTGTGAATAAACATAATTTCAATTAGAGTGAGCCAAGTTTGGCCGAACAAATAAAGTCCGCCCTCTGCCTTTGATTTGGTGTGTTCTTACATCAATTTCTATGCTCACACTACTCGAAAAAATTAGCAAGTGGATGTGATTGTTTTCTTCCTATTGGCCATGGCACATAAATGGACACTTCACCTTGCATGTTCTTAATTTTCTGTCTTTTGAACTTTCGCATTTCCCCACCCTAGGGTTCTTTCCTCGCCCTCTCATCTTCACATAGTTTTCTTCTTCATTCTTCATAGATGGGAGGGTTTGACGTAAATCTTTCCCTCCCCTTCATTTTTTCTTTTTCCTTGGCTGATTCGGTTTTCTGTTTTCTTTTTCTTACTTTCCTCCCATTTTAAAGAGCTTGTCTCTTCTAATCTAGTTTGGATCTAGAAGTTTTTCTCTCCCATTTCGGGAATATTTCTATCCCAATCTAGTTTAGATTTGAGGTTTTTTCTGTGTGTGATTTGAGGAATTCACTTCCCTAAAGTTTGGTTGGTGTACAAATCCAATTTGGAAGGAGATCAGAGGAGTTTCAAGAAAGTTTCGCTCTCACAATCGTTAAATCTGTGCATATTCAATCTTGTTACTTTAAACAGCAATGGTGTTAGCCGAACCCAGGCACACGCTACCAAAAGGGAAAGCCATAGTAGCAACAAGTGGAGATCTCGATGTGCACTCATTACTGAAGACAAATTTACTCTTTAAGCATGTCGATGACTTCTAATCTCGTTCTGATGATCTTCTTCTTATTTGGAGTATTTTGTTTTGGATTTGTCATGATCTCCAATTGGATTACGTTTCTCCATTGTATATTCGTGAAAATGAATGAAATGTTTCTTCAACTAAAAATGAAAACCTTGCTTGTTCTTATACACCTTAAATTAAGGGATGCATGAAGAAGATTTTCATCTTGTCAAGCATGGAAGATTAGACATGTTAGGTGTAAGAGAAAATATTGGGTAAGAGTGGGATTTTAGTGTGTCAAAATCCCACTCCATTCATCGGGTGACACATGTTGTCTGGGCCTCACCACACGCCAAATGCCTTTTGTCGCCCGGCCCCACTTCTCCCTTTCTTAATTTCAATATCTGACACACACACACACTCTCTCTCTCTCTCTGTGATAAACACTAAGAAGATAGCTTGTGTGCATATGCCCGAGTAAGATCAATTGGAGAAGCAATTTCAAAGCATGAAGGACTAGTCTAGAGATTGTTTCGGTGGGAGCCCATACATGGAGAAAATATTGGATAGGGTGGGATTTCAGCGTGGTTACGTTGGACAACAGAGGCAAGGGATGAGGCTGATGTGGAGGCGGCAGCGTGGTTTGTTAGACGACGGGCTCTGTCATGAGTCGGAATGGTCGTGTGAGCGCGAAGAGAGAAAGAGCAATGTGAATGGGAGGGGGAGAGGTAGAGGGGTAGAAAGAGAAGGGGGGGCAGGGAGGTTGTTATATTGTGTCTCAAGTTTGAGCCCATTAGATTAATATGCATAAGTTTGGCCAAATAACAAAGTTCAAGGGAGACTTTGTGATGTCTTCGAATTGTCTTGTTCCGGCATTAATCCCATCTCTTCGTGCGTATGCGTAGAAGGAAGAAGCCAAAAGCTGCATGGGGTTTTATTCTTCAAGCATGCAAGCAAAGGAAGGGATCAACAATATTCTATATTAAATAAAGAAGCCACCACCTACTGCATGCACATGGCCATGCACGTAGAAAATTGGTCAACACTTGTAGGCGCCGAATTCTCTTCCTTTCACGGTTTCTCTTTCGTGGGTTTCTCTTGTTATTTTATTGATAAAGAAAGAGGGATGGCAGAATAAATAAAGAGAGAAGGCAGAAGCTATTCTAGGTGTGTCAGTGCACATGGTCATACGCTTGCTTCTCTCCATGAAGAAGAAATTCGAAGATGGCCGCCCACCTCAGCTCACGGTTATCTTCACGGATCAATGGCACACGTTTCTGACAATTATCCCTCATCTCTGCCGCCTCATTAAATGCTTGCCCATGCACATGCACGATCTGCATGCATGCCCGAAATATATGGTGGGCGTTCGGTGCCGATTGCGGCTTGTCTTGTGGGCGCCTGCGCTGCAGCATTTAATGAGGCCATTCATTTGTTTTGTTTTGTCCTCTGCCGTTCTCCCTATATAAAGAGAAGACGTCCGAAGATGCGAGAGAGAGCGAAAACAAAAGAGCTCGGCAGAGAGCGAGAGAAACGAGCTTGAGAGAGAGTGAGAGCTTGAGCTCAGAGAGGGTTTGTGCTGAAGTCGAGTCCAGTGAGTGAGTTGAGTTGTTAAACACCGTGGGTATCGGATATAAAGTAGGGCTGAGAAACACTTGAGTGCATGTGTGATTGTAATCCTGCAATTCTTCAATTTGTAGTGGATTGATTTGCTGGCTCTCCCCGTGGACGTAGGTTCCGACATTCGGATCGAACCACGTAAATTTCTGGTGTCCTGTCCCTTTCATTGTTCCTCGTTTTATTTCAATCGATTTCTATAGCTCCCGACATAATTGCAAAATTACGATCCGCTTCCGCTGCGACGCCGATTTACAACAGAGGTAGTCCCTCACCGTGTGAAATTAATTAAGAGAAGGAAAGGTGAGGCCTAGGCGACAAAAAGCTTTTGGCACAACGTGAAAAGAGAGTGGCAAGAGAGGTGAAATTGAAATCAATTGAGAGAGAGAGAGAGACCCACGTGACAAAAGACTTCTGGCATAATGCAAACAGAGAGTGGAGAGAGGTGAAATTGAAATCAACTAAGAGATCGAGAGGTGGGGCTAAGGCAACATAAGACTTCTGACGTGTAGTGGGACTCGGGCAAATACATGTCACCTCTTGAATGGGGTAAGATTTTGATACACTGGAATTCCACTCCTAGCCAATATTTTCTTGCAAGAGATAGTGAAAAAGGAGGGAACGGGGGTTCTATTTCTCACCTTATATTGGCACAATAATTGAAGGAGCCCACGAGAATTATGGAGAGTTCTTACAAGCATTATAACTGGGGCAATGGAGAAGACACGAAGCACTCCAAATTTCTTCTTGGTCGCTCCAAATTTCTTCTCGGTGGCCAAGAGTAATAGAGAACGAATTTTGACATTGCACTGAGGAGAATTATGTAGAGAGTTCTTCTCGTGAGGGTTTGCTTGTTATAATTACACTTATAGTGATTTATTGAGTTAATCTTTTATTATTAAAATTTGTGTAATATTTTGAGTAAGATTTCATTAGGAGTTATAAGGACTAAACACCATGTGAGTCTTGGATATAATTGAGGTCTAGGAAACATTAAGAGAGTGTTTGAGTGTTCGAGCAATTGTAATCTCCTTCGTATCACTTGTTCTATAATGGAATTTTGTGCTGCTCTCCTCATGAACGTAATCACTTCGACCCTACCACGTAAATCTGATGTTTGATTCATTTCATTCCTTTAGTTCATTTTATCTGATTGCTTGCTTCATTTTTTTAATAACATGTGTCGTATTTGCTAGTGCCTTCAATATGTGATGAATGTAACGTGATGCAAAGAAAGAGATGGGGTTTCATATTTAAAAAAAAAAAAAAATCCTTTTAAGTGTTTGTAAGCATCTGTATTGATGAAACTTATGAAGTAGGAAGAAACAAATAAGCTACCGCCCATTAATAGCTAAGGGTGTTATGCTTAATAAGGACATGCTATCATTTTTAAAGCATTGATTATACATAACATGAGAAAAACAGCCCACTAAAAATGACAAACTTATTTTATTGATGTGTTTAACAAATGGCCCTTACTAACAAAATCCAATGGTTATCGGTTGATGTATTAGAGTGGGTGATATCATCATACTGTTTCAGCATATGTTTCCGTATCACATCTTGTCTTCCTAATTCGTGAAGTTGCATACTTAATCTTGTATGCGATCTTTATCTTATGGAAAGTATTAAAAAAAAGTTATAAACTTATTGCACTTATGCCTATTCAGTCATAAACATATGGCAATTTGTCAATGCAGTCCATCCACCCAATTTTAGTGTAAAATTACTAATATGAACAATAGCCATCTTAGCATAACCGATGCTAATGTAGCCAAATTTTAATTTTTTTAAATTTTTTTTGAATTTTTATATATTTTTTCTTTTTTTTTTTATTTCATTGTGACCCTCGCTTAGATGATCCCTCGCTGAATCTCACAAGGTCTTGGCAACCCTTGCCTATGGCCAGCAATAGCCTGGGGAGGCTCGTGGCTCTCACCCAATGACTAGCAAGGATTGCTTGAGAAAAGGAAAATATTAAAAAATTTGTAATTGTCCACATTAGTACTGGTCATGCCATGTAAGAAGATTGGCATTCGTGTAAGTAATATCTGGCCAAAATTGGCCAAATAGATTACATTAACAAATTATCAAAAGATTTATGACTCAATTGGTACAATTAATAAGTTTATGACTGAATTGAAACTAGTATAATAGGTTTATGACTTTTTGTTTTTTCATTTTTCCCTCTATCCCCGATATAGATTTGCTGCAGAAAAATTTAATAATAAAATTAAAAGACATGGTACTCTGTTATCTTATCAAGGGGTTAAAATGACTAATGGATAATAAAGGTAGATTTTACAGCTTAGTTATTTCAATATCATTGAAAATGACTATAATAAATTCCTCGGCGTTTGGGACAGATAAGCCTTGTGTGCCCTCGAGAGACTTTCTTTGTTGCATGGTCTAACTCGCCTTTCGTAAACAGTAGACATCAAAATACATGTACACAATGAGTTCCATCAGTTAGTATTGAACTTCACTAACGTCAAATACTAGTGGAGTAATGAACCCTTCTTTAGCTAACGCATGGTGCTTATGGAGCTTTTGTGGTTTTGTGGTGACGAGGCTTAACCTAAATACTTCATTATTCTCCCTTTATTGATTGCATATTAGCTAGATCTTCGATATTTGATCCCTTATAGTAAAGCAAACCAAAACTGATTTTAACCTCAAATATTTGTTAACGAATTCTAGGAAAAGAATTATATTAAAGGAGGACATAATCAAAATTGGAAATTAAATTAAATTTCAAACATCTTGGCAGCCACTACAGTGCTGGTTTCCTCGCGGCCGACGATAGCACGTGGTGGCCATTGTCGCCCCTCGGTGCAACTACAGCTGAGGGCTCTCCAAAGCAAGACCACCAAGCGAAGGCACGGGGTTACTAGATCTGGTCATCGCACTTGTGATGGAGAGTGAAACTCTCAGGCAACCACCATCTGATAATAACCAGAGGTTAGCGACACTGTCCATTGTCGCCGCTGGGTAGCTAGGCAAATACGAACCACCATTCATATATGCTGTATTCTTTTCTTACTTTTTTTCTAATTAAATTCGGATGGGATAATTTCATGCCAGCTCAAAGCCCAAAATGGAATCCGAAATTTTCTTCGGATTTATCTTGTCAGGACATGATAATTTTTGTCCTATCAGGCCACCAAACACACGCTAAGTTCATGGTTCTAAATGAACCAAAATTTTCAAATGTTTATGTGGGAAAAATTCATTTCTTTTTTCATATTTGTGAAAACTTTCCTAGATAGGCCAAATTCAACTTCTTTCCTCATGCAAAGCGGCAGCACTTTTTCATAGAACTGTGAAAAAGTTCTTTTTGAATGATAAGCTAAAAAATCTGTTGGCGAAAACAGAGTACGATGGAATAGAAGAGAAACTGCAGTCTCCAATCGGTTCTTTTACTCAATAGGCCAATTTTTTTGTTAGTCTTGGTTATCAAGCCGTTCACTCCACCTGCCTTTCGCTCCATCGCCCCATAGAATATATTTAGTTCTAGAGTTCTATAACGTAACCCCCCAGTCCTTATTGTATTTAGGGATGGAAGAGAGTCCAAGCTTGATTGGGTTCCCAATCCATTCTGCCCATAGTAGGTATTCTCATTTCTAAATAATAATAAAAATTAAGGTTACTTATCTTTAATTTGCTTGACGAGGGACCCCAAACCCATTAAGTCACTTATAAAACCATGGGAAAAGCAACTTTTGTACGGCATTCACTCGAATACCAAAACTTTTAGAGCCATCACATAAATGCCACATCCATGAAGAAAACAATCACTTATATGTCTCAGACGGCATATTTTGACAAAGAGTCCTACGTGGCTTTTTGAATGAAATTTTTAAATCCAACATGGCTCAAAAATTGAAATCCAACTTACCAAAAAAAGAAAAAAAAATGAAATCCAACAAGGACAAAACACAAGACCACATGGCGACTATATTTACTTCATACGAGGAAAAACAGTAGAGTCGCTCAACTTAAGGGACAAGAATCGATTGGCTCCACCACCCTATGCCACTGCGACAGCAGATCGCCGGCCTCTTTGCCGCTACCATTTTATTTCAAGCTCGGCATTGAGTCACCAGGCGCAACGCCGATCATTGATCCCAAAGCCACCGAGCTTTACCCTTTCTCCTTGTGCGTTGGATCTGGGCTTCAAATGTTGGATCCAACGTCGCCGCGCCCCGATCCAGCTTTGTCGCCATGGGCAACCTTAGATCCAGTGTCGCTCATGACCAGCAACGCCGCGGTCGCAAGCAATCACGAGTATCGAGGAGAGAAACAAGGACGCAAATCGTGGCCAGCCAACGGGTGACGCTTGAGGGCAACTGCACGAGGACACGAATTGACAACAATGGCAACACTATGGGTCCTGGGACAGAGACCGGTGGTGGCTAAAGATTGGATGAGAGAGAAAAAGGATAGGAATTAGGGTTGAAGAAAAAAAGGATTTAATGAATTTATCTCCACTTCGTAATTTACAGCAAACAAATGCGAGACTTCGTAGTTTAGCCCTTACAAGCTCATCTTCTTCTTCTTGTTGTTCGTCAACCTCTGCGTCCAGGTCTTTCATTTTTCATCAGCACCCAGCCTAAATCTATGGCGGGCTTGGCTATTGGAGGTGGTTTTCTTGCCTCTCCCACCATTTTCACCATTTCCTCCGTGCTTTAAAGAGAATAGCTCTAGTTGTCAGTGGTAATATGAGGTTTGAGCTGTTTCCGTGAGTACTCTCGACGAGTTCTTTGAGAACCATGGATGATTCTTGATATAATTGTAATCCTTTGCAAATTGAAAACATAAATTTAATGTCCAACATGGACAAAAATTCAAGTCCAACGTGGCTCTTTGTTGGCAAGTTATGTCAGATTTCTTGCCTTCTCAAAATAACAACAGTACTAAAATGATTACTTTTAACTTAATTAACACTTAAATGATTTAACGAAAAATTTTGACGCGAAAGTAAATAAATAAGAAATGATTTACAATACACTTTTAGACAATTTACTTATCTATAAATTTTACATCGAGTTTCAAGCAAGTGGCTAGTACCCAACTATTTTAGCAGGTAGATTTGGGAATTCATAGCACAACCTGTTGTGCGGTCGGCATTTAATGGAGGTAGAAAAGTCATCATGATGGGTCGCATCAAATCTACTGTGCCAATTCTCTTTGCAGGGACCATATCTCTGATGGCCCGTTTGGTTCCGAACTTTTGAACGATCGCATTTGAAACGCAAATCTTCCTTTGGGTAAATGGGGTTTTCCCAAATGCAAATGTTTTGGTAAAATTTGCATTGAGAATTAACTTTGGCCAAAATGCCGTTTGGTAAAATTTACATTTGTAATTAACTTTTATTAAATTAAAAAAGCAAAAATATGTTTACATTTTTATATAAACATATTTTTATATAAAAAATATAAACATAAAATATATTTATATAAAAAAATGGATATGTTTATATCTATATAAATATATAAAAAATATATAAATATATATTATATTTTTTATAACTATATATTTATTAAACATAAAATATAAAAATAGATATGTTTATATTTTTTATATAAAAAATAAGCATAAAATATATGTGTATATATTTATACCGGACCGCCGAATTTGGTGGCGAACCGCTGAATAAAAAATATGTTTATGTTTTTTATATAAACATATTTTTATATAAAAAACATAAAAATATATAAACATAAAATATATTTATTAAACACAAAATATATTTATTAAACATAAAATATATATATATATAATAGATATTTTTATATAAATATATATTTATATAAAAACAATAGGAGAAAAAATAGATATGTTTATATTTATAAATTTATTTATTTATTTATTAAACATAAAATATATTTATATAAAAAATGGATATATTTATATCTATATAAAATATATATAAACATAAAATATAAAAAAATTGATATGTTTATATATTTATATAAAATATAAAATATATATTTTTATATAAAAATATAAACATATTTATTTTTATATAAATATATTTATTTTTATTTTTATTTTTATTCGAGCGATCGATTGGCTTCTCCCCGAAGAGATGAATAATACCGGAAGTTGCATTCCGAAGATACAACTTGCCAAAGGACCTCAAGAGTTGCATTGGGCTAAAGGCCCTTAGAGCCACTTGGAGATGCAATTGCATCTCACCAAAGTCGCGCAAAAAAACGAACCAAACAGCTTTGCATTTGACCAAGGGACTTTAGAGCCCAAATGAGCATTCCAAATTCTGAACCAAACAGGGCCTGAAAGGAGTAACTCGACGATGCTACGAACTTTGATGTGTTGGCACCCCATGAGAGGCTTCTCCCTTGGTAGGACAACTTGTCTTCCTCTATATTTCCGACTCATGTGATGGTACTCTGAGGCATGTGTAAGGACTCGTTCAATTCATGCTTGCCAACCCACTTCACATGGAATGGTAGATATAGAAGAAAGGTTGTGTAAACATTTTTAACACAATTCACCTCGCCATAGGAGCTGACTTCGGAAAATCTATTATACACAACCTTTCTTTAAAAAAAAAAAAAAAGGAAGAGGAAGAAGATCATTTCATATCAATGCCAGATTCAAAGGATAGTACATCCTTTAAAGCAACATTTACCAAAAAAATCAGAACTACATAATTCAGACCTATCTCATTTGATCATCATTGATAGAAATCAAAATAATTCATTGAGATGTAGACTAAGAAGCACTGACACTTTTGGGGAGCTTTCTTGCCAGAGGTTATACAACCAAATAATGCATCCCAGAATATAACTCTCACCTCCAAACAGTGTTCTTTTTATTGTTGATGATATTCCTTACTTCAAATTGCCAGAAAGATTTGAAGAATTCCATACTTGGCTAAACGCCGAAGCTCTCACAAATCATGACAAGTATGATGTTCTTTTGGGGTTTATCACAAGGTTTACAGGTAGCCTCAAATATTGATGGCAATCGGTGACAGAGCAAGCTAAGTTCAATTTCTGCTCTTAGTAGACTTTGGCTAGGCTATTACTCTTCTCTACCACTTTTTCATTGGCAAACCTTCTAACCTTTATGAGCTCAAGAGAAGAGAGTTTTTTGAAAGAAAATGCTGCTCTCTCCATAAAAGGCATCTTGACAAACATTATCGAGAACTGCTCGAGTTCTTTTATGGCCTTGGAGCTAATGCAAACCCAAAGTAGGTTTTTCTAACTTTTATGCTCAAATGGTAGGTTTTTCCAACCAAGGTGATTCACATGGGAATGAATCCAAAATACCTTATTTCTGCTCAAAAGGAATGCTTAGAGTTGCCACAACAAGGCTTTATTGAAATTTTATATTCTTAATGGGCATGTGAAGCCTTTTATGTCAACAAGCAAGCTGAGCAAAATAGAGGGAAAATGCGATTAGTGATAAATTACCAACCCCTCAACATTTTTCTCAAAGATGACAAATTCCCCTTACCTTCAAGAAATTCCCTTTTTGCTGGATTATCCAAAACCCATATTTATTCCAAATTTGATCTCAAAGCTGGATTTTGGCAATTGGACATTCACCCTAAAGACAGACCCAAGACAAAATTCTGTATTCCAAACCATATTTTCAATGAAAGTTCTCCCTTTGGCCTCAAAGTAGCCCCATCTTTATTTTAGAGGGCAATATGTCAAATTTTCCTGCCAATCTTGTCAAGTGGAACAATTTATATTGATGATATCCTATTCTATAGCCCTAATGAAGAATCCCACCGCCAACTCCTTGGGCAGTTTGCAGACATTGTAAAAAATGGAATTATACTCTCTCAAAGAAAGATGAATATTACCCAGATAGAAATCGAATTTCTTGGTATGCACCTTATAAAAGTACGTACTATCCAGGGCCATATATTGTTCAAGAATTGCTAAAATTTCCAAAAAAAAAAAAAAAAATTCATGGCAAGGCAAGTTCAATAATTTCTTGGGATAATTAATTGTCTTAAAGACTTCGTTCCCAACATTGCAAAATTGGTTTTTTCACTACAATCAATGCTGAAGAGGAATCCCCTACCTTGGGGAAAATCCAACACTAGAGCAGTCGCCGAACATAAGGAGATCATACAGACTCTTCCTCCGTTGCAAATTCTATCTACGGGAAAGAGAATCCTCTAGACTGATGCTAGTGACAAGTATTGGGCGGCCATACTATTTGAAGAAACTGATAGTAAGCGACACATTTGTGCTTACAAAAGTGGAAAGTTTTCCTAGGCTGAGATGCATTATCATTCAACTTTTAAGGAAATTTTAGCTGTAAAAACTAGAATAAAAAAGTTTGAGTTCCATCTTATTGGTTATCACTTCTTGGTAGAATTGGACATGAAATATTTTCCTCATATGACCAAGTCCAAACAGAAGTGGATTCCAAATTCCCGACTGCTTCGATGGGCAGAATGATTGTCAAAATATTCTTTTGAAACCAAACACATTGCTAGAAAAAAGAACATGCTTGCTAATTTCTATCCAGACCAAAGGCACCGATAGAGATTAATATGTAGATTATGAAGCATGCTTTCCATACTTTTCATCACAACGAAAAGTATCTGATCGAGAGACTACAAGATTGGCCGAGTTTGGAATACCCCGAGGAGATCATTGAATAAATCCAGAATGACAGCCTCACCGAAAATCTAGAGAATCTCGTGTGGCAATGCCACATGGATCCTTTCAAACACCATGGAGGCTCGATTCTTTATCATTTGAGATTATGCTCCAAGTATCCATTCATATATTCTTTAATTTGGAAGGAAGATGACTTCCCTGATAAATTATGATGGCTCTTGTGGTACTTAACTAATAAGTACTTAATAGCTATTGAGTTTTCGACCAAAAGGTTCATTGCCAACCTAATAGGAGATTTATGCTCGGCCGTAATATTGAAAATGAGAGCGATATGAACCTCCTGACTGTCCTTAACTAGTTCTATCCTCCCACTCATTGGGAATGCCTCTTCCAACAAGAGCTAAGAACTGTCTGACCAGACCTCGAAATCCACACTATTGTGTTTCTTCGACGTCCATGGGCTTTTGTGTGAAATAATAGCACCATTGTCAATTCACCTCAGAGTGTAGGGACCACATCATACAAACCTCAACCACATGTTATGGAAGCTCGTATAGTACAAATGTATTCCTGACTATATTGGTTATGATGAATACAAATATAGAGAACTCCAGAAAGTCTTATGCTAGGAGAACAAAACCATCATTGAAGACATATGGAATTACTCCCTACCTGTCGTATAGGATCACTATAGCCTTGCACTAGAAACCAAAGAAGCACTCAAGAAATTTGAACAAGCACAGAATCAAGCAAGGACACCCCCATCACAAGAACAAAAAATGACAAACACAGACGATCTTGCACAATCATCTCAAGACCCCTATGCCCAATGGGGAGGCCCTCTCTCTCAAGACCCTTATGATCAAAGACCTTTGTTCTTATCCCTTGGACTAGACACATCTTATTATGTTCAACCAACAAATTGGCCTAAACCAAACATGCCTATCGACACTTTAGGATCCTCCAAGACTCATGAGGAAGCATTCTCCTCAAGCAGCATAAACATGTGGAATGACCTAACAACACAAGTCACTCGAAGCCCCTCTGATATCAAAATTTTCAAAACTTCAATTGATATACGAAGAGTAACTCCTCGCAATGCATAGTTCTAATGATTCAGATTATGACTACAATGCCCGTGACAGAAGATAGTCCTTTAGCTAGGTCACCGTAGTAAGGTCACTGTAGCAAAGTACTATAGCAATAGGATAGGGAAATCACTATTCACAATCACTGTTCATATCAACTAGAATAATTCCCGATCGAATTTTGCAGAGCCTTTGTTTGTTTTGGACCCATTAGTATAGTCTTTGTTTGCGTGTAACCTCTTAATGCCTATAAAAGGCAAAGATGACGTAATGTATTGGGCAGAATCCCTTGAAGTAAAGTGAGTTTTTGTGAAAAATTCTCAATGTCTCTCTAAATACCTCGTCTTCTCTAGTATGGTAGGATCCTTTGAAAAATGCAGCTCGGATAGTTAGAAATATTAACATCCTAGCATCCTTGAGTGTCTCTATACTTTGAACTATAATTCTAAGTAGTTTGCTACTAAAAGGTTGTTCCTAAAGGATTTGAAGAAGGAGTTCGCCTATTGTGATAAGGCATATCTACAGATAATTGACTCTATTTTCCCTGGTTCTCAGCATAGTTCCATTTAAATGGTATTAGAACCATAGTTTTGTTAATAACATGATCTGTTCCACGTGCTTAGCAGGTGAATCCAGTGCTGTAAAGATTTCTTCCATATCATGATTGATCCTGAAATTCTAGAAGCTCCAATTACTCTTACTCCATCCTTGTCTTCCTTTTCTCTTTCAAACTTTCGTGTGTCAAATGTTTTTAAGATTGACTATCTCTATGAGGTCTCTCTTAGTGATGATACAAAGATCTCTAAATCTCAACTCCCTCTTATAAACCCATATTCTGCTTTTGCTAAACCCTTCTTGTCATTTTCTCCCATCCACTCTATTTGGCAACTTATTGGTCAAACTCCCAAAGAAGTGAAAGAGTACGTATAGTCCTCCAAGTTTGATCAACATCCCATTCTAGCCACTGAGAAAGAATATTTCGTTACTCTTCAAATTCCCCCAAAATTCTCCAAACAATAGACATAGTAGGAATACTCCCATGTCTATTGTGGAATTGTCCATCTTGCCCTCATTTTTCATGGACGAAAAGGCCTTTCGAGTGTTGCTAGAATGGCCTTATTGGATACTTGGTTCCTAGAATACCAACATGCTTGTATTGGCACTATCCAAACCATTTTAAATACTAGGACAGTCTTTGTAATCCTATATCCAAATTTCAATGTTGCCCTTTTAGACCCTCAGCTACTTTCTTTCTTGAAAGTTCAAATCCAGCTCACTGGAGCACCCTAGATCACTGATTGTATTAGAGCGATGCTACATTACCATATGGTTTATCGAGTGCAGAACCATGCCCTTGATCTAAATTTCTAAAATGGAAATGAACATGCTCTATTCATCTCCATGCAAAATGATCAAACATCATATATCCATATTCCCAGACAAATTCCAAAAGAGAAGTTGGTCAAGCTCCTTCTGAAGACCTGGATAACCAACTATGAAAAGCTGCATTAGAACAACAAGCCTCTTTAGTCCTTGGACTCCGAATTTGTAAGAAAAAGGGATGGCACTGTTGCCATCAAATTTGGCAAGGAAAAGGAAGAGAATCCTTCCATCTTCCAAACCCTATTCATAATTAAACCGCGCATTTTAGAATCAATCTTTGAGCCAGATCCTAAAAGGCTTGTTCAATACTTTCAAAGTAATGGAAATCATGTTTGTTACTACAAGAACCGATATGGTAATTATTTTTGGGACCTTTTTTGTTAATGTTCTTATTGTACAAATTGTCCTGACAAAGTAGACATGTATACAAGACCCAAGCCAAAGCCCAAAAAACCAAAAGACAGAGTATACCAAAGGTGCTTGAATAGAGACCCTTTTGTTGATGCCCATGGTGAGTGTGATGAATTTCAATTCATGGTTTCTTATGCACCACCTCCACCCTTAGAATTCACATCGTCACCTCTCATTCCACCAACCTTACCACCAACATCACATCTCAAGCCCCCTCATAAAAAATCAATTGTTTCCCCATTCTATAAGCCAATTTTAAAGTGGACAAAGAAGCATTCATACCCACTCAAAGCTCCGGGAGAAACATCACCGAGCCAAAAAAACATCACTTAGCTCTTCTGTCGCCATGTTTCAGGAGACAAACTTATCTGCACCAACTGAAATGGACGAACATGGGAGGCAAAAAAGAACTTATGTTGCTGAAGCAATCCTGAACTAGCAATCAAAGACTCTTCTAGCACACAATAACGCTTCCAAGACGATTGACTCCATACTTATATCTAAAAGGATCTCAAGAGATATGATGAAACTACCAATAAGATGCTTTCGGACTTCTAGAAAAGGCTTCATGCCTTGAAATCCGGATAACGTTTGGGATATCATCATCTCGAAATCCAAAGGTGAAAATAGAGAAGCTCAAAAGGCAAATCAAACTTCTTGAAGAAAGAAAATTCAAGTCTTTTAATCTGTTCTAAACTATACCACGAACTAAGAATTCACTTCTACCACCACCGCAAAATACTTCTATCTTTATTGCTCTCACAGAAACCTCTATCAGACGAGATAAGACTGATGTGGTAGAAATGCGAAACCACCTCAAAGAACTAGATTGGTCAAGAAAAGAAAAGGGAAAGGAAAAGATTCATGAAGAATCTCTGATTTCCATAAGGGAGAAGCCAAATCAAATGATGCTATCCAACCCGTTAGAGTTATTTTTGAGAGATTTGGGCAAACTGGCCTAAATCTTTGGCTGGCTTGGTTATTGGAGGTGGGTTTCATGCCTCTCCCACCACGTTCATCATTTCCTCCATGCTTTGAAGAGAATACCTGTGGCATCCTAGAATTCCTTGCCAATCTTTAGGGGTGCTCTAATTCATGTCTTGCATTAAGACTTTGGCCAAGCTTTTGGTGAATAATTATTTGATAGGAAAATTCTATTTTTGGCCATGTGGATTATGGATTGGAATTTATTAAGATAGGTCACAAAGTTTGGGTGAATTATAAATTCCAATTAGGCGTTTATATAATTAAGGATTAGGTAAATTAATAGGATGAGGATGGGCTGGACAATTGAAAGCCCAAACCAGCCCATTGCCTCACCCCATTCTCGACTGGCCCACGAAGCCCAAGAAGGGGAGTTGCCGTCGGCCCATGGCTGGCCCAAGCCCAACCGAAGATGGAGGCCCATCTTGCATGAAGAAGGCCATTTGTCCCTCCTAGCTGCCAAGTGTTCCCCATGCACATCCAATGATTGCTCATCATTGAGGGGAAGAAAATTAAGGGGGATGATGCCGGTTTAAGCGAGAATGAGAGAGAGAGAGAGAGAGAGAGAGAGAGAGAGAGAGAGAGAGAGAGAGAGAGAGGATTACTGAGAGAAAGAGAGAAATCGAGAGAGAAAGGGAGAGTGAGCGTGCGGAAGAAGAAGGAAGCCGATCGTTTGTTGACCGTCCGCCGTGCATTCGTCGTTCGCTGCCGTGTCTAGTCGCCGTGTGCTTGCTGTTTGCTCGGTTTACAGGCAAGTTGGGATCATTAATCTGCTCTTGCATGTTGTGTCTAGTATGTGTGCTTGAATGGTGATAGATTTCGGATGTTTAGGGTGTTAAAAGTTGAAATGTTAAGTGGGATGTTTGAGACTAGTAAACTGTTCTTGAAGAAACAGTTCAACCTTGGATGTTCTATTGGCTTGCATGTGTTGTTTGAGTTGCATTTTGGCCATGACTTCTAAACAAAAGTTGTTAACTACTTCTTGAAATATAACATACTCAAATTTGGGACAAAACGAATAAGTATAAGTGGGTGAAATCCTTATTTTTCGGAGAGACTGAATCTGGAGATTTTGGTAACTACCTTTGATGAATTCATGGTCTGTAAGCCTATCTTTTTGTCGAAATTTCACTTTAACTTCTTAACAAAAGATGTAAAGGACATCCTAAGGTTTAACATATTAAACATTTAGAGAAAAATAGCGAGAATAGATAGGTGAAATCGTGGTTTTTCGGAAGTAGTCAGATCTGGAAATTTCGGTATTGAAACAGAAGTTTTATCCGCCTATATTTAATCACCTAGAACGAATTTGACTTTTGTTTCTTCATGAAAAACCTACCTTAGGATCTTGAATACAACCTAATCGAATTTCATGAATTTTGAAGATTATTAGGGTATTTAATCAGAAATATTTCTAAAACCGTGTAATCTGACGCGTTCGGACTTAGTCAGTTTCAATGCATTTGTCATATCATTTTGTATGAAGCTCTTTTGGCAAAGTCTTCTTCACGAAGTATCTTTATTTATGTCTTCCTTGCAACATATTAAAATTTCATAATTTTTGAAGTTCAATTGCCTATTTAACTGAAAATGCTTCGAAAACTGTGCAAGTTGAGTGGTCATGATAATGGTGCTGTGATGTTTGGTCTATACCGCATGATATGAGGGTCTTTTGGTGCAGTGTCCTTCATGAAATATTTGCCATTATGTCTTGACTCGAATTTCATAATTTGTGAACGTCATTTGGGTATTTAATGGAAATATTTTCCAAAACTGTGCAAGCTAGATTGTGCGAATTTCAAATGCTGTAATTTATGACTATTCTGTTTTGGATGAGCCCCATGAATTATATTAATTTAAGTGATTAAATCTTGCTGCACATGTGATGATATTTGGCATTGCATATAGAATCAAATGTTGAATTTGACTTTGTTGCCATTACATCATGTGCCATGTTGATTGTGAGACATAAATTGGTTAATATGAATTATGATGAATGAGGAAACTATTGGGGGTGAGCCGATAATGCCCTGGGAGTGTTAGGATGCCCGGGATGGGGGATGCCGGATGCCCGGTTGTATTGTGATACATGCCCGGATGTCCTCGGGAGTTTCGAGATGCCTGGAATGGTTGGGTGCCGGAAGCCTCGGAGTTTGTGCCCGGGGGGATGCCTCATGATGCCAGTTGGGATATGATATGCCCGGAATGTGGGGGTGCCGGATGCCTGGTGGTGTGTGTGTCGGAGGTTTTCTCACGATGCTAGGTTGGATGCTAGTGATAAAATGTGGGATGTAATTATTGATCCCGGGAAAGAAAGATGTGGTGATCAAATTGAAAGATAAAAAGTGGAAATTGAATCATGCATGGTATAGTGACATGCGTGGTATAGTGACATGCATGCATGGCTGTATGATATGATGTATATGAGTGCATGGTTGTATGTTCACCTATGGCATGATGGTATGCGTACATGAGGCATTGTATATGTGTGGATGATTGGTGATGAGTGCATGGTTGTATGTGCACCTATGGCATGATGGTATATGTATGAATGCTTGGTGATGAGTGCATGAGGATGTATGCACATATGGTATGATGACATATGCATGGCTGCAGGGTAAGTTATTCTTGGATGCATGGATGATATGTACTATGCTATGATGTTGTGATTGTATTGTGTGATGCATTGAGTAGTTTATTGGATCTTTTACCTACTAAGTGGCTGTACTCACCCTTCGGGGACCAACATTTCAAATTAGGAAGATGCCGCTCTCTCCGGTCACGCGGGGTACCTTTTATGGCCTCCCATCTGACGTGGAGGTAGAGTGTTCGGAGATTGATTGCGTTACCATCCTTGGTCTGACGTTTGTGCGAGTCCGCGTGCTGGTCATGTACGATGTGGGCCTAGCTGGGGGCCCAATCATTCAGGAGTTTTTTTCGGTCCACGTCCGCCGAGATGGAGTGATTCGGGGGATGTTGCCGCCACCATCGCCCGATGCGCCGGGATGGATGTGATGGCCGCATGAGGAGTAGAGAGCTGACGTTTCTTTTTTAGAGTAGCCGACACTGATAGATGGAGTATGACACATGATTGTTATAGGGGTCGAGATATCTTTTGGGTTGTGGCCAAGTGTAGTTAAAAGTCTTGGCTTTTCTTTTTGGCTGTACCGACCCGAGAAATCCATCATGAAAATATATAAATAAAAGTGGCTCGGCTTCATCTTTTCTTATGGTGCGTAGTTGGTGTGCATTGCATTATGGTTATTGGAGGGGGAGATGGTGAGACTCAATTATACTTCCGTTAATAAGTTGTGATGGAACCGTTTTCAAAAAAAAAAAAAAGCCTAAGGACCTCGGTCCTTCTTTAAACCCCTTTTTATAAAAGACAAGTAACGGATATCTGATGAAAGAAAGCGATTGGTAGGCTGTGGCAACCCTAACAGATCGGGGGCCATCGAGGGGTGCCACAATAGCCCCTAGTTGTCACTGGTAATATAGGTTTGAGCTATTTTCGTGAGTTCTCTCAGCTAGTTCTTTGAGAACCATGGATGATTCTTGATATCATTGTAATCCTTTGCAAATTGAAAATATAAATTTGATGTCCAACATGGACAAAAATTTAATTTTGACGTGGCTCTTTGCCAGCAAGGCATGTTGGATTTATTGGCCTCTTAAAATGACAATAGTACTAAAATTATTGCTTTTAAAAAAAATTAATTAATTAATTGAAACTTAAATGATCCAATAAAAATTTTTAGCACAAAAATAAGCAACGTACAAAAATGACGTGATTCACAATACACATTAAGATAATTTGCTTATTTATAAAATTTTACGTCGAGT
The DNA here is from genome assembly GCA_016097615.1 of Eucalyptus dawsonii. Classification (NCBI taxonomy): domain Eukaryota; kingdom Viridiplantae; phylum Streptophyta; class Magnoliopsida; order Myrtales; family Myrtaceae; genus Eucalyptus; species Eucalyptus dawsonii. The sequence goes on along the minus strand of CM027875.1, from coordinate 55,424,729 downwards.
TTCAAGCAAGTGGCTAGTACCCAACTATTTAGTGAGGTTGGTTTGGGAATTCACAGCACAAGCCGTAGTGGGGTTGGCATTTAATGGAAGATTGAAAAGTCATCATGAGGTCGTATCAAATCCGCCCCACCTATTGTATCCCTCTTTGCGGGGATCATATCTCCAAAAGGAGTAATTCGACGATGATACGAACTTTGACATGCTGAGTTTTTTTCCTATTATGCGGCACCCCATGAGAGGCTTCTCCCTTGGTAGAACAACTTGTCTTACTCTATATTTCTTATTGATGTGGTGCTCTGCGACATTTGTAAGGACTCGGTCAATCCAATCTTGCCAACCTCGAAGATAATTGCTCCGATAGCAATTCTTAGAAAAATTAATTAACAAACTTTTTTCCCACTTCACATGGAACATTAAATGTTAAAGAAAGGTCATGTGAACATTTTTCTTATGATTCTCATTGATCAACATAAATTTAAATAGTTCACAAATAACTAGGAGCTGACTCCGGTACATGTATTCTACATTTATTCATATAAAAAAAAAAACCATAAATCATTGACCGGTTGATGGCAACTGACTTCCTCACCTAATCCAGTACGTGATCACACGAACCCACCTACATTCATTCATTGCTTCTATATAACCTCATTTCAGGATCTGTTTGGTAATCATCTATTGTCTCTTTATCATCCAAGAGCGCCTTGTAACAATGAGTATGCCACAGCCTCCTCACATTGCTCTGTTTCCTAGTGCTGGAATGGGCCATTTGATGCCGTTCCTCCGGCTTGCGGCAATGCTAGCAAAGCAAGACAGCATCGTCACGGTAATTACAGGTCAACCCACCGTGTCCATCGCGGAGTCGGACCACATATCCTCATTCCTTCGCCACAATCCCAAAATCAATCATCTTGAACTCCAGCTTACTCCTAGCTTCCGGCAAGCTGATTCCCCTCCTGTTGACCCTTTCTTTCAGCAGATGCATCTCATCAATCAGTCAATCAATCTTCTCCCTCCGTTGTTATCTTCATCGTCTCCAACTTTTTCTGCTATATTTGTTGACTTCCTTGTGGTTGCCAAGGTTGCACCAGTTGCCAAATCCCTCGACCTCCCTATTTATGTTCTTGCCACCTCCTCAGTCTCTTTCGTCTCGGTCATGGCATATCTTCCAGTGCTGGCATCGAACCCAGTTGAGTTCAACAAAACTTACCCTGAAGTCAAGATACCGGGATTGCCACCCATGGCAATGTCAAGCCTCCCACCAGTATTCCATGATTCCAGTCATCTTCTTACATCGATTATTATTACAAACTCTCCAGCTCTATCAGAGGCAAAAGGAATCTTGATGAACACTTTTGAGTGGTTTGAAGCATCTACACTTGCGGCTCTCAACAAAGATAGGGCGATTAAAAGCTTGCCGCCCATTTTGCCCATAGGGCCATTAGAACCATATCATGTTCCACATGATGATGACAGGGACCAATACAGGTCATGGCTGGAAAATCAGCCGGCTGAATCTGTGGTGTACATAAGCTTTGGGAGCAGGACAGCGATGTCCAGAGATCAGATACAAGAATTGGAAAAGGGGCTGGAGAAAACCGGGTGGAGGTTCTTCTGGGTCCTAAAAACTAGTAAAGTAGATAAGGATGACCAAGAGGACGCGGAACACTTATTGAACGAAGCCTTCTTGGAGAAAACAAAGAATAACGGGTTGGTCATAAAAGGGTGGGTGGAGCAGCAGGAGATTCTAGGGCATCCTGCCATCGGAGGGTTCTTGAGCCACTGCGGGTGGAACTCAGTGATGGAAGCAGCTCTACAGGGAGTCCCAATGCTTGCTTGGCCGCAACATGGTGATCAAAGGCTTAATGCACAAGTCTTGGAGGATGCAGGATTGGGATTGTGGGATAGGAACTGGGATTGGGGTCCCAATAGTATTGTGAAAGGAGAAGAGATTGAGAAGAAGATTGTAGAGTTGATGACAGATGAGAAGCTGAAAGGGAGAGCCAAGAAGGTGAGAGAAGAGGCTAGGAAGGCTGTTGGGAGAGGTGGGAGCTCTGATACGGTGATCCGAGAGGTAATCGAATCGTTAATTATTCCATAAAGGGTATATTTGCTATCCGGAAAAATTGTCATATTGAACAAGTTTATGGACTAAACTAGAAAGTATTGGCTCACGATCTACCATATGGAATGAATTTGTGTCTTGACATAAAAAAGAATCTATGGTCAATGAAGCGCAATTTCACTACCTAGAATCGAGATGTTATTGTCATTTCTAGTTATGTATTATTGAAATATATCTCGAATTTAAGCTTGTTGGATAAAAATAATTTCAATTAGAGGGAGCCAAATCTGGCCGAGCAATTATTGATTTGGTGTGTTTTTACATCAATTTATATGCACGCACTACTCAAAAATGAAGAAATCAGCAAGCGAAGAACTTGTTTGTTTTCTTCCTATTAGCCACTGCACATAAACGGACTTTTCATCTTACATGTTCTTAATTTTCTGTCTTTTGAACTTCTGCGTGCCCCCACCCTACGGTTCTTTCCTCTGCCTCTCATCTTCACACAATTTTCTTCTTCATCCTTCATAGATGGGAGGATTTGAGTTAGATCTCTCCCTCCCATTTATTTTTCTATTTTCCTTGGCTGGTTTGGCTTTCTGTTTTCTTTTTCTTACTTTTCTCCCATTTTAAAAAGCTTTTGTCTTCAAGTCTGGTCTATATTTAGAAGTTGTGTTCTTTTAATACAAAACTGGAGATGGGAGAGTCATCATGATGGGTCGTATCAAGTCCGCCCCTCCTGTTGTATCCCTCTTTGGGGGACCGTATCTCCAAAAGTAGTACTTCGAAGATGATACGTATTTTTACATGCAGAGTTTTTTCCTTATTATGCGGCCCCCCAGGAGAGGCTTCCCCCTTGGTAGAGCAACTAGTCTTGCCCTATATTTCCAACTGACGTGATGGTGCTCTGAGACATTAGTAAGGACTCGGTTAATCCATGCTTGACAGCCTTGAAGATGACTGCTCCGATGGCGAGTCTTGGAAATATCAATTCACAAACTCTTTTCCCCACTTCACACAGAACGGTAGATGTTAGAGAAAGGTTGTGTAAACATTTTTGACACAATTCACCTCGACTGACATAGGAGCTGACTTGGGAAAATCTATTATACGCAACCTTTGTTTAAAAAAAGAAGATGATTTCATAGGGGGGATAGTATCCATTGGTGCCAGATTCAAAGGATTAATACATCCTTTAAAGCAACACTTACCAAAAAATTCAGAGCTACATAATTTGGACCAATCTCATTTTATCATTATTGTCTGAGAGACTCAAAATAATTCATTGAGTCGTAGACTAAAAGCATCGGCACTTTTTAGAGCTTTTGTACTGTGTCGGACATTCTAATATGTGTCCAACATGCTCCGACATACAATTAATAAGTATTGAAACATTCGACACGTAATCAATTCTTTCAGTATATTCTGATAGGTGAGTCTAGATTTTCAATATGCAATTTAAAAAATTTCAATAAATAAGGAGTCAAAATGCAAATATGTAAAAAATAATAAATAAATAAATAAAATGGGAAAGAAGAAAAATCTACTTTTCTCCTCTTTTAACCCTCACTTTTCATCATACACAATTCCCTCTTCTCTCGGCAAGCGTCCCTCCTCTTGTTGGTATCGCTCAAAATTGTTTTTAGTATAAATTTATTTTAGGCTCTTTTATTATTTATTTATTTTTTTTTATGAATTTGAATCAAATTAATTTGATTGAAGTAATAATAAAAATGATTATTTATCATGTATATAGAAAAATATCCATTTAATATACAATGTGTTTTATTATGTCGAAATTTTTTATTTTTGAAAAATGATATGTCACCGTGTTATATTGTGTCGTGTCGTGTGTCACATACTGATAATGATCCTACTTGAGTAGTAGATGGCATATGAGTCCTCACCTAATCCAGCACGTAATTACACGAACCCACCTAACACTTCTGGCCGAAGAAAACCTAACATTCATCCCTTGTTTCTCTATCGCTTATAAAATAGAAACCCCAAACGAATAGTTGACAAATGTATTGTCTGACGTCTGCTAACAGCAAGTAACTCTTTCATCTACTATAAAACCCTATTTTCGGCATCTATTTGGGAATCGTCTTAGTCTCTTCATATTCCAAGAACGCCATTTAACAATGACTACTCCACAATCTCCTCACATAGCTCTGTTCTCTTGGTAATTTCTTTAAGAACCATGGACGATTATTGATATCTTTAATTGTAATCCTCTGCAAATTGAAAGAGTAGAAAAAATTTAAAAAGATGTCCAACGTGGAAAAAAATTTAAGTCTAACGTAGCCGGTGAGACATGTCGGATTTTTTTGGCTTTTCAAATCTGTGATGGTATTAAAGTAATTGATCTTTTACCAAATTGACACTCAAGTGATTGCTTGAAAAGTTTTGACATTGAAGTTACCATTATATAAAGGTTATTACATTTGTAGGGTCATTTTCTCTAAAAGTGTCATTGGTCTTTTGCAAGATACATTTCTTTTATAAACTAAACAAAATAACATCATCTTTGTCATTTTACGTAAGCAAAAAATACATGATTACATATAATATTTTTTCTTTGATTCGCAATACACATTTAGGTATTTACTGATTCAAAATTATTATGATGAGTTTCAAGTAAGTTGCAAGTACCCAAATATTTTAGTAAGTTGGATTTGGGAATTCGTAAATTAACCCGTAATGGGTTCCGATTATAATGGAGATTGGAGTCATCATTATGGGTCCTATCAAATCTACCCCTATTCCATCGCTTTTTGTGGGGACCATATCTCCTTTCATGATGATACGAATTTTTACATGCTGAGTTTTCCCTTTATGTGGCACGGCTTCTTCTCCCTTGTCAGAACAAGTCGTCATACACCATATTTCCGGCTAGTGTAATGGTCCGAGACATTTGTACGGACTTGGTCAATCCACACTTGCCAACCTCGCAGATAATTGCTCCGATTGCAATTCTTGGAAATATCAATTTACAAACTCTTTTCCCACTTCACATGGAGCATTAAATGTTAAAGAAAGGAGCTGATTTCGGTACATCTATTCTACAAACCTTTGTAGAAAAATAAAGAAAGATCATTTCATAAAAAAAATTCCATAATGACTGGTAGATGGCAACTGAATCCCCCACCTAATTTAGTACGTGACTATACGAATCCGCCTACATTCATTCATTGCATTTATAAAAACCTCTTTTCAAGATCTGTTTGGCAATCATCTATTGTCTCTTTATCATCCAAGAACGCCCTGTACCAATGAGTATGCCACAACCTCCTCACATTGCTCTGTTTCCTGGTTCTGGAATGGGCCATTTAATGCCGTTCCTCCTGCTCGCGGAAATTCTGGCAAAGCAAGACAACATCGTTGGACCACATACTCATTCCTTCACCACAATCCCAAAATCAATCATCTTGAACTCCAGCTCACTCCTAGCTTCTAGGAAGCTGATTCCCCTCCTGTTGACCCTTTCTTTCTCTAGATGCATCTCATCAATCAGTCAATCAATCTTCTCCATCCATTGTTATCTTCATCGTCTCCACCTTTTTCTGCCATATTTGTTGACTTCTTTGTAGTTGCCAAGGTTGCACCAATTGCCAAATCCCTCGACCTCCCTATTTATATTCTTGTCACCTCCTCAGTATCTTTCCTCTCGGTCATTGCATATCTTCCAGTGCTGGCATCGAACTCAATTGAGTTCAACAAAACTTACCCCAAAGTCAAGATACCTGGATTGCCACCCATGGCAATGTCAAGCCTGTTAAGATCATATATCAACAAAGAGCAGATGGTGCTGCTGAGACTGTTGCTGATGTTAGAACAGAGGATGCTGCGAAGGCTGATAAAGCAAGAAGAAAAGAAGTAAATGTGACTGATATCAGTGGAAATGAATGGCTAAGATAAAGAGTAATGAAGCTGGTGATCAACGATGGAAAAGCTGTCAAAGAGGATAAACAGGGATTGCAGTTACCTCTATGAAGATATATGAAGTCGCCGGTTAGTTATAAAGTCAAAACAGAAGTTAATTGTTTCTGTTAGTCTTCACCTTCCTAAATGAGGAAGGTATATAACTTCGCAATAACAGAGAGAGAAGTAAGGGGAAAAAGTCATCTTTTGATACGTTCATTCTTTCTCTCGGTTACTACAGAAAGATAGAGAGAAAGACTGATGAGAGTATGAATAGATATAGAGATTTTTCCTTTCAATTGATGTAAAGATCTTGAAGTACATTGTGATCAAGTACATAAGAGTATATACAGAGATTTTCATTGATCAATCTCAATCTCTACATCTATATCTTCCTATTCCTGCGTTCTTCAATTCTTCTGTACCAGAAGCTTCGGCATTGTTGATTCTTTTGTATGAATGCATCATCTTCACATGGTATCAGAGCTGGACGATCATTTCAGCCAAAAAGGATCCATTCAGCAGCTACTTGTTTGATCAAGGAAGAAGGATCTGAAGCTATACATATTATTGTATCACGGTAACTCAATTAGTTTTTCATAAACGAAATTGCTATCCTAGTTCTTCCATAGTTGAAAGAATACAGCAATGGCAGTAAGAGCATCAAAGTATCCCTTCCCTATACATGTGAATATTTCTAACTTTGTCACCATAAAACTTGCCGAAGACAATTTTCTTTTATGGCAAGCTCAGATCTATAGGTTTCTGAAAAGCCAAGAACTCTTTGGCTTTGTTAATGGTGATATTACACCACCTACTCGAATACTGCAGAATGTAGTTGAAAGAGATGAAGCGGAGGCTGTAAATCCAGAATATACTGACTAGATAAAAAAACAGATCACCTAGTATCCTCATGGATAAGTGGAGCTGTAACTGAGAATATACTAGGCTTAATAATTGGCTTAGAAACATCTTATGAAGTGTGGCAGACACTCTTGAATCGATTCACACAAAAATCAGCAGCAAGAGAGTTTGAGTTGAGGGGGAAACTCCAAGGCTGTCAAAAACATGATCGAGATCTTCTAGTCTATCTTCGAGAATACAAGTCAATATGTGATCAGTTAAATGCTATCGGGAAACCGGTAGATGATATAACCAAGCTGTTTGGTGTATTGGAAGGGTTAGGAGCTGAGTATGAAAATTTTTTAACAACAATATGCTGTCTAAACCTCAACCTGAGTATGATGAGGTAATTGCACAATTAGAAAGGTTCGAGTCAAGAATGCAGAATTACTCTAGAATGCAATTTAACCCCAATATGGCTTACTTTGAGCAAAGATATTCTCAAGCACAGTTCAAAGAAACTACTGATGGAGGGTATATTCCTCAAAATTTAAGCTTTGCTGCTCAAAGAGGTAATTACAAAGGAAGCCGCAATTATGGAAGAGGACGCTCTCTTAATAACAAAGGCCATGGATTCAGATACCCTGGAGACAACTCAGGTTACAAGTTTAACAATGTCAGCTATATGCAAGAGAATCAGAGAACCAAACCTTATTACAGTTCCTCTGAATCTACTTTCACCTCTGGATTTCGTCCCTATGTTGGTCCATCAGAGAGATACCAAGAAATAAAATCTTATCCTTCCAATCTAACTTTTTCCAAGAATGTGTAAGATGAGAAGCCAGTTAATAACATAAAATTAGAATGTCAAATCTGCAAGAAGCCAGGCCATGATGCTTTGCACTGTTGGTACAGATTTGATAACTCATATCAAGCTAAGGAGATACCAACAGCTTTAGCAGCTATACATCTTGAGGATGTCAAAGGCAGCGAGTGGTATCCAAATACTGGTGCAACTGCACACATTACAGCTAATCCCGGTATGCTTCAAAACTCTTTTAAATACACTAGATATGACACTGTCATGATTGGGATGGATCACACTTGTCGATTACACATACTGGTAACACATTGTTGCATACTGAAGAAAGTCTATTGCCTTTGAATGATGTTATAATTGTCCCTGATATAAAGAAAAATATGTTATTAGTATCCAAATTAACAAATGATTACCCATGCTCATTTGTCTTTGACAAATTTGGTGTATATGTAAAGGACAATTGGACCAACACAACCTTGCTGCTCGGAAGGAAAACTAAAGGACTATATCAAGTGAATTTACAAACAACACAAGCCTTTCTAGCTCAGAGACACAGAGCAGTAGAGGAGGATACATGGCATCAAAGACTAGCACACACCAATCTGCATATCTTGAAGTATTTGCAAAATCAAAAACTCATTCAATGTAACAGTAAGATGTTGAGTGTTTGTAGTAGTTGTCAAATTGCTAAGAATGCAGCTTTACCACTTCCATCCTCTGAATCTGTAACATCCATGCCCCTACAGAAAATCCACTGTGATATATGGGGGCCATCACCTATGACTTCATTTCAAAGTTTCAAATACTATGTTCTGTTTGTGGATAATTTCTCTCAATATAGCTGTATATATCCATTAAAATTGAAGTCAGACTCATATAAGATCTTTGTTATGTTTCAAAAGCAAGTAGAAAACCAATTTGAGTCAAAAAAATCAAGGTCTTTTAGTGTGATGGAGGAGGAGAATTTCTTAGCCACGGGTTTCAAGCTCATTTGCAAGACTGTGGTATAAAAAAAAATCTCTCTTGTCCCTATACACCAGCACAGAACGGGATATCTGAGAGGAAGCATCAGCATATTGTTGAATTAGGTCTTGCCATGTTATATCATGGCAGAGTTCCACTGAAGTATTGGGTTGAGGCTTTTATTACAGCTAACTTTGTCATCAATCTTCTTCCAACACCAAGATTGGACATGCAATCACCACATAGGAAACTATATCACCAAGAGCCAACCTATGATCACCTCAGAGTATTTGGTTGTGCTTGTTATCCATGTTTACGACCCTATGCTCAGCATAAGTTTGATCCAAGATCTCTCACCTGTGTATTCATTGGTTATAGTGACCATCATAAAGGCTACAGATGTCTTGTGCCTTCAACAGGTCGAATATTTATCAGTAGAAATGTAAAGTTTGATGAGAAGTTTTTCCCATTCACTAAGTTGTGCTTGACAAAGTATGCACCTCTTACAACATTATACCAGACATGGGCAGAAGAAGTTCAGTTAACATAATCAACAAATAGAGAAACAGTCTCTAATATACTTTATACTGGTTCTCATACATGCGCAGCCCATCTGCAACTCGATAAAAACAATATTGTCATCAACTCTCAAAGTACTCAACAAAACTTTATTCCTTATACCGATCAATCAAGACAGGACATTTCCACAATGGTTACACATGGTGCAAAAACTTCACCTATACAGAACGAAGACATATCTTATGTTGATACACCACTATCCAATAGTACAACTAGTGGATCTGATCAAGTCACTTCTCACACAACTCAAGGGATTACTTCTAATCATTCAATACAGACACGATCAAAGTCTGGAATTGTCAAACCGAATCCCAGGTATGCATGTCTTGCTGTCTATGAGGTACCTTCTGAACCAAAGACAATTAAATCTACATTAACACACGAAGGTTGGCATAAAGCAATGACAGAAGAAATGGAGGCATTATATCAAAACAAAACCTGGGACTTAGTTCCTCGAGCTGATCATATGAATATAATTGGCTGCAAATGGGTCTTCAAAACAAAACTTGCATCTGATGGTAGTCTTGATAGATTGAAAGCACATTTAGTTGCTAAGGGATTCCATCAAGAAGAAGGCATAGATTTCACAGAGACTTTTAGTCCAGTAATCAAGCATGCCACAATCAGAATTGTTCTGTCTATAGCAAAGATGAGATAGTGGCTTATACATCAACTTGATGTTAAAAACACATTTTTACATGGCACTCTTAATGAAACAGTTTACATGGAGCAGCCTCCTGGTTTTCAAGATTCACAGAGACCTTATCATGTGTGTTTACTCAAGAAATCACTCTATGGTCTTCGACAAGCTCCTCGAGCATGGTTTGATAAGTTCAGTGATTTTCTACTTGAATATGGATTCTTTTGCAGTTCCACAGATCCATCTTTATTCATATATCATCATCAACAGCATACTATTCTTTTGCTTTTATATGTTGATGACATTGTCTTAACTAGCAGTTCTTTCCAAATACTTTATGTTCTTATTCAGTCTCTTAACCTCAAATTTCACATGAAAGATCTTGGTCCTCTGCATTATTTTCTTGGCATCGAAGTCAAACAAAATTCAAATCATTTGTTTCTATGTCAAACAAAATATGCCAGTGATCTTCTCACTCGAGCTTACATGTCTGAATGTAAACCAATTGCTACTCCTCTGTCCCTAAAGCAGATTATTATGCAACAAGACTCTGTTTCTCTGACCAATCCTACTAAATATCGTAGCTTGGTAGGTGCTCTTCAATATCTAACTTTGACTCAACCTGACATAGCCTATGCTACCAACCTACTGTGTCAGAAATTACAGACACCAATTGTGGCAGATCTTGCTCGACTTAAAAGGGTGCTAAGATACATCAAAGGCACCATCAATCTTGGTTTATTCATTCACTCACAGAGTTCTTCACATCTATATGGTTTTTCAGATGCAGATTGGGTAGGGTGTACAGAAACACGAAGATCAAACTACAGGATTTTGTACTTACATTGGTTCCAATCTTATCTCTTGGGCAGCCAAGAAGCAATCCACAGTTAGCAGGTCCTCTACAGAAGCCGAGTACCGTGCACTTGCTTCCACTTCTACAGAACTCACTTGGATCAGCTTTGTCTTACGAGACATAGGCTGTGCTCTCCACTCTCCTACACATCTATTTTGTGACAATAAATCAACTATAGCTCTCCCTGCTAATCCAAAATTACATGCTCGAACAAAGCATATTGAAGTCGACTTTCACTTTGTTAGAGAAAAAGTCTCTTCAGGATCACTCACTGTTCGGTATGTCCCAAGCAATTTCCAAATTGCTGACATTTTCACCAAATCTCTCTCACACTTTACACATTGCCAACTCCGCACTAAATTGGGACTTGGTTCTCCACCTACTCCCAATTTGAGGGGGAATGTTAAGATCATATATCAACAAAGAGCAGATGGTGCTGCTAAGACTGTTGTTGATGTTAGAACAGAGGATGATGCGAAGGCTGATAAAGCAAGAAGAAAAGAAGTAAATGTGACTGATATCAGTGGAAATGAATGGCTAAGATAAAGAGTAATGAAGCTGGTGATCAACGATGGAAAAGCTGTCAAAGAGGATAAACAGGGATTGCGGATTACCTCTATGAAGATATATGAAGTCGTCGGTTAGTTATAAAGTCAAAACAGAAGTTAGTTGTTTCTGTTAGTCTTCACCTTCCTAAATGAGGAAGGTATATAGCTTCGCAATAACAGAGAGAGAAGTAAGGGGAAAAAGTCATCTTTTGATATGTTCATTCTTTCTCTCGGTTACTACAGAAAGATAGAGAGAAAGACTGATGAGAGTATGAATAGATATAGAGATTTTTCCTTTCAATTGATGTAAAGATCTTGAAGTACATTGTGATCAAGTACAGAAGAGTATATACAGAGATTTTCATTGATCAATCTCAATCTCTACATCTATATCTTTCTATTCCTGCGTTCTTCAATTCTTCTATACCAGAAGCTTCGGCATTGTTGATTCTTCTGTATGAATGCATCATCTTCACAAAGCCTCCCGCTGATATTCCATGATTCCAGTCATCTTCTTACGTTGACTATTATTACAAACTCTCCAACTCTATCAGAGGCGAAAGGAATCTTGATGAACACTTTTGAGTGGCTTGAAGCATCTACACTTGCAGCTCTCAACAAAGATAGGGTGATCATAAGCTTGCCGCCCATTCTGCCCGTAGGGCCACTAGAATCATGTTGTAGGAAACGGATTCCTAAAAAATAAACCGATACTTGAACGATCGAATACCGAAAACAAAGGCAGAAATGTGCCCGGAAAACATATAATACCGATCGAAAAATATATCACAGAAACAGACATACTATATTTGCCACAGACTAAGTATTGTTGCAGTCTCAAAAGAATTAATCGAGACCCTAAAATTCCATTCATCAAAAGAAAAAACACTATTGTCCAATGAGAGAAAAAAATACGTTACGTTTTTTTCACTATATATATTCCTTTTTAATTGTCGAATAATTTTGTTGAGTGGAATTCCAATGTTTTGATATAAACTGAACAACTTGTTCTTTGTTGTTTTTGATTTGTTTGAGAACGCCACCATATCCTAATTCTCAAGCATCTGTTTCAACTATTTTGAAAGTAGAAGGGTCAAAGGTGTAAGCATGGTATATCTTTTACATGTATTTTTATTTGTTTGACAATGTCTGTATGGACCGAAGTCCGGTGGAGGATCCTTACGAAGCCTTTGATGTAAAGGTTTGCAAAGGATATTTATATTGGGGAAGAAATCTAAAATATAATTGAGACTACCCAAAAACCTTTGTAATTGAGTTTTGTCTTTAATCTCATCTGGAAATTTATCGGTAAAAGAAATTGATCTTTCTATTGGGGTTATTGTACCTAAATGGATGTAATGACCTAGAAATCTAATTCTGGTTTGGAATAATGCAATCTTAGTGGGAGAGACAACTAAACCATTTTGTATAATTATTTTTATGAAAGTAGAAAGATGTTTGAAATGTTGTTCTATATTAGAGGAAAAAACTAGAACATCATCTATATAAATTATGATGTAATCTGAATAAGGATTGAGGATATCATTCATGATTCTTTGGAATTCTGAAGGGGCATTTTTGAGACCGAATGGCATAACATTCCATTCATATTGACCAAAAGGGACAGAAAAGCTGTTTTGTATTTATCCTTTTCACCGATTTGTATTTGCCAAAATCCTGACTTCATGTCAAATTTTGAAAATAATTTTGATCTACAAAGTCTATTTAGCAAATCTTTTTTATTGGGTATAGGATATCTTATCCATCTAAGGGCTGTATTAAGAGGTTTATAATTGATAACTAACTGGGAACTCCTCTTTCTAGTTCGGCATTTTTATTGACATAGAAAGCAGAGCAACTCCATGGTGATTGGCTTTTTCTTATGAGTTTTTTATTCAAGAGGTCTTGTATTTCCGCTTGACAGAATTTCAAAACTTCTTGATTCATCTGTGTGGGGCGGGCTTTGGTAGGTATTTTAATTTCAGAAAAATCTTGTTCATAAGGTAAATCAACGATATGCTTTTTCCTTTCCCAAAAGGCATTGGGTAGAGTGGAGCATATAGTTTTTTCTATGTGTTTTTGTAGGGAGGCTATTTTTTCTACGATGTTGGATTTTATAAGATTTTCTTCTATTCTTTTGAATTCTAAGTCTTCTTTTAAGAATTCAAGCTGGTTCTCTTTGTCTTTTATGAGGCAATTTATTTCTGAAATAGAATGTTCTTGTAAAATATTTAGGCTTCTTTTTTTGTGGTTTTGTCACAAAGTTAAAAGTGATTTTTCTGTTTAAAGCATGAGTTTCAATGCCTTCATTAGTAACTCGTAAAAGGTTGGATTAATTGAATAAAAGGTGTTCCAAGAATTACCTGTTGCCTCATATTTTTTACTAAGAGAAAAGATGTTTTGTAAGACATTTGATCTTTTATTATTAAGGCTTCGGTAATTTGTATTGGATATTAAGTTTATCACCTGATGATGATTTTAGGGATTCTGGAAGTTTTATCAAAGTATATTGTTGGAACAAGGCCTTCTTTGATGCAATTGAGATCGGCTCCCGTATCAAAGAGTGCTTGTTGTTTCAATAATAAACTCATTGTTGATTTTTATCATAATATTTATTATCCATTTTCTAGATGTTATTTCTGTTAATAACATAAGGAAGGCTGGATCCGGAATATCATAAGTATTGGTGATTTCGTTTTGGTCTTCTAATTTTGTTTTTCCTTTTATGACGAGAGATTTTATATCAGAAATCTCTTTTTTCATATCTAACCGTGTTGCTTTCAAGGCTTGAATTTCTAATTTTTGTTGTTTTATTTCATTTTGGAGATCATTTATATTAACGGGTCTAGACTCGGGGTTTTTTGTTTCTATTCAAGATGTCTTTTAAATTGTAAGAAGTATTGGATTTGGAGGTAATATTTAGGGAAGAATGAAGTCTATCTAAGTATTCCTTCTTAGCTTCTCGGGTCGTTAATCTTATCAAGTGCTAAGGAGAAATTCTTCCTCTTTAGTTAACATGTTTATTTCAGGAGATGCGTCTTCATAATCGAATCGAAGAGGAATCTATTTCATTAATCCGAAGACCTTCTTCCTCAAGAAGTTCATCGAAGAAGTATCATCATTTTCTATGAATATGTTATTTAACTGGTTAAGAGTATTGTCATCGAGAGAGAGTTCATTTAATTTTTTATTAATCCTACGGTATTTTGAAATATGACCTTTTTTACCACAAGAATAGCATTTGATGTCTTTAAAATTTTTTCTATCATTATGAGGTCTATTTTGGTTATTCTCGGTGTCTTTGTTTATTCCTACGAGGTTGAGATTTATTGTGATGTTTCTTTGTTTCTTTCTCGAAGGACAAGTTCCCTTACATTTTGGTTTTGTTTTTTCATTATAAGAAGGGTCGTATTGAGCACAGAAATCTCCTAGACTTCTATTGGTGAGAGATTGTTCTTCCTTGAGCTGTCTTTGTAATTTGATAGTATTACACATTTGTGTTCCTTGACGGTAAATATAAGAGATTATTTCACCATAAGAAAGAAGATCATAAGGTATTTGGCCATTGTATTCTTCTCTAATTTTATCCCTAACTTGATCACCTATAATTTGGGGTAAACCCTAAGAATTTTTCTTTCCAAAAGGGTTGATTGCAATCGTGTCCGATGAGAACCCTTTGAAGGAAAAGTTCTTTGTATTCTCTAAATCTTCCTAAGGATTTGCAACGCATATTGGATAAGAGGTCTTGATTCCTATCTCTAATATGTGAAGGGTCTCCTACGAAGTGTTGTGAAATGGAATAGATAAGAGTATTTACCGCATCTTGGATGAGATGTCCTTGATCATCATCCATGCGTTGGCCAAAATCATCTATTTTATGGGCGTTAAAATTTGTATTCTTTGTTCATCGGTCAAATAATTATCCCACCAACCTTTTAGTTGTCCGTGAATCCGGCTACTAAAAGATTAGCAACAACATGATCGAAACATCTTGCTGGGTTTTGTAGGCATTGGCAAGCATGACCATGTTATTAAGAATATTCATGATATTGCTTTCGGCAACACCATCTATATTCCATTCGTAAATGGCATCGGAGAGTATTTATTCTGTATTTTCTGTGATGATTCTTCTTAGGCAATGTCGGTGGAGTAGCCCTACTATAATAAAGCTTCGAGGTTGTCTCCAATTGAGTCTGTTAATCTCAAATGACGGATTCATTATCGAGTCACCAGATTGTTTGGTCAATGTATTGATAGTGGGTTGGTCGGGGTGTCTTTGATGATAAGATTCTGGAATTTAGGGGTGTCTATAATAGGAGTAGGTTCTAGCTTTGCTTTTCCTAGGAGTTTTTTCTTTTGTTCTATGGCTTTGGCAAACTCCGGGCTAAGGTTTTTTGGGAATTCAAAAGCTTTGAAAATGGGTTTTTGAAAGTGTCAACTTGTGGTGTGACGAGTTGAGTAGGATTCGAATGGTGGATTCTATCCTATTCAACTGTTTTCCTATGGTCACCAAATGTTGATTAGTGTAATTGTTTTGTTCAATGACTTTGTGAGTATAAAGAGAGTCTCCTTGATCTCGGAAGCCTAAAAGGAGTAGTAGTTACCTCACTTTCTCCATGTTGTATTTTTATTCTTCTAAGGGGTGGATGATTGGATTCTATGGTTTCACCATTATCAAGTTTCCACTTATAATGATGATCTAAAACAAGTATTTCTTTTGGTTCAAGGAATTGTTCTTCTAACCAATCAAAGAAGAATATATGGACTTCATATTCGTATATGTAATCGTAATATTTTTGTTTGACGTCTTTTGCTTTGTCAACAAAGGTTTTGAAGAACCATTCTCTGATTTGTTTGTTGTCTTTAGAATTAAATTCTTTATTAAGAAAAGTTTTGTTTGGTTCAAAATGTTTTTCTAAAACATTAAACTCAGCATCTATCATTTGAGAATAAGTAGGAGAATGATGAGGGGAATCTGTATTTTCTAGGACTGGTTCGTGCTGGTTTTGTTGATAAACCGGCCTGGAAATCCCCGATCTATTATCTAAACCACTAATTTCTGGTTCCGGGGGTGTCTCTTGATTACTTCTACTGGTGGAAGGAGGTAAAGGTGTTGTATCGTGTGTGGGAGTATCTCTATGTATACTAGGAGGAGGAGTGTTTATGTGCGTACTAGGAGGAATGGTGATTATAGGAGGAAGATTAGGATTAAGATCTATGGACCTCTTATAAGAATTATGAAAAGAAGGACTAGATCTTGAATCGAAAGATCTTCTAGGAAATCTAATGGTCACTCTTCCTTCGGATGTTGAATGACATTAGTCGGATCTCGTATTTTGAACAACTTGTTGGGGAATTTGGTTTTCTAATTCCCATTGTTCTGGTAAAGTAACTTGGTTCCAATTAATAGACCTAGGAATTGTTGTATTAGCTCTAGAAATGTCGGTTTGGAGGAGAAGTGTTTCTCCTCGAGGACTATGTTTGAAAGCATTTTCTCCAAAGGCCGAGGACATGGCTTTATAACGAATTCTCAGAACAAGGGCTAAAGGAATAGAACCATCTGCCACTTTGTAATTATGGGTTTTGATTTGGAGTGTTAGGGCTCGAGAATGTTTTTATCTTTGAGAGATACAGAAAAATTGGGGTAACAAATCAAAATGTATGGGTCCTTTGCGAGACTTGTCTCTACGGTGCCGAGAATGGATTCATCGTAGTTTAAAAGACGTGAATCTCGTAAAACTAAGAGAATGGAAGTATTAAGGCCTTCTTTTGTAAGAGGTTTGACTCCTACTTGGACTAGTCCTATATGAATGTAATTGTATTTTTGTTTATGCTTTTGGATGGACTCTTTATTCAAAAGATGTATTTTTTCATAGGAATTAGAAAGAGGAATATCTCTTTCTTCGGTGGATATGACATAGTCTGATTTTTTGAAAAACTTCAACTATGATTGCTTGTATATTTCCTTACGTTGTATTTTAGGAATTTCCCAATTTTCTATAGATTTGTTGAAATCTTCTATCCGTACTTCTTCTCTGTGTATAGGACTTGGATCTGAGTCCATTTGTGATAGAGAACTAGAGGAAGATGTAGATCTTCTATGTAAGCTCATACTTAAGATCGGAACTAACCTTCTTCAGAACCGTTACAGAGCTAAACCAACGGTCTAACAGCCACTCATGGACTTACGGCCTGGACCACTCTGGAGAAACAAGAAGGATGCCAACGAATGGCTCTCGATCTAAGTGTATGTTCTTACAAAGACTATTTGATACTTTCCTATTGGCTCTAATACCATAAAGGGGTTAGGATCGGAGTACTATATGAGAGAACAAGGATGTATAGAGATTAACAGATCTATATGAAAGCAGGGAAGGATGTATAAAAACAGAAATGATGTATAAGAACTAGAAGGTAAATGACTTAAATAAAATCGCGAGAATTAAAGATAATGTAAAGACCGAAAGCAATATATAAAATATAAAGTAAGAGTATGCATAAGCAAAAACCAACCATGAAGGTGGTATGAACTTGTATTATAAAAAGCTGAAAAGCTGAAATTACATGTATTGAAGGATGCAAAAACTAAAGCATCAAGTCATCCACTAGGGCGGTAATCCGCACTCCAGGGAGTATTGATGTTTATATTACAAGAAAAGGTTAACCAACTATCATGTAAGTTGGTAACCTTGTATAAAACGATGTATATGAAAACTAACTTACTTTGAAACCAGGGGATACAAGGTAAGAGAGCTTGGAGATGGAAGAGATGAGGATGGAGATGGAAGAGAGGATGGTTTACACGTGAGAGGGAGAGAGAAGAAGAGAGAAATCTGGAAAATTTCGAGCCCCCTTCTTCTATGTCGAGTGGTGTATTTATAGAGGGTGCTTTACAAAGTCTTTGAACAGTATAAAGTGAACAAGTCGAACAAAGTGTATGAATAGTGAACAAGGAACGGTGTATGAATAGTGTATGTCTACTACGCTCCGGTGTGTAGCCTTTTGCGCCGTTTGTAATAGTATTTGCATGTGATGTCTTTTAATCTCTAATCCCATTGATCCCGTAGCATCGTCTTCATTAGTGTTTCCACTATGATATGACTAAGGAGGATCGGTCTTGGTTCAATTTTGAGATTTGGAAGATCCACATTGTGATTCTTCCGCTTACGAGAGCATCGTCCCGAGGATGTTGCGTATTCATCTCTCGTTTTGGGCTGCTGCAAGTGCTGCACTTGCCATGGATTTTTCCCGTAAAAACGATGTATTTGATGGGGATGCGATTATTTGGGTTTTCTGGCTATTTAGCCATGTTTTAACCGCAGCCTTCGGATCCTTGATCAAGAAATCTGAATCCATCCCACCATTTTGTTTTGTATTTGCGGACAAGTACTCGGTACACCCGGTTTATTGGATGTATTGTATTCAAATTCCCATGCTGTTACCCAAGAGATTCTGAATATTATAAAGAAATGCATAAGGCATGGGAACCTTATATCATGAGGTGTTGGTATGAATTGTTCCCTGAAAACCTTGTATCCTTGTTTGACCGTGGGGTGTAATATTATGTCCAAAGGACCAAAGAGATCCCACCAGGAGTCAAACCAGTTTGGTAAGCTTTGTCTTGGGAAGTTGTCTTTGAAGAATAATAACCAGGAGTGTTGGAAATTTTTATTTTGTCTGAAAAAGACGTTCCACCAAGCTTGTTGGTAGTCCCAGTATGTATATGAGGAGGAGTATGGCAGGCTTTGGGTAAGTCTGGTTTGGAATTTTGGGTCTTGACAAGAAATTAGCAAGGACATTCTTTTTCCCAGGAATATGTTTGGTTTCAAAAGAGTATTTTGAAAACCATTCAGCCCATCGAAGCAATTGGGGGTTTGGAATCGCCTGTTTAAACTTGGTCATCCGAGGAAAGATGCCATGTCTAGTTCAACTAGGAAGTGATGGCCGATGAGATGAAATTCAAACTTCTTGATTCCATTTTTTACCGCTGTGGATTTCTTTAAAAGTGGAGTGGTAATGCATTTCAGCTTGAGAAAACTTTCCACTTTTGTAAGCACAAGGGTGTTTCTTACCATCAATTTCTTCAAATAGGACGGCTGCCCAGCATTCATCACCGGCGTCGTCTCGAAGAATTCTTTTGCTGTTGATGGTATTTGCGGTGGTGGGAGATTCTGCATAATCTCCTTAAGTTCGAACCGCTTCGGTTTGGATCCTTCCCCAAGGTGGGAGTTCTTTTCAACATGGACCAGAACGGAATCGAGAAGCTTTGCAATGTTTGGGACGAAAACTCTGAGATAATTGATTATCCCAAGAAATTGCTGAACTTGTTTTTTCGTGAAGTCCTTTTCAGAAACTTCAATAATTCTTGTGCTATGTGTGGCCCTGGATAGTATGTACCTTTGTTGAGGTGCATACCAAGAAATTCAATTTCTGTCTCAGGCAATATTCATTTTTCTTTGAGAAAGCATAATGCCATGTCTTTTCACGATTTCTGCAAATTTCTCAAGGAGTTGGCAATGGCTTTGTTCATCGGTGGCAGAGCGCGAATATCATTGATATACACTTTGCCTGCGGTTGACGAAATGGGTTGGAAAATACGGCACATGGCCTTTTGGAAAAGGGATGGGGCAACCTTTAAGCCAAAAGGAAGAACTTTCCATTGGAAGTGCTGGTTTGGGATACAGAATCCCGTTTTTGTTCTGTCTTCAGGATGGATTCCCAATTGCCAAAATCCGGCTTTGAGGTCGAATTTGGAATAGATATGGGCCTTGGTTAGACCACTAAAAAGAGAGTCTCTGGATGGTAAGGGGAACTTGTCATCTTGGAGAAAAAGATTAAGAGGTTGGTAGTTGATTACTAATCTCATTTTCCCTCTGTTTTGCTGACGCTTATTGACATAAAAGGCTTCACAAGCCCATTGAGAATCGAAACTTCAATAAGTCCCCTCGTTGCAATAACTCGAGCATTCTCTTTGAGCTAAAGCCAAGTGTTAGGCTTCATTCCCGCATGACTCGCCTTTGTTGGGTTGATGTCTTCATTTTTCTTGAAGGGGAGGCGAACAAAGAATTCTGGATTTTCCCATAAAGGATGAGAACATTTTTGAGCAAATTCGAGTGAGATTCCGAGCATGATTCTAACGATTTTGCATGATTGGATCTAACGAGACTCATCTGAATGGAAAAGAGTCTCTGAATATCAACAAACTCGAGAGAAATGATTTTTATACCTAAGACCCTTTCCAGAATGATGCGGAGTTGAGGGATTTGAGTCATAATGTCCCACCCAATTAGCAAATCTTTATTGGGGAGGTTTGATCCAAAAAATTTTGCCTTTATGGAGCACTCAGGAAAAAACTGGACAGTAACTGAAGCGGTTCTTACGTTTGTGGAAAAAGTATCTCCAGATCGGAGTTGAAGTATCGGATATGAGGAGTCCAATATTCTTCAGGCAGAACTTTAGTGTCCAGAATGGAGGAACTTGCTCCAGTATCAATGAGGGCAATAACATTGATAGGTTTGGCGAATTTTGAAGTGAAGATTTTTACAGGGAAGTGGGGACAGTGAGTCTGACTTGAGAATATGTCAGGATTTGGTTCTGAAGGTGTGGGAGATATGTGAAAAATATCTTCAGATTCTGATACATCAAACTCGGTTTCACTAGAAGTTTGGTAGAAGGGAATAACACAAAGAGTCTTCTGTTGGCTCTTCATCAGCAGAAAATAAGGATTCAATATCATCATTTTCAAGAGAAATACCTGTTTCACTTTCGATCAGATGATTTGGCCTTTTTTCGCCTGAGGACAATTTTTTGCAAAGTGTCCTTTCTTGTTGCAAATGTAGCAACGGCTCGACTTCTTATGGCCTGTGTGATCTTTTCTTTTGCGTAGGTATCTCCATTTCTTCTTTTTTCGGAAGTACTTGGAGCCATGCTTGGATTTTTTAATCGAGTACTTCTTGTAGTGCTTATTCTTCCGGGAATAATGGCCGCAAGTACCATCACAATCCTGTTTGGAACATTTGATCTTTAACTTTTGATGGGAACAGTCGATTCAAGACGCTTGTCATTTGTGATGTATGTTCGGACCATTCGACGCTTTAAGCATAACTCTTCCAGGCATAGATGGATTTCTTGCTGGATTTCTCCCAAGGGAACGTCTTGTATCCTTCTTTGCTTTCCAAAGAAAGATCTTTCCACCATCCGGGTGAGCTCGTTGGAATGGAAGTGAGGAAGACATGCTTTAGGTTTGGATCTGCGCCAATCCGGTAAAAGAGTCAAGCATTAATCGGTAATGCTTATCAAGATGCTTTTTCTCGAAGGGAGCAAACATCTTCTTTCAAAGAATTCCCTCCTTTTGAGTTCTTTGAGATCTCCTGGTGTTCCCACAAAAACATGGTATAGAAAATTAAGAGCATGATAGAAACTTGGTGATAACAGAACGTAAGTCATCCTGGTCTCGTTACGTGAGTGATTGCCACCAAAATTTAAGGCTTCCCGAACCTTGTAACAAAATTGTAAAGGACATCATTCATATCATGGTTGGTGATGGACCTGTGTACTCAACCAAGTATGAAATTCTTCAAGTCTCTGTGTGGCCATTTTGAATAGGGAATATCATCAATGGAGAAGAATTGTTTGGATGCCATGGATACATGTCTCTGTTGAATTGTTTCGGTGGGATTACTTGTCTGTCCGACTTCCGGATCAGAATAGTTTGATTGCATATCGTAATCGAAAAAAGTATCAGCCATGAATATTTGTGAATTTGGTGGAACAAAGGGGGAGAATCAACGGTTGATCTGAAAAGGATGAAGAGGAATAAGTAGATACAATCGATGAAGAGGAGGAAGTTTGTTCGAGAAAACAGTTTAATGCTGACGGATCGGGCTCGGATGTTGGGTAATGGGGTCAATTTCTTGCTTACCGAGATCCTTCAGAAAGGATTCTAATGGATTTGATAACATCATCTAGTCTGGCCTTTCTCTTATAACAATTGAGCTTGATTCTGTAGGTGGAGTCTTTTCTTTCCCCTTTTCCTTCTTCAAGGCTTTGAGACGACTTCGCAAATCTGTTTCTTTTCTAGAAGGATCTTCTGGGATATTGGCAAAAACAGATACTTGAGGTGTTGGGAATACATACCCGGTTTGAACAGGAGGTGCCAATGGATCGAAAGGTCTAAACCTTCCTTCTTCAAGAAGTTGAATTTGCTTCTTGAGTTTGTCTATTTCTGGTTTTGGACTTTCAAGATAGTGGTACCCAAGTTGTTGTCTTGATTCTAAGGCTTGAAGCCTTTTCTGGAACTCAGAAAGTATCTTCTTGGTACTTTCATCATATTTTCGGAGATCTTGTTGCACATTTCCGATTTTGGAATCAATAACCTTAAAGGCATTGTTTTGTGCCAACAAAGTCTCTGATTGCCAGTTTAGAACGGCTTCGGCAGCAGGGGTTTTCTTCTGTCTTCCATGTTCGTCCACATCAGTGGGGGTAGGTATTTTGGGAACATGGCGGTACCTGCCATGTGGATCAATAAACTCTTTTGTAGCAGGGAACGAGAGTTTAGAACTTTCCTTGACAGGAGGAGGAAAGTCAGTATCTTGGAACATGGCAATAGAAGAAGTGGGTGGTGTTTCTGCTGGGACTTCGAGGGGGTAAGAGTGTTTCTTAGCCCATTTAAGGATTGGCTTATAGAATGGGGAGAGAGCTTGCTTTTTCTGGGGAGGAGAAGGTGGAGGTGATTTTGGTGGATCTGGTGAGACTTGGGATGTGGTACTAAACTCTGGTGGTGGAGGTGGTGCATAAGATACCATGAACTGGTATTTATCACATTCACCAAGAGTATCTACGGAGGTATCTCCGTCTAAGTACCTTTGGTATATCTTATCCTTGGACTTTTTCCGTCGAGATGGAGATCTGGCATGTGGGTCTACCTCTTCGGGAGAATTTATACAGTAGGAACATTGGCAGAAAGGATCCCAAAAACAATGGCCATGCTTGTCTTTATAGTAATGAACAGGATGTCAATCACCATCGAAGTGTCGGACATGCTTTTTTAGGTGCAGTTCGAGAGATGGATTCTGGAACACAAGGTTCAATCATGAAGAGAGTTTGGAAGATAGAAGGACCTTCTTCCTTTTCTTTGCCAAATTTGATGGAAACAGTTCCATCTTTTTTCCTTATGAACTCGAGTCCGTAGGACGGAACGGCTTGTTATCTTTGGTGTAGCTTTTCATAGTTGGTAATCCAAGTTTCTGGAAGGAGCTTGGCCAACATATCCTTTGGAATCTGTCGGGGAACATGGATGCAGGATGCCTGATCATTTTGCATGGAGATGAACAATGCATCTTCATTACCATTGTTGAAGTTGAGATCGAGAGCATGATTCTGCACTCGATAAACCATCTGGTAATGCAAGGTTGCAGCTACAGATTCAGCAGTTTGGGGGGCTCCAGTGAGCTGTACTTGAACTTTCATAAAGGAGAGAAGTTGGGGATCTGAGAGAGCGATGTTGAAGTTTGGATACAGAGTTACAAACACTGTTCCAGCATTCAGAGTGGTTTGAACAGTACCGATGCAAGCATGCTGGTATTGTAAAAACCTGGTATCTAACAACGCGATTCTGGCCACTACGGGCAAGCCTTTACGACCATGGAAGGTGAGAGCTAGACGAACAGCTCCATAGTGAACATGAGAATATCCCTGTTGGACCCATTGTCTGGGAAATTCTGGAGGGATTTGAAGAGTAACAAAGTACTCCTTTTCAGAAGCAGGGATGGGATGCTGGTCGAACTTGGAGGACTGAACGTACTCCTTTACTTGCTTCGGGGTCTGGTGGATGAGTTGTCGAATGGAGCGGATAGGTGAGAATGATGAGGTAGGTTTAGCAAAAGCGGAATAGGGGTTCATAAGAGGAAGCTGAGTTTCTGAGATCTTGGTTTCATCGCTAAGAGAGACTTCATAGAGATAGTCTATCTTAGAAGCATTTGAAACACGAAATTCTGAGAGAGCGGACGAAGAGGAAGAAGAAGGAGCAAGAGAAATGGGTGCTTCAAGAATTTCAGGATCTGTCATGGTGAGTGAGGTTCTTCTCAGCACTGGATTCACCTAATAAGCGCATGGAATGGATAATATCAAAAACGAAACCGTGGCTCTGATACCATATATGGACCTAGACTTAGGATCAGGGAAGGAGAGTAAATTTTCTGCAGGTATGCATCCCACATTGGGCGAACAACTCCCGTTCAAGCCCTTCAGGGACAGCCTCTTAGCAGAAAACCACTCAGCCCTTTAATCCAGAGCCTAGAGACATTTAGAGGATGCCAGGACGGAAACGTTTCTAATCTACCCAAGCTGCATTTCTCGAAGGATCCTACCAAGCTGGAGAAGAATAGGGATTTAGAAAGCCATAGAGGTTTTTTCACAAAGCACACTTTTACTTCAGGGGACTCTGCCCAAAACGATACAACAACCATGCCTTATATAGGCAGATAAAAGAGAGATAAGGACACACAAGGACCAACTCACGGGTCCAGATACAAACAGAGGCACCGGAACTTTCCGGGAGGGAATTATTCGCACACTATGAATGAAGAATGCGTGAACAAGTACATTCCCTAGCCTAGTGCTACAGTAAAAGTGAATAGAACTTTGCTACAGTGAAATTGTACGGACCCAACGGTCTCGTCCGTCTCGTGCATTGTAGCTACATACTGAGTCGTCATCTGAATTGTCTTCTAGGAGATGTGCTTCATACTTCTGCTGGAGAGCCTCAAGGTCCTGTGGAGAAAGAATTTGATTCAGCCTTTGGGATGAGGATGCTTCATGAGCCCAATGGGATGCTTCTTCTGCTGCCCAGTCTGTGTTTTCGTCGGTAGTGTTGTTAAGAAAACTTGGCTGGGGCCAGTTTGAGGGCTGTGCATAGTATGATAGGTCCATATGCTGAAATGAAGACGAAAGTCCCTGTTCGTAGGGGTCCTGGGACAAAGGACCTCCAAAGCGTGCATAGGGGTCTTGAGTGGACTGAACAATGTCATCTTCATTTGTCATTTCATGCTCTTGGGACGATGCAGCTTGTCTGTACTGTCTGAGTGCTTCCTTAGCTCCTGGTGCTAGATCATAATGATCCCACGTAGTGGGTACATTATTCCAGATGTCTTCGGGAATGGTCTTGTTTTCCGGCATAGGATACTCTGGAGTTCTCGATATTCATGTTCACACAATCTAACGAGATCTTGGATAAGATTTGTGAATCCGGGCTTCTCGGTTGTTCGAATGAGGTTTATAGGCTGTGGTTCCTATTTCGAGTGGTGCATCGAGAATACCGCCATTATTTCTAAAGAAATTCCATGGACGTTTAAAGAACAGGATGGTGTATGACTTTACTGATGGATATAGTAGAATAAAGGATATTTTCTGTATTGGTTTTTTCGGTAAAGTGAGTGAACCTTACCGATTCTGTTTCCACTAAAATTTGATCATAATAAGCAAGGGTTTTGTTTGTATTGTGAGGTTTGAAAAGCCAATTTTTGGAAATATGTTTTCTGCAAATTTGATTGGATCTTTATCGAAGAATCCATCTTCCACAGATCAATATTTTTTGAAAAGATGTTTTGGGGAAAAAAAAATTTTGATCTTTGAGAAGGAGGGGTTGCACGAGGCTTAATAACCACCTCATTCGAAATTCTTTTGTATTCCGCTTGTTTTTGTGTAGCAAGCGGGGAAGGATTGTTACTTACCTCTATGGCACTGGATGGCTCTTTCTTTACGTTTTGTAAAGACTGGGCAAGTAACAATATTGTTTCTTTTGGTAGTATGTTGGCTAACTGATTAAAGGCTAGCATGGGTTCAGATGTTATGGGTTCTGTTGTCAAAGATGTTTGCTGTAAGTATGTTTGGTTATTTTCTGCCATTTGGAGCCATGTCTTGACGGATGTTAAGCCTTTGGCTTTGGTGGTGTATTGGAGGGTTCGGCAGTGGCTTTGCCTTTGCCTTTATCTTTGTCTTTTTTGGATCTTGGCATATTGGTATCCCCTGTAAAAATTCTCTTGTGAGAAAATCAAGTAATGAATTTGAAGAACCATTTATGAATTCAATGTCAAAATCAAATACTGAAAGTATGGCTTGCCATCTGGCAAAAATCTGTTTTGATGTAATATTTAAAACGTCTTTTTGTAAAATGTCTTTGGCTGATTTGCAATCAATTAACAAGAGAAATTTTTGGTTTAATAAATCTCCTTGGAATTTTGATATAGATAAAACTATAGCAATCATCCACCCCTTAGAAGAATAAAAATACAACATGGAGAAAGTGAGGTAACAGCTACTCCTTTTAGGCTTCCAGATCAAGGAGACTCTCTTTATACTCACAAAGTCATTGAACAAAACAATTACACTAATCAACATTTGGTGACCATAGGAAAACAGTTGAATAGGATAGAATCCACCATTCAATCCTACTCAACTCGTCACACCACAAGTTGACACTTTCAAAAAACCCATTTTCAAAGCTTTTGAATTCCCAAAAACCTTAGCCCGGAGTTTGCCAAAGCCATAGAACAAAAGAAAAAACTCCTAGGAAAAGCAAAGCTAGAACCTACTCCTATTATAGACACCCTAAATTCCAGAATCTTATCATCAAAGACACCCCCGACCAACCCACTATCAAGACATTGACCAAACAATCTGGTGACTCGATAATGAATCCGTCGAGATTAACAGACTCAATTGGAGACAACCTCGAAGCTTTATTATAGTAGGGCTACTCCACCTGACATTGCCCAAGAAGAATCATCACAGAAAATACAGAATAAATACTCTCCTGATGCCATTTACGAATGGAATATAGATGGTGTTGCCGAAAGCAATATCATGAATATTCTTAATAACATGGTCATGCTTGCCAATGCCTACAAAGCCTAGCAAGATGTTTCTGATCATGCTATTGCTAATCTTTTAGTAGCCGGATTCACTGGACAACTAAAAGGTTGGTGGGATAATTATTTGACTGATGAACAAAGAATACAAATTTTAACTGCCCATAAAATAGATGATTTTGGCCAACGCATGGATGATGATCAAGGACATCTCATCCAAGATGCGGTAAATACTCTTATCTATTCCATTTCACAACACTTCGTAGGAGACCCTTCACATATTAGAGATAGGAATCAAGACCTCTTATCCAATATGCGTTGCAAATCCTTAGGAAGATTTAGAGAATACAAAGAACTTTTCCTTCAAAGGGTTCTCATCGAGACTGATTGCAATCAACCCTTTTGGAAAGAAAATTCTTAGCAGGTTTACCCCAAATTATAGGTGATCAAGTTAGGGATAAAATTAGAGAAGAATACAATGGCCAAATACCTTATGATCTTCTTTCTTATGGTGAAATAATCTCTTATATTTACCGTCAAGGAACACAAATGTGTAATACTATCAAATTACAAAGACAGCTCAAGGAAGAACAATCTCTCACCAATAGAAGTCTAGGAGATTTCTGTGCTCAATACGACCCTTCTTATAATGAAAAAACAAAACCAAAATGTAAGGGAACTTGTCCTTCGAGAAAGAAACAAAGAAACATCACAATAAATCTCAACCTCGTAGGAATAAACAAAGACACCGAATAACCAAAATAGACCTCATAATGATAGAAAAAATTTTAAAGACATCAAATGCTATTCTTGTGGTAAAAAAGGTCATATTTCAAAATACTGTAGGATTAATAAAAAATTAAATGAACTCTCTCTCGATGACAATACTCTTAACCAGTTAAATAACATATTCATAGAAAATGATGATACTTCTTCTGATGAACTTCTTGAGGAAGAAGGTCTTCAGATTAATGAAATAGATTCCTCTTCTGATTCTGATTATGAAGACGCATCTCCTGAAATAAACATGTTAACTAAAGAGGAAGAATTTCTCCTTAGCACAGCTGATAAGATTACGACCCATAAGCTAAGAAGGAATACTTAGATAGACTTCATTCTTCCCTAAATATTACCTCCAAATCCAATACTTCTTACAATTTAAAAGACATCTTGAATAGAAACAAAAAACCCCAGTCTAGACCCGTTAATATAAATGATCTCCAAAATGAAATAAAACAACAAAAATTAGAAATTCAAGCCTTGAAAGCAACACAGTTAGATATGAAAAAAGAGATTTCTGATATAAAATCTCTCGTCATAAAAGGAAAAACAAAATTAGAAGACCAAAACGAAATCACCAATACTTATGATATTCCAGATCCAGCCTTCCTTATGTTATTAACAGAAATAACATCTAGAAAATGGATAATAAATATTATGATAAAAATCAACAATGAGTTTATTATTGAAACAACAGCACTCTTTGATACAGGAGCCGATCTCAATTGCATCAAAGAAGGCCTTGTTCCAACAATATACTTTGATAAAACTTCCGAATCCCTAAAATCATCATCAGGTGATAAACTTAATATCCAATACAAATTACCGAAGCCTTAATAATAAAAGATCAAATGTCTTACAAAACATCTTTTCTCTTAGTAAAAAATATGAGGCAACAGGTAATTCTTGGAACACCTTTTATTCAATTAATCCAACCTTTTACGATTACTAATGAAGGCATTGAAACTCATGCTTTAAACAGAAAAATCACTTTTAACTTTGTGACAAAACCACAAAAAAGAAGCCTAAATATTTTACAAGAACATTCTATTTCAGAAATAAATTGCCTCATAAAAGACAAAGAGAACCAGCTTGAATTCTTAAAAGAAGACTTAGAATTCAAAAGAATAGAAGAAAATCTTATAAAATCCAACATCGTAGAAAAAATAGCCTCCCTACAAAAACACATAGAAAAAACTATATGCTCCACTCTACCCAATGCCTTTTGGGAAAGGAAAAAGCATATCGTTGATTTACCTTATGAACAAGATTTTTCTGAAATTAAAATACCTACCAAAGCCCGCCCCACACGAGATGAATCAAGAAGTTTTGAAATTCTGTCAAGCGGAAATACAAGACCTCTTGAATAAAAAACTCATAAGAAAAAGCCAATCACCATGGAGTTGCTCTGCTTTCTATGTCAATAAAAATGCCGAACTAGAAAGAGGAGTTCCCAGTTAGTTATCAATTATAAACCTCTTAATACAGCCCTTAGATGGATAAGATATCCTATACCCAATAAAAAAGATCTGCTAAATAGACTTTGTAGATCAAAATTATTTTCAAAATTTGACATGAAGTCAGGATTTTGGCAAATACAAATCGGTGAAAAGGATAAATACAAAACAGCTTTTCTGTCCCTTTTGGTCAATATGAATGGAATGTTATGCCATTCGGTCTAAAAAATGCCCCTTCAGAATTCCAAAGAATCATGAATGATATCCTCAATCCTTATTCAGATTACATCATAGTTTATATAGATGATATTCTAGTTTTTTTCCTCTAATATAGAACAACATTTCAAACATCTTTCTACTTTCATAAAAATAATTATACAAAATGGTTTAGTTGTCTCTCCCACTAAGATTGCATTATTCCAAACCAGAATTAGATTTCTAGGTCATTACATCCATTTAGGTACAATAACCCCAATAGAAAGATCAATTTCTTTTACCGATATATTTCCAGATGAGATTAAAGACAAAACTCAATTACAAAGGTTTTTGGGTAGTCTCAATTATATTTTAGATTTCTTCCCCAATATAAATATCCTTTGCAAACCTTTACATCAAAGGCTTCGTAAGGATCCTCCACCCCGGACTTCGGTCCATACAAACATTGTCAAACAAATAAAAATACATGTAAAAGATATACCATGCTTACACCTTGTGACCCTTCTACTTTCAAAATAGTTGAAAACAGACGCTTCGAGAATTAAGATATGGTGGCGTTCTCAAACAAATCAAAAACAACAAAGAACAAGTTGTTCAGTTTATATCAAAACATTGGAATTCCACTCAACAAAATTATTCGACAATTAAAAAGGAAATACTTGCTATAGTTTTATCTATATCAAAATTCCAAGGAGATTTATTAAACCAAAAATTTCTCTTGCGAATTGATTGCAAATCAACCAAAGACATTTTACAAAAAGACGTTTTAAATATTGCATCAAAATAGATTTTTGCCAGATGGCAAGCCATACTTTTAGTATTTGATTTTGACATTGAATTCATAAATGGTTCTTCAAATTCATTACCTGATTTTCTCACAAGAGAATTTTTACAGGGGATACCAATATGCCAAGATCCAAAAAAGACAAAGATAAAGGCAAAGGCAAAGCCACTGCCGAACCCTCCAATACACCACCAAAGCCAAAAGGCTTAACATCCGTCAAGACATGGCTCCAAATGGCAGAAAATAACCAAACATACTTATAGCAAACACCTTTGACAACAGAACCCATAACATCTGAACCCATGCTAGCCTTTAATCAGTTAGCCAACATACTACCAAAAGAAACAATATTGTTACTTGCCCAGTCTTTACAAAACGTAAAGAAAGAGCCATCCAGTGCCATAGAGGTAAGTAACAATCATTCCCCGCTTGCTACACAAAAACAAGCGGAATACAAAAGAATTTCGAATGAGGTGGTTATTAAGCCTCAGGCAACCCCTCCTTCTCAAAGATCAAAAATTTTCCCCAAAACATCTTTTCAAAAAATATTGACTGTGGAAGATGGATTCTTCGATAAAGATCCAATCAAATTTGCAGAAAACATATTTCCAAAAAATTGGCTTTTCAAACCTCACAATACAAACAAAACCCTTGCTTATTATGAGCAAATTTTAGTGGAAACAGAATCGGCAAGATTCACTCACTTTACCGAAAAAACCAATACAGAAAATATCATTTATTCTACTATATCCATCAGTAAAGTCATACACCCCTCACACTGGGGTGCCTCACCACATACAACCAGAAAATTCCAAACCAGACTTACCCAAAGCCTGCCATACTCCTCCTCATATACATACTGGGACTACCAACAAGCTTGGTGGAACGTCTTTTTCAGACAAAATAAAAATTTCCAACACTCCTGGTTATTATTCTTCAAAGACAACTTCCCAAGACAAAGCTTACCAAACTGGTTTGACTCCTGGTGGGATCTCTTTGGTCCTTTGGACATAATATTACACCCACGGTCAAACAAGGATACAAGGTTTTCAGGGAACAATTCATACCAACACCTCATGATATAAGGTTCCCATGCCTTATGCATTTCTTTATAATATTCAGAATCTCTTGGGTAACAGCATGGGAATTTGAATACAATACATCCAATAAACCGGGTGTACCGGTACTTGTCCGCAAATACAAAACAAAATGGTGGGATGGATTCAGATTTCTTGATCAAGGATCCGAAGCTGCGGTTAAAACATGGCTAAATAGCCAGAAAACCCAAATAATCGCATCCCCATCAAATACATCGTTTTTACAGGAAAAATCCATGGCAAGTGCAGCACTTGCAGCAGTCCAAAACAGAGATGAATACTGCAACATCCTCAGGACGATGCTCTCAGAAGCGGAAGAATCACAATGTGGATCTTCCAAATCTCAAAACAGTCAAGACTGATCCTCCCAGTCATATCATAGTGGAAACACTAATGAAGACGACTGCTACGGGATCAATTTGGACAGAGATTAAAAGACATCACGTGCAAATACTATTACAAACGGCGCAAAAGGCTACACACCGGAGCGTTGTAGACATACACTATTCATACACTGTTCACTGTTCACTATTCATACACTGTTCAGTACTGTTCACTTTATACTATTCAGCACTGTA
The DNA here is from genome assembly GCA_016097615.1 of Eucalyptus dawsonii. Lineage (NCBI taxonomy): Eukaryota > Viridiplantae > Streptophyta > Magnoliopsida > Myrtales > Myrtaceae > Eucalyptus > Eucalyptus dawsonii. The sequence continues at coordinate 55,392,713 of CM027875.1, read as the reverse complement.
GCACCCTCTATAAATACACCCACTCGACATAGAAGAAGGGGGCTCGAAATTTTCCAGATTTCTCTCTTCTTCTCTCTCCCTCTCACGTGTAAACCATCCTCTCTTCCATCTCCATCCTCATCTCTTCCATCTCCAAGCTCTCTTACCTTGTATCCCCTGGTTTCAAAGTAAGTTAGTTTTCATATACATCGTTTTATACAAGGTTACCAACTTACATGATAGTTGGTTAACCATTTCTTGTAATATAAACATCAATACTCCCTGGAGTCGGATTACCGCCCCTAGTGGATGACTTGATGCTTTAGTTTCTGCATCCTTCAATACATGTAATTTCAGCTTTTCAGCTTTTTATAATACAAGTTCATACCACCTTCATGGTTGGTTTTTGCTTATGCATACTCTTACTTTATATTTTATATATTGCTTTCGGTCTTTACATTATCTTTAATTCTCGCGATTTTATTTAAGTCATTTACCTTCTAGTTCTTATACATCATTTCTGTTTTTATACATCCTTCCCTGCTTTCATATAGATCTGTTAATCTCTATACATCCTTGTTCTCTCATATAGTACTCCGATCCTAACCCCTTTATGGTATATATATATATTAATTTAAGGTTCTCCTTTTTTATATTTATACAATAGTAACTACACGCTTTATTATGGGCCCTTCATTTACGGGTTGAGTTTTGGCCCAACATGAACAAACGGGCTTGACTTGGCTCATTAAATAAAAAATTCATCATCTCCCATTTGCACATGATGAGCTAAATAGAACTCTTTCTTCACATCTTTGCAATATTCATACCAGTAAATAATTTGTGCAACCAGCATACTTCAAGAGCTTGTTGAGATACATTTGTTAAAAATATATAGCAGTTTATAATGAACATCACATTTTTTTAGTAGATATAGTATACAGTAACCTAAATCAATCGATCACATTTATATATCTCTTGATCTCATTTCAATAATAATATATTGTATTCACAATTATAATTAATTTCAAAACAATCATGATTGGTCAACCAATTGATACAAAACTAAAATGTGATTCTTCAAACTCGGTCTACCTATTTCCTTGAAACTCTCAATTTCAAGAGTCTCACATGGTATAAAAGTTGATATCAAAACTTTTACCTCTTATTGATTGTCTCATGTATACGTAGTATAAAATACATATTATAATATTAACTCTTTTCCTATGGAGTATATATCTATACTTTCAGTACCGTACAAATGATAGTTCAGATATACATAATGTTTAACTTGAGTTCACTTATCTACTCCCTTAAGAAATCCATCAGAACTCAAATCTAGCATAAAAAACAAATAAAGTAAAATATGTGAGTCGATTATCACCAAGATAATAAGTTTAAAAACTATCTCATCTTTATTTATCACATAGTAAATAGAAGTGATTACTTGTATGGGTAGATTAATTTCTTATCTGTTTGACATAATTTATCAATTTTATATGATGTATTAAGTATTAAAATTTCATAAATGTCTCTAGGTATTAAAATTATAATATTCAGCACATTAGCTTCTACGCAGTTTGAAAGAGTTTACATGGCCACATAATACGTCTCTAGGTATTGGTTTTGTCATTAGATCTGCTTCTATTCTATGCATAAATATGTATTGTAAATTCATATCTTTTTATACAATCATATCTTTGACGAAATTATACTTAGTATCTATATATTGGGTCTTACCATGATATTTTGGATCTTTGGTATTACTACTTGGTTATCACAATTAACCAACTATGAGTTTGTAGCATTTTTAATAACCACCTAAATGATTAAAAAATCTCTAAAAACAAACACATCATTATATTACTACTGATAATGCCATAAATGTAGCTTTTATCGTGGATAAGACTATACACGTATGTTTCTTACTGCTCCAAGATATGACGCCATTATTCAATAAGAAAACAAAGTTAGAGGTAAATCTCATTTTATATAAATCTCTTCCCCGATCAACATCTGAATAACTTTTAAGTTACTAATCATTTCCTTGATAACTTGGTGTATAATCAATAGTTCTCTTCAAATATTTTAGTATTCTTTTAACGGTTTTCTAATGTACTTGACCTGGATTGAATTGGTATCTACTTACCATTCTAACTACAAAACATATGTTAAATCTTATACACATCATAATGTACATTAAGCTTCCAACAATACTAGCATAAAAAAATATGTTGCATTTATTCATTCTCTTGTGAAATCTTTGGACACATTTTATGACTTAATTATTCACCTTTTGTAATAAGAGTATATGGTTTACAATCTTGCATACGAAATTATTTAAGAATCTTGCTTATATACATTTCTTACGAAAAAGACAATGATTTCTTTAAGCGATCCCTTGAAATCTTAACTTTAATAATGTATGCAGCCTCACCCATATCTTTTATCTCAAAGTTGGAAGATAACCAACTCTTGACAGTATTAACAAACTCTATGTTACTTCCGACAATCAGTATATCATAAACATATAATGATATAATCACAAATTGATCTTTAGATATTTTGATATACACACAATGACTCTCATCAATCATGGTAAAATCATATGTTATTATGGTATTATGAAAACTTATATACCATTGTCTCGACCATTGCTAAAGGCTATATATTGATATAAAAAATTGACGATACTTTTTATTCTTAGCCTTTCAAAATGAAACCAGCAAATTATTCTATATAAATTTCTTATTCTAATTCTTTATTAAGAAAATCATTTTTTATATCCATTTGATGTAACTCAAGATTCATAGTAGCCACTATTGCTAAAATAAAATGAATTGAGGTAAATCTCATTATAGGAGAAAATGTTTTCTCATAATCAATTCATTCATGTTAATTATACCAATTCGTCATAAGACGAGCCTTTTATCTTTCTATTAACCCATCAGTTTTACGTTTTATTCTGAGAGTCCACTTGTTCCCAATAGTTTTGCGTCCTTTTAGAACATCAACCAATTCCCTAACATGATTTGACGTCATTGACACCATATCCTCTTCCATTGCATTGTATTCATTCTTTCTTATTATGGTAATTTAGAGCATAATTTACATTTCTTGACTCATCTTCATCTTATAGAATAATCATAAAAGTTTTTCCTTCAATGTCAAAACGTCGACGAAAGACATTTTTACGACTTGTTCGCGGTACTGGAGATTATACACTTTACACATTATTCTCAATTATGCTCACACTCAGATTAGATAATGACGATATCGTCTTATCAAGTGGTTGTAATTGAGAATGAATTTAATTTAATTCTCCACTTTTCACGTTACTCCCACTTAGACGAACTCTATAAAGTTCATTATCTTAATTCAATGCTTTAAATAGGAAATAATCATTACCTATTTTGCCATTTTAGGAAATTCATTCTCAAAGAATGTGACATCATGTGATTCAAATTTAGTTATACTCTCATTTTCCTACTCACCTATGAGCACATACATTTGTAAATATTCTAAATATCTTATTAAAATACTCTTATTGCCTCTAAAACCCAATTTTGCATACTTGTGAGAGGACTCATGAGTATAGGTAGTACAACCCCACGATTTAAGAAAACTTAAGTCAAGTTTTATACCTGTCTATAACTTATATGGAGTGAAAGTAAATGATTTGGAATTCATACGGTTAAGTACATAGGCAGAAGTTAATAAAGTATCACCCCAAAAGATGATAAATATGTTAGCATACGCCATCATGAATTTAACTATTTTCAGTAGGGTTATGTTTCTCCTTTTCACAATATAATTTTGTTGAGCAGTATAAGAAATAGACAACTATCTTTCTATTACTTTTTCATCACATAAATTGAACTCATTAGATAGATATTCTCAACCTCAATTAGATCTTAATGCTTTTATTTTCTTATATAATTAATTTTCTACCAAGTTCAAAAATCTTTTGAAGAAACTCAATTCTTTGGATTTAAAAGAAATCAAATAAACATATTGGAATAAAGTATAGATGAAATAAATAGCCACATACATTCCTCTCACATTTGTTGGACCACAGATGTCAGAATGAATTAATTGTAAAGGAAATTCAACTCTTTTACCTTTTTTTTTTTTTCCAAATCATTTCCTTGTCATTTTCCTTACTAAGCAATGCTCTTATAATGACAAATCAACATTTTTAATGTTGCCAAATAAGCCTTATATGGCTAGTCTATTCATGCATTGTTGGCTAATATAATCAAGTCTAGCATACTACACAATCACATCATTATCATATGAATTATAAAACGTGAACAGAGAATAATAAAAATTGACATTATCATAATCAATATCCGATACAATAAAATTATCTAGAAAATAATCACAACCATAATAGTTTGTATCCAAACACAAATCCATACCATTATTATGGAAGTTTAAACTAAAACCAAGTTTAACCAAAACTAACACGGACATTAAATTTTGACGAATCTCCAGAGCATATAATACATAATTTAGGAAGAAAGTGCATC